>JADLZN010006270.1:2772-375153 GCA_018155175.1 Sinocyclocheilus anophthalmus | reverse complement strand
TTACTCCTACTTTCAAACTTTAGTATAAAAGCAAGTTATCAAATTTCTTAAAGCTAAGAATCACTCTTACTCTCCCGGTTATTTAAGACAGCTCGAGAGGTCTCTCGAGTGGTTAGGAGTTGCCAGTAGGGGCTTATGATGGCACTGAGGAGACAGAGATGTGCGCAAACCTTTCAGGAGAGGAGAATGTTTGACGACGAACAGTTAATCAAACAGCATCATTTGGACAGGGCAGACATCATCTTTGTCAGCGACTTGGTGAGGGACAATGTCGTGCCGCAACAGCTAAATGTCTGTCTACACTGGACAAGACAAAGTGACCGTTGCAAATCCTTTGAACTTTGTGTTAGTACGTCAGAAATAGAACGAGGCAGCAGTCGGGGATTTGTTGTGTCGCGCCACGCCATTCACCGATTATAATTTGTTCTATAGTATTTTGTCACACCATGCCACGCCACCGCTCGCATCCGGTATAGACATGATGTAACTTTACGCAGCAATGCATTTTCAGTGGAATTTAAAGCTGTGATGATGCTTCACAGGTCAGTTAACAGCACACCGGTTTAAAATGTGTAATTATGACATGGTGGAAAACGTGTTTCTTTCATTTCCAATGTGTATATCATAATATATTCTGTTGAAAATTCTTTATTGTCAAATGTGTGTTAATATAAACTTCTTAGGAATTTAACCATTCAATGTGAATTTATCTACAATGAATGTGTTATTGGCAATGAATCGCCTGAGATTTTGAACACGATTTTGTGTAGCTTGTCAGTGATCTACGGTTCTGTGTAGTAAATGCCGCTCCATCTAAAAGCACGTGATGGAGATTACCTATTCACAGAAGCGGCTTTACTGACAAGATACGCATGAAAATCGCATTTGATTTTTTGCCCACCTACTAGGTAGTCATCCAAAATCCCCGTTTGTGGCACAGCAAAGTGTTGTGAATCATCTCTAAGACAGACACTTAAGATTTAGTCCTACACTTCACTTAAATTACGACTGAGATGCTTGATAACTAACTTTTAAGCGCAGCTTTAAGCCAAGAAATTGTTTTACTCTTAAGTCAATTCTTAGCAGTGTTCTTGTGACTAATTCTTAGAGGCTTGATAAATACGGGCCCAGGAATGCATAAATTCATAAGCCAGTACAGGCACTTTATTTACAAAAAATATTTTACATAAATGCTTTTCTTTTAACTTTCTATTCATCAAAGAATCCTGAAAAATAAAATGTATGACGGTTTCCATAAAAATATTCAGCAGCACAACTGTTTCAACATGAATAATAATCTTTTTTAAAGTTTTCTCCTGCAGCAACCAGCATAAAAAAGTTATATTTTAGACTGATTTCTCACAGGAATCCCAAACTTTTGAACGGCAGCGTACAAACCAAAATCATTTTCTCTTCTATTTTTTTATTATTATCTATAAAGCGGAATTCAAATAATGTGTATTGTAAAAAGTGCTGTACAAATCAAATTTAACTATGCCGTCATGCTCATATACAGATTCAAGTCATGTTCCCAACCCATCACATCTTTCGCCAAAGACTGCCTGTCCACTTTATGAGGTCTCTGTGAGCACAAATACAGGCCTAAAACAAAATGCAGAAAATACATCCTTGGTTTGTTTATTGTAAACAGGGAGCTATACATTTGTATTCTCTCTTTCAACCGGTGGTCACATTTACAATGTACAGGGTGTTTGTGGTTGAATTCTGTTAACAGAAAATCACTTCATATGCTTCCATTTCACACATAAAAAAATAAAATAAAAATCAATCAATGTAATCCCCTTATTTCTAAAGGTCCTCTCCAAATGAATTGAGAAGTGTGTGAAGTTTTCAATTCTGTTAATACAATAATCTCTTATCAAACAGGTTAATTCTCCAGCAGTGCAGTGTGTAAGTGCATTACCTCAGTGTTGGAGTAGTATGTGTTCCAAGAGGAGCGGAGACTCTCCTGACCACCAATATCCCACATCAGAAAGTGGGTTTTCTTCACCACTATTTCCTCCACATTGCTGCCAATTGTAGGAGACGTGTGCACCACTTCATTCATTAAACTGCACACACAAGAAAAAAGAAAAAGGTTCAGATGAAACAATCTACACTGATGCAGTCTATATTTCACATTAATTACCAACACTGAAACCTCCTTTACCTAATCAGTACAGTGTCTCTATCTATTGTTTTACATTGCTGTATATACACCGCACATAACATTGCATAATCAATAAATTGTAATGTTTAGTGTGTATTGTATATTCAGGCAATTGTCTCATGTCCTAAAACCGTAACTAGATAGGATAGAACAATTTTAACTGGCCCAGGTGTGTGGCAATAAAGAGACTATTCTATTCAATTGTATGAATCAGACCCTTTACTAATTAAAATGTAAAAAAATAAAAAGAGCAATAAGTCAAACAAAATATAAAAAGATAACAAAATATACATTACTCACAACTGATAAAGTATAGTGGTTTTCCCAGCGTTGTCCAGCCCCACAATAATCACCTTGTGTTCTACAAAATAGGAAAAAAAAATACATTTTACTGATTATGAGAAAGGTCAAACCAATAATATACAATCAAACATCAAATAAAAAACAATCAATTAATCTCAGTAAATAAGGATAGGAATATATGTGAATGCCAATAAAACATTAAAATAATGGAATCTATTTTTTTTATTTACATGAAATACACAGAGACAATTTTATGCCTCAGTGGGTTCGTCACATTTGCTGTGCTTTTTTCTTTCATTCAGAGCTAGTGTGTTTCTATTGACCTCCCAGTTCTATTAACTGGAAGACAATTGGTCCAACAAGAAGATGATGTGATTAGATAAACTAGTGATCCGTCCTTTATCAGAGCAGTGTGAGGAAAATCTGACAGCCTGTGTATGTATGTAAGAGAGAAAAGAGAGCGCATTTTCCACCTTTGAACTCCGATGTGAAGTACAGGAAGCAGGACTGGATAACTCATGATATCTCTGACAGCTCCACAAAGACACAAAATATTTCACAGCTATTACTTCCTCAATGACCGACCCCTATTTTACTTCTGTATGCCTCCAGCGAAAATGTCACAGGAAAAAATTTAAGCCAAAAAGAGACACGGTTTCTCAAGACTACAGTTAACGCCACCCACAGCTTTTGGTGGAACTTTTCAAAACAAACACAAGGACAAATTTAACCTGACTCTAATTAATATAAGACTACTAGAGCTACTGCTCTAAGTTTTAGCCAAAGGACAAAAGATATGAACATGATTTGCATAATCATCTTCATATCTTAAATAGCTATATTTAACTATTATACTATACGTTCTTAAACTACACGGCCAACTATTTACATTATATATTGCAAGAATTTCCATTTTTGTGAATGACTGCATGAATGTTTGTGTTTTAGAGAGCAACACTCAGTGTAATGAAGTGACTGGTCCTCTTCAGGACAGTAATCCAGGGAATTAGGAAAGAGAATGAGATTACAAATAGAACAGGCAGAATTCCTTCTGTGTCTAGAAAAGTAGGCCAAAGAGTTATCCTACTTTCTCCTGGGAGCTCCTTTTGGACCTAGAGAAAGACTCTGCATTTAGCCCAGAGGACTGGCTAGATCATTATTTGTAATAAATGCATCTAGCACACACAAGAAAACCATATTTCAACAACAGTTAACCTTGAATGAATGCAAATAGGTTGGTGTCAGAAATGATTAAAAGTCCACGATCAACAATGTCCATTCTGATGTTAAAGCAACATCTGTCTGACATTATACCAATCTGGATTTGGTTAGGAATGTTTGTCATGGGACGAAACTGCTAAAAAATGCAAAAAACAGTTAAGCAGGAAATACCATTCTGTTGTTTGCACTTTGTCAATGCTCATATTCAATTATAAAAATATGCATTCAGGTTAAAATGCGGTTAGAAGAGTGACTTTTGGACACAATGTAGTCCTCTAAAGTTAAAAACTCTGCAGTTCCCGTGCACATGTCCATCATTGTGTCCTAAAGGCCTGGATCTCTCTGGGCAGGCTGAACTGACTGCTGAAACTGACAAACAATGGGAGAGGAAAGCGGTTTCCTCGCACTGCTTTTGTTTGCCAGGTGGTCGTGGCGTCAGTTTCTCTACACAAAAGCATTTTCAATTCAAATCAGTTCCTTTTATTGTCACTGCACAAGTTGAAGCCTCTAGACCTACATCATGAGAGACACATCTGTCACAGCAGCAGTGAAGACATACAAACATATGTCAGAGAATAAAACCTATGAGAACAAATCAGATCTGATAAATCATACACAAACACATGAAACACCTAAGAGCTGGAGAACAGTTTTACTTCAGGACAGTTGTAGGCAGCAACATTGAGTTCAGGGCAAGAGACTACAGGCAAAACCATTGTTTTTTCATACACTGGTCAATTTGAGATTTTGGGCTAATATGCTTCCATAACATGTCTTCTTTCAGAATAGTGGAAAGAAAGCATCCAAAATACACATATTTTACGGTTTGTTGAGATGGATTTATATTGGTGAAGTTTTTTTCCCCTGATTTATGGCGTGATAAAAAGGGATATTTAAAATGCCCTGAAATGTATATTTCATTAGAAAACACATATTTTAGAAAACATGTAATACAAACAACAGTCTCAATGTACCGTGATGAATTATTGCCTACATTATATTACCATGTTTTCAACATGGTACCAAAGTAGTACTGTGAGGCATCACATAAATACATTAGAAATAGTCATGTACATTAGAAAGTACCAGATAACATTACTTTACCAAAGTACAGCAGTACTTCTCATTTTGGTTGCTACCTAACTTACAGTCTTCAGAAAGCACATGATCAATTCAACAAGTGGCCAATACTCAGTTAGCAGATCATTTGAAATGACCCATATGCTACCTTTACCACACTAATATCGAACTGTTAGATAAGATCTGTTTGACCTACCGGGAGAAGGTAACGGACTGACTAATATGTTACCCGACTAACAAACCGTTACAATTACGAGGTGAAAACACGATCCTGTCTGGTTTAAACTATACGTGAAGTAAACGTGTCAGTGCGAGGCTGTGGTTTTCATGGGTTAACATTAGCTCAACGCAGCGGATTTAAACGAGCTCACTAGCATCAACGTTAACGTTAGCTCGCTCAGTTCCGCTGGATATCAGCCCGAGGCGGACAACAGTCAAAAACACCCATTACAAAACAGCCAGAACACAATCTCTTACCTTGATTACAAAAGAAACTCCATAGTTTGGCGAAAATTAGACCCATTTCTCCTGGAGGATGAGAGACCGTATCCGCTGAGTTTAGCGGAGAGGCCTACAGCAGCTGTCCGTGAAGCCGTTATTTCTTCTCAAACCCCATGCGGCTACGGTAACTCACTCAGCTGTACATGTGTGTGTCTGTCCACGGTTTTTTACAGTCTATGGTTCACACAGGTAAGCGGCTCAGAGCACTTCTTCTTTTGTGTGGTCAGATCAAGTGTGCGGCGGATACATCTCTCTCCAAACACAAGCCTCTTCACTTCCCACAGCGCTCTGACCTCATCCACATATTCTCATGGACAAAACACGCACATCAGCTCCCTTTGTCTGGTTACACACGTGTAAGTGCTCGGGTAGAGCTCAAGGGAGCAAACTTGAGGCACACAGAATTCACAGCGGCGCTCGTGTGTGCTGCTCCTGGATAAATAATAAGAGCTCCCTCCCTCCTCGCGTGCTGGGTACACACACACACACACACACACACCACCACACACAACACACACACACACCCACACACACACACACACACACACACACACACACACACACACCCACACACACCATCCCATCAGTGTCAGTTTACAGAGTGATATGAGGATCATGAACTTTGGACATATCCAGCCTCACAAGTTCACTCCCTACAATTGTTGAAAGTTTTATATTTAAAATAAGAAATCTTGAAATTCAGTGTTGAACTGAATGTATTGAATACCTGAAAACGATTAAAACACACAATAATTATAATTTTCTGTTCAAATTGACATGGACAAAGCAGTCAGATGGATAGAAACGGTCCAAAAATCACACATTGATGACAATATGGTTACTCGTATTAGTCTTTCATCAATGTTGCCTGAACAAGTTCCTTCCTGCCTGCAGCAGAGTTTATTTGCACATGGTTTGAACTCTCTGAGATAAAGGGAAATTGAGCCTTTTGTGAGTATTGTGTCTACTAAGAATGCAGTAAGAAACTAGATAAACTAAATAATAAAAACATCTACAGATTTGGCATATTATTGAACTCTGTCAGATAGCAGAATGTTTCAAATTAGTGACTGGTATAATCCTATACAGCCAGTATATATACAGACCATAGTTACTATGTGATCCAGAATGTTCTTTTAACAAGAGTAGAAGTTATGCAGAGAGAAACGAAGTGCATGACTTTAAATTCATATGTTACCTTGTAGTTTTAGTAAAAATTATCTGCAAAGAAAGAAACAATTGCAGTCTGGATATCAGCAACTTAGTAAAGAGCCAAACAATCCATGAACAATGGCAACAAGAGCCCTTAATGTTGCAAATGAATAATGAACACTTGGAAATTTTGGCATATAAAAATCTATTCTTTAAGAATTTGAGCTTTGTATTTAATCCATTACAAAGGCAAAATCTCTCACTCAGCTTTTCACTAGTTCAATGCGACTCTTCACTAGCCGGGTTTTCATCCTTGAAAGTTGCGAATTTAACTTATGCGCAAAACTGGAATATCGCACAAAACATTTGCGAACAAGCACCGTTTCCGTCCAACGAGTCAAAGAGAACAAAATCATCACTTCCTGGTAAACTGGCACTAAATATTACTAAGAAAAGTAGGAGAAGCCACTGGATATAATAATTTTCATATATAATAAACTATTTGTGCCTCAGAACGAGCAGACGAAATAAACACAATGAATGCGGTTATTGCTTTCGGAGATGGATGCTGCTGTTTGGGAACGCAGTCGTTTAACAGTTCTGGGAGGCAATTATACAGAAATACTTTGACGACTGCTCGTCGGTCATTTCGCTGACCATATCACAACATTTCAGATGCTGTGGGCGATCGGTCCCTCTGTTATCATGGATTTTCCCGATCCATAGCGCAAAGTCCATGACTTTTTTATGCGCTGGAGGATGTATATTCGCAAATCTTTCCATCTCCCATTATTCGCATTTAACCTTTTTCGCACAAGTCAAAAACCACCTCAAGCGAGCGTAAAAACTTTTTTGCGAATCAAGGCATTTTTATTCGAAATTCATCTCTCGATTCTGATTCGATACTTCAAAATGCGCATAAAAGCCGGGTGATGGAAACCAGGGTCACTGGCAATCTTGGAGATAAATGGAGAAACCTGCAGATTATTTTATATTTTCTTGGCAAAGAAAGGGACAGATGGTGTGCTGAAGATGTACCATTTTATCACATTCTTGAAGAATGCGGAAAAATATCACACTTAATGTGAGAATGCAGTGCTGAAATCACACAACACATCTAGCACATCTTTATCTGTCCTTATACAATAAACTGATAAAGTATTTTACTAAATAGAAAAATATCCCAAATAGGAATGACTTTCACTACACTGACATGGAACAAAGTTTGAGACAAACAAGCAAAAATGTAACAGTGAGACTTGGATAACAATTTTCTATATTATTCACACAATGGAGTCCATTCAGTAAATCACTGATAAACTGTTATGTTTATAAATGGATTTCGATGTAGCTAAAATAAACTTTATAGAATGTCAGAAGGTTGCTCTCAGATGAACATATAAAACATATGAAGGCTTTTATTAGTGCACTGGTGAGGCTTTTATAAAGGTCAAGGCAACTGCAGGCTTAAGTGTGTATTTTCAGGTAATTTGCAGGGCTCTGTGAGCTGCAGGAATGAGTCAGAGCTCTGACAATAATGATGTGTTCCACATTTATCCACTGCCAAGTTGTTTACTGGCAAGGCCTCTCAAAAAGGTCAAAACATATGCATAATACTTATACATGATGACCCTGTGTTTCCAGAATTCACCCAAAACATTTAATGTATCGATTGTGTACTACAGGATGTATATTAAATATTGTACAGAGGGAGAATCAAACGCTTTCAGAGATTATGAATAATATCAAGGATGTTAAAAAATAAGCTCAAACGCTTATTTTATATTTCTATTTTATTTTGTTATTGCTTTGATGTGATGCCAAGCGTTGGTTATTTGTTATTTAGTTATCTATTTTAGTTTTTAGGTCGTTGTCATAATGTGTCATTTTTATTAGTTTTTTTTATTATGTCTATGTAGGCTTTTTATTAAGTTTTACTTTGACTTATTTTGAGTTATTTCAGTACTTCAACATACAAAATGGAAATGAAATAATATATGTATATTGAATGTATTTATATATATGTACATGTATATGTGTGTGGCTGTACATACACATATGTAGTTGTTTTTTGGTGTTTGGCTTAGTGTTATGTTAGAATCATTATTATACTCATACCTTTTGTTCTTTTAATATTTTGAACTGTTTTTAGCTTTATTCTTTTGTTTTCATTTAAATGTTTAGTTTTAAAATGTTGTTGTATGCATTTGTCATTTTTATTTAATTTCTTTTTTTTTTTTAAACGCTTAGCTTTTCGTTTTAAAGTACTTTTTTCTTATTGTGTATTTTTGAATTGTTTTTAGTTTTATTTTTTGTTGTCATTTAAATGTTTTAGTTTTGAAATGTTTTTGTATGCATTTGTCATTTTTATTTAATTTATTTTATTTTCTTAAATGTGTGTATATATATATAGTATTTATAGAGTTTTAGCTTTTAGTTTTAATTACTTTTTCTTATGTGTAAGTCGCTTTGGATAAAAGTGTCTGCTAAATGACTAAAAGTAAAGTAAAAGTAAGTAAAAAAGGTGACGCACAGGCATTTGAGCCTCTGAGTAGACTAGAGTGAAAGCTGTGTAAACACCAAAAGAAATAAATAAACAGTGGTAAGCACTATAATTAATGATACATTTTTAATAATGAAGTGTGTTCTATAGAGTTTACATGTAGTAGGCTAAATCATGACATGATCGTAGCCTTTAATTTTTCATTATTTTCACTTGAGTTTAGTGGTAGCCTAGTTTTTAAAGCAACACACGTGATATTAATACACAATGCAACTCGTCATTTTGGACAATATGAACAACTTTGGACTTTTCACCAGTGTTTTTCATAATTCACAAACTCCATCGACCCCCATGATATGTTTTTATACAGCCACGAGATGGCAGTGATGAGAAAGATATGAGAAGAACACCTCCTCCAGACCGCTTCATGAACATTGATTTATTTTAGGGTGATCATACGTGCCATTTTCCCAGGACGCGACCTGGCCAGGATTGTTTTGGGCTTTGTTTTCCGTTTTCAGCTTGCTGAAGGGAATGAATCGAAAAGTAGTTTGAAACAAATTAACAATGCAAGCAGTGTAACATAAGGGACCATCATGGCATGTGAAAGGTGTGATCTACGTCAAAGCGTCAATTACGCGTACATATTAGTATTCGACTTAAAAAAAGCCCAAAAGCCCCCGCCGGCCCCCTCAAAAAAAAGACCGATCAGTGTTTGACATCATAGTACCTCGAGAGCGTTTCGAAAGCATAACCATCTGTATGGTACTTTGATGTCATACACCGATCGTTCTGCACACGCAAACAAAGCCAAAACCTAGATATTTTAGGCAATATAGAAATCCTGGCCAGGACGCGTCCTGGGAAAATGGCACGCATGCTACATTGATTTATCTCAGCAACTTTCCTTATTCTGGGTCTGCGTAATAATTACCGTATTTGAACTCTTTTCTTTTGTTTAAGTGGTTATTTAAAAAATCTTTCCAATTGCTACTGTCCTGTTGCTTAGTTCTACATTATCAGCTAGCCGTGTTTTTTTTAGCCTACTGCTATGAAAGGCTGTTTAAACCACGTGACACTTTTCACGGATAAACATGATATGCGAAGAATCAACTTTTTAAAACATGTTTTTGATGCTGTAGGCCTTAAAGGGAACTGGTTTGTAATCTGAGAAGCGTTCCCTTTAGAATGGTGATTATTTTGTCCATTAGAGGATTTTTTACATTAGACTTATGACTGCTAATCCAATAAGACATTTAGAGCTTAATGGTACAATCTCTGCTGACCATGGCAACGGTCACCTGTGTGTGTGTATATATATATATAATAATATATTCATAAATATTTATATATATACAGTGCCTTGCGAAAGTATTCAGGGGTTTTCATTAAGGCTATCTCTATATTTTGGAGCATTGAGCTTTTCTTCTGCTCTGACAAGTCCTTCAGTCCCTGCCACTGAAAAACAGCCCCACAGCATGATGCTGCTACCAGCACACTTTACTTTTGGGATGGTACTCTGCAGGTGATGAGCAGAGCTGGTTTCCTTCAAATATGATGTTTGGAATTGAGGTTCATCAGACCAGAGATCTTGTTTCCTTCTCTCAGAGTCTGCGGGTCCGTGCTGTTTGGCAATTCCCAATTTTTCATGTGTCGTCCACTGAGGAGGGCAGTGAGTCTGGCACACGGCAAAGCACAGATTGGTGAAGTGGTGTGCAGCGTTCTGTAGAGAAGAGGAAAGGGACGTGACATTGGCCAGTATGTGTCACAATACTTGTAATTTGTGCTCTGCTTTAACCCTCCAGTGCACACACACACCAGCAGTGAGTATTGCCAAACACACACACCACACACACACAACCCACAAAAACCCAGAGCAGTGCAGCCAATGCTGCAGCACCCATGATCAGTTGTGGGTTCAGCGCCTTGTGCTTCAAGGGTCTCACCTCAGTCGTGGTATTGAGGGTGAAGAGAGCGCAGGTTATTCACTCCCCCAACCGACAATCCCTGGCGGACCAGAGACTCAAACCCGCGACCTTCAGGTTACAAGTCCGACTCTATCCATTAGGCCACAACTGCCTGTAGGGTTCTCCTATCTCCACATATGATCATGGAGCTCAACTAGAGTGACCATCAGGTTCTTGGTCACCATGTTAACCAAAGCCCTTCTCCATCAATTGCTTATTTTGGCCAGGAGGCAGCTCTAGGAAGAGTCCTGGTTGTTCCAAAAGTCTTCCATTATGGATAATGGAGGCTATGTGCTTCTGTGAACCTTCAATGCAGCAGAATTTTTTCTGAACTCTTCCCCAGATGTGTGGTTTGATGCAATCTTGTCTCTGAGCTCTACAGGATGTTTTTTGACCAGCTTGGTCTTTGCTCTAATATGAATTTTCAGCTGTTAGACTTTTTATTAAGACATGTGTGCCTTTCCAAATCATACCCATTCAACTGAATTTGTCACAGGTTAGCTTCACTCAAAGTGTGGTAACATTTACAAGCAAAATGAATGCTCCTGAGCTAAATTTTAACGGTCCAATAAAAAAAAGTCAAATTTAAAGCCAGTAACATAAGGCTGCAGCAATAACAATACATGAAAAAAGAAAAATCACTGTATCTCGGGGGAAAGGCCGACGCTCAGTGGTGTGAATGTCAAGTCCCCTGCAGAGGTGGAGAATGAACACATTAGCTCTATCAGACACCTCAAGATCCATCATGCTTAAAAGTCACCTCCAATCAAATGCTGATGGTAGATTGATGCTTGATATTCAGGGATTTATGTGTCATTTTTTCTGCACCTATTGAGAAATCTTTAAAAAAAAATAAGATTAAGACAGCTGGTGGACAAACTTACATAATAGCTATTTCTCTCCTTGCAGAGACCGTAGCCCATTATACAGCAAACTCAAATTAGAGACCAAGAAGGTGCTGACTCTTAACATAGAAAAAGAGCAGAGTGGTTGTTGTTTTTTCTTTTGAAAAGCTAGTCAGTATGATTGTAAAAACACTGACTGAAAAATTAGCTTGAATATGAGTGGGGATGAAATGTTAAAAGAGATTCACTAATGCTTTCTATCAGGATGTCCATCCATACTAATTACACATTACATGCTGACATATGTATCTATAATATAAAAACAATATCTATGCATAATTATAAGCAGCTACCCAAAATAAATACACATTAAGTAGTGTTGCACACTAAAGATTCTTTATTTTTATAATTGATTCCATGAAGAACATTAAACATCCACAGAAACTTTCTATTCCACAAAAATGCTCTTTAGATTTTAAAATGTTCTTCACACTAAGACACTGTTCACTGAAAGTTTTTTTGGGCAATGAAAAATGGCTCATCTATGGGAGCACTGCAAAAACACCCTTTTGGAAACTTTATTTTTAAGAGTTTGGTAAAGCTACTTTGAAACTGTAGCCTGCCAAGCTAAAATATCCATTTTAATATGCATATGTATGTATGTATTTTAATATGTATGTATATTATTTAGGCAAGTTGCTTTTAATTACATTATTGTTGTTGATATTATGAAATGGACTATGACTTGTTGGAGAAGTATTTTGTTACTGGTACTTGTATTTCACTTAAGGCTAGACTACGTGACTAAAAATATAAAACTTACAGTATGATACTATGTCATGCTACTTTAAAAAGATTGCATTTATTTGTTACTGGCCTGCATGGATATTAAGTATGTTATAGTATTAGTTCGTATTTAAGCATGCAATTACTCACTACTGTAAAATGTGACCTAACATTCAATGTGACTGGGTAATTTTGGGTTATTATGGCTTGATGGCTTTAACTGTCTAGAGAGTTTTTTTTTCATACATTATTCAGTAATTGATGACTCAAGAGTCACTCGTCTCGTCCTCTAAATAGGCCACAAAGGCACCTGTTGCATGTGCTGTAGGATCATTCAAAGCATTTGAAGGACACTGGAACACAAGCACACTTGCTTTTATGTTGACCTTATGCCTATTCATAAGCATGCAATAACAAAACTGCTATGGTGTGACTGCAGATGTAAACTTCAATCAAGCCTTTAATGGTCATATGAGGGTAAAGCTTGTACAATGAGAATGAAACATAATGGAAAGCAAAACCTCTTGCAGGAGGAAGATAAAGGACTGACTAAATGAGAAAAAAAGTGAAGTATGGAGCAGTAGGAGAGAACCTATATGACTAACATTCAGTAGGTTCAGCACAAGCCCTCTTGTGATTCACCACCCCATTTCTCTACAACCACTCGCCACCCTTGCAGGTGCAATTACCCTACACCTCCATTTCCCCAGAACCATGCTTGCCTATAGCTACAGCCCCTAAAAGCAAGTCCTTCAACCCACATACTGTAGCTGCCAATCTCCCAACACCTCCTCCATAAGCACCAGCAGTGCTGACATCCTCCAAGCCAAACATACCGACCTCAGTGGTGTAGTTATCTGCAGGTTAGCAAAAGTTGAGGCAGAGTAGAGGACTTTTGTGGAGTGGTAAGTGAAACATCTACAAATCAATGCCATAAACAACTGAACTTGTGTGGATTCAAGAGGAAAAGCATTCAAACTATCCCTTGACTATAATGAGAATGATGTACATTTGCATTTGGTCCTTTAGCAGATGCTTTTATCTAAAGTGACTAACAAATGAGGAACATCACAAGCAATTGGGAACGTTTCCCAATTGCATGGCACATGACACACCGCAGCCATGAAAACACTATATGACAGATGTATCACTTTTATTTAGTTTTTCCTTTTTTTATTCAAAATATTCACACACTTGCTTCCCATGTCCTCAACTACCTGATATTCCGATTCACAAATACGTGTAAGTGAGTGTGTTGTGTCGTTTAAAAACCGTCATAAATGAGCTTGATCGTGATCTATAATGTAATGTGCAGCCATGTTTGTTCACGCTGCAGAGAGTCCTGTCAGTCTAATTTACAGCATGTGAAATCATCGATTTCTCCCAAAACACATGCAAGTGACAGGTGAACTGGGAGAAGAATTGAGTAAACTTTATAGTTATTTACCCTATGTGTATCTGATATAAATTAAATACATCGGCAAATTATATTTGAATGGGTTGTTATTGCTGCTTCCATAGACATCCGTGTATATTTTAGAAACTCTAAGTGTATTGTTTTACTAGTACTTATGTGTATTTAAATGTCTGAAACCTAAAATAAACATTATTTGGTAAAAACACTGCAATTATATGACAAGTGCAGAGCGAGTCTCAGCGCCAGCCAAAGACTGTTATGTGACATCACCGAACATGATGTCACTTTGTAGGCAAAAACCCATTTTAGCATTTTAGCACTTCCGGTTCCATCGCCCCAGAGTCATTGGGTTTTTTGAATGGGATTTTGGTTAACTCCCCTAAAATAAGGTCCGTGGTTCACACAAACTCAAGATACTTTAACGTTAAATTCTACGACATAAAACACACCAGTTACACCCCACTCATGATTTTTTAAAACTGTTACGTTTCTTAAAAACACTCTCTGTCTTTTTCTTTGATCCAGACATGTCGTAACCCCTCCTTTCGCCCTCTTCTCATTCTTATATATTACACGCATTCTGCCTCTGAATTCCTCCTTCGGTATCCTCTCGCTCTCTTGATATTGATGTCTTTAAATATGTCTTACTTATATGCAATTATCGCATGCTTTAAAATGTATACTATCTTCTCTTGATTTGAAGGCCCAATTAATGCCTAATGTTAGGACTACAAGGGTAAAGGTGTTCATGATGAAACCATGAAGACAGTTCCGCATTCTTCGCAAAGTCTATTCCTAATATGTCCATGTTTTTCTGTACATGTGGCTATTTTATATAAACGCATGTTCTTGGCCAAAGATCCTATATGTATGTCATCCTTATTCTCATTGGTTAAAGGGTTGAAACTCCTCTCGACATATGCCTATATAATATCTGATTTCTATGAATAAATTGAAGTATTGAGTATACATTTGACTGTGTGTTTTCTTACTTCCCGGCCGTCTATCTACACTTTAAATAACTGAGAATTCTTCAAGGTGGCAAATAGAATTTACTGAGAGACCAAATTGTTATTCTTTATTAACAATAGGCTCTCCTTCCGTGAATTTCTCCAAAGCACAGGTAAGAACTTTTAATTTTTCTCCTGTCTGGTAAGATAAATTGAAGTATTCTCGTTTGCAATTTGATTGTGGCTTATTTGGCATCAATCTCTGTTTTCCTCACATTTTAGATGTGGGAAGAAGAGTGATAAGCTTTCCGTTTAACCTATCTATTTAAGGAAATAGAGTAGTGGTGAAAATTATAATTGATCACTCTTGCCGTGAAGGGTTCTCGGCCTCTTAAGTGATTTCATGAATAATACAGAATTGAAAGTTTTCTTTTGGCCAAAAATATCAAAAAAGTTAATATAAGACCGCTGTCTCTATTTTGTGTTTTGTTTGGACATTCTATATTTGTGAAAAGTGCACTAAAATTGACGATACATCTTTGATCTCCGATGGGGCAGGTGATCTCCAAACCTATTCTTGGCGAGTTGCAAAGGGATTGGATGTACAGGAATAATAAAGGGTTTAATACTGAACCTTATTTGAGTAATTTGGCTGGTTGGTCTAAGGCAAAGTACAATTAGATCCGTTTCCTCGTGATGGCTCGTTCAAAGATAAAGGGCCAGATCAGGTTAAAACGACTGATAAAAAATTCTTTTTTTTTTCTAATGTCCCATGTTGACTCTCCCGGCTCGGCTCCGCCTCGGTAAGGGGGGGGGGGGGGGGGGGGGGGGGGGGGGTGATACTGTTGGAAAGCCTGAACAAGAAAAATTAACCCCTAATCGTCACAACCTATTGCGACTGATTTATACCCATTTGTGCAGATTCCAGACGGGTTTAAAATAACCCCGCTGGCAATGTCGGATGCTGTCGCGATTGCTAAAGATTTGCCAGATCCTTTACGGTGTCCCCGCCATCACTATGTGTCTGATTGAAGCTTTTAACCGCTTACAGTCAATTGACTGGGCTTGATTATCGCTTCATTTTGACTAAAACACTGCCGCCAGAAATTATAGAGGAAAAAGTGATTGCAGACATTGATGTTTTGAGTCCTAAACGGGATGCGCCGCCATCTCGCCATGGTGCTTTATCAAAAAGTGATAAACCATTAGATCTGTCACAACCAAAATCTTTCCGAACGTTGCAAATAGTTGATTCGGAGGACGATGAAGATGATGCGTGGATTTGGGCTGATGTGGAAAAGCTAAAAGAATTTTTCAGACAATTGACTGCTTTTCTGGTGAAATTGTTTTTGGCTAAGCAAGATTTGTCGCATGCTGCAAATACGAAACAGAAAGCGGGCGAAAATCCTGTTGCATTTTTCAATCGATTTAAGCATGCTTGGACTGAAGAATCTGCCATTCCATTAGATCAACATTCTCCTTTGTTTGTCAATACGTTTTTGAATAACATGCAAACCGAAATCGCACAATTGGTTCGTTTGACAACTTCGAATATAACAGATATTTCTGTTGACGCTTTGTCTCGGAGACTGCATGAACTTTCCACCGTGGGGGCTTTTGAAGCCTCCCGAGGGAAACTTACCGCAATGATGCTGATTAATACTGTTGTCAAAACAGGGTCGAAAGTCTCTTATTATTGTGGCATTGCGGGACACTTCGCTAACGCTTGCAGGAAAAAGCAGTGGGAATTTCTGAGGTCCCTGTACGTTGTGAAATGACACCAACTTTATCGGTAACTTCTAAAGACAATCCTTCTTTGTTTAAGATGCACGCATTTGCAATAATACCTGATGCTCCATGTTGCCTTTTAGGTAGAGATTTGCTGCATAAATTGGGTGCTCATATTACATTTCAGAATAATTCTCTGCAACTCATGTTTCCTTCTGTCTATTCTCTGACTGTTGAGACAGGAAGTGCGACCACTGAGGCTGAGGCTGCAACTGCAGCCTTACCGGAAAAAGGGGATGTCAACCCTCGCTTGTGGGCGGAGCATAAGGATGATGCGGGCCTCATAGATGTCCGCCCTTATTCGGCTACTCTGACCAGAGACACACACCAGTTTATTGTAAACAATACCCTCTCTCCAAAGAAAAAATCGATGGGATTCGGCCTATTATAGAAAATTTGCTGGCACAAGGCATTCTGATCAAGACTCACTCACCCTACAATACACCGATCAATCCAATAAGAAAAGCGAATGGTTCCTGGCGATTGACACAGGATCTTAGAAAGATTAATGACATAATTAAACCATTGGCTCCTATTGTACCTGATGTGCACACAATACTGAATTCTATTCCTAGTTCACATGCCTATTTCACAGTTATTGATCTATGCTCTGCATTCTTTTCCATTCCTGTAGATCCTGTCTCGCAGCCGCTGTTCGCCTTCACCTTTGACCATGCTCAACTTAGCTGGTCTAGACTTCCTCAGGGCCTGAGATTCTCCGGCTGTGTTCGCCGCCGTAGTGCACGCAACGTTAGCGGATGCTCAGCTCCCTCCTGATACCTTTCTGCTACAATACGCGGACAACATCCTCGTTACTGTTGCCTCTGCGGACCAGTGTGCTGCTGCCTCCAGCATCGTCTGCAACATCCTGGCGGAAGCTGGGTTCAAGGCATCAAGAGAAAAGCTTTAGTGGGTTCAGAGGAGGGTGGATTACCTCGGCCATGAATTGTCACAAGGTACAATAAAACTGTCTGCTTATCGTATCAAAGCCATTGCTACGTACAAACGGCTCTCCACGAAGAAGCTAATGCAAAGCTTCCTGTGCTTGGTGAACTATTGCAGAGCGTGGGTGCCGAACTGTTCCTTGTATGACAAAATCTTGAGAGCAGCCACCGTGCAGGACTCTGATGACTTTGCATGGACAGCAGAAATGGACCACGCATTCGGACATTTGAAAGCATCCTTGACAAGGCCTCCTGCCCTTGGCCTACCGACATATACGACTGACTTTCATTTGTACGTGCACGAGGGTGGGGGAACAGCCGCCGCAATCTTAGCCCAGGAGCACGTGGGCATTTATCGCCCAGTAGCGTATTTTTCTAAAACCTTAGACTCGGTGGCTAGGGGGCTTCCAGCCTGTCTGCGCGCAGTGGTTGCAGCGGCGATCATGGTGCAGGATGCGGAACGTATAGTGTTGTCACATCCACTTATAGTGCACACCTCTCATCAGGTAGGAGTTATTATGCACAAAATTTCTACGCAGCATATGACTGCTCAACGACGTTCTGGCTATGAAGCAATATTATTAGTTACTGCTAATTTAACATTGAAACCAACTTCCGTAGTTCATGGCCCAACCTTGTGTTTGCATAAGTTGTTATTGCAGGGTTAATTTGAGGACAGCGATCATGACTGCATAGCCAGGATTCATAATTCGACGGCTTTCAGGCCAGATGTTTCCGCATCTGTCCTGGAGGAGGGGAAGCATTGGTATGTAGATGGATCTTGCTATAAACCAAATGATAATGAATACTTGTGTGGGTATTCGATTGTTGAATTACTTGACTGTGTCATTGAGGCCTATTCTCGGCCATATAAATCAGCACAAGTGGCAGAATTAATTGCGTTAACAAGAGCTTGTCAATTGCAAAAGATCAGTGTATCAATATATACACCTATTCAAAATATGCACATGGAATTGTACATTATTTTGCCAAACTGTGGGAAGAAAGGAATTTTAAAACTTCAGAAGGAAAACCCATATCCCACCACAGTGTTGTGGTTGAACTGATTCATGCAGCACAGTTACCGTCAAAATTGGCTGTGATAAAAGTAACTGGGCATGCATCGGGAGAGTCAGAAGAGGCAAAGGGAAAAAGACTTGCAGACGAAGTAGCTAAATGGACAGCTAGAGATGTCCTATCAAGTCCAAATGTTGACAAAGCAGGCACAGAGGTGCCCATGATGTCCTTTGTGTTGACTAATGATTTGGATATTAAACTATTACAGGTAAACCCCACTCAAAGTGATCTAAACCACTGGGCAGCGAATGAGGCAAAACCGGTTCAAGCAGGTATTTTGAGAGATAAGCATGGCAGGATTGCTCTGCCAGCCTCTATCATTGTTATGCTATGCAAACACTATCATGGTGTCTCACATGTGTCAAAAGAGAAAGTGATTCAAAATTTGAATCAATCGTATTGTATAGCAAATTTAAGAAAAAATACCTTGTTGTTATTAGGTGCTTGTTTGATCTGTGCTAAGACCAATCGACATAAAGCTAGTAAACATGATTCTCTTACACACCCGGAACTGCCATTTCAGCATTTACAAATAGACTTTACACACATGCCTCCTTGTGGAAATCACAAATATTTGCTTGTGATAGTGGACCGTTTCTCCAAATGGCCTGAGGCTTTCCCGTGTGGAAGAGAAAATTCACAGACTGTAGTGAAGGTACTTGCTAGGGAGATTATACCTCGTTTTGGTATACAAACGGTTATAGAAAGTGATAATGGTACACCGTTTACCTCTAAGGTTACCCAGTTGCTAGCTAAAGATCTAGATATTAACTGGCATCTGAACATACCCTATCATCCCCAGTCGTGTTCGGTAGCGGAACGTTTGAATCAAACGATAAAAGATCGAATTACGAAAGCATGCATGGAGACAGGCCGAAATTGGGTCGACGTACTACCTGCAGTGTTGGCAGAAATAAGAATGTCCCCCTCATCGACAACAAAGATGTCTCCATTTGAAATACTAATGGGCAGACCGTTCCCCACCCCGTGGGTTAAGGGTCGTGCTGGTAATCTCTCCACAGGTGACACGGAGGTGATCATCGCGGATTACGTGGATTCCCTGGTCAAAACTTTAAATAGCATATATGGTGATGTTTCTCTCTCTCTTCCTCTTCCTGCAGAGAAGCCGACTCATTCTTTTGCTTCAGGCCAACAGGTGTTGATAAAGTGCCTGAAACCTCCAAAGCTCGGAGAGCCAAAATATCTTGGACCTGCGACTGTCATCGCTGTGACGCGGACAGGGGTGCTGACTGATTTTCAGCCACAGTGGATCCATGCAAGCAGGCTAAAGGCGGCTCCGGAGACAGGAGGGGGTCTGTGATCGTATCGAGTTCGTGGAGCTGAGAGAGGAGTCAAGGTGCGGAAGAGGCGGAATGAGAAGCAAGAGTCTAAAATCATCATTCCTGATAGTTGTGTGGCTATGGGTATGAGACAAATGATATACCTGTTCATTCTGATAAGTTTGTTTACTTGTTTACTTACACTTTTATAAGTACAGGTAATGAAACGTGGCTTGGGCATGATGATACACCCCATGCCTATGCCACGAATATATGTGGTGGAGATTTGCTAACTATACGGCAAAGGCCGAAGGGAAAAAGGGGTCTTGTTATGTCTGTACAAAAATGCCCCACAGTGCGGTCGGTTCTCGGGTAATTGTTAAAGCCCCACCACCGCAAGATTGGGAATGCATTTCTTTTATTAGTGTTGCAGGCTTGGTTCCTGCTTTGAAGACTTCTGGACAATGGAGGTGCAGACCAAATGGTACAATATGGTTTATGCCCCAAGTGTTTGTAAGAGTGACAATCGTTATTGTCAAATTGTCAAATTATTTTGTGTAGAAAGAATTGAGGGAGAACAGAAGTTGGGTGAAATTCCATATTATTATCTATGTATGAGAATAATATGAATTTAGGATTAGGGAACTCTGAAGCGAGTGTTTATGTATTCATTGTTTATTTAAAAAAAAAAGCAGGCAACTGTTAGAAAACACTCTCTGTCTTTTCTGTTGAGTCCAGACATGTCTTACCCCTTTTTTTCTCTCTCTCTCTCATTCTATATATACAACGCATTATCTCTGAATCCCCCCTTCTGTATCCATTTCTCTCTCTTGTATTATGTTTTAATATCTCTTACTCATATGCGAGGTATGTATGCTTAAATGTTTACATTAGCTTCTCTTGATTTAAAGGCCAAATTAATGACATGAATGTTAGGACTATAAGGGTAAAGGAGTTTGTGAGGAACTCTGAAGACAGTTCAGCATCCTTCGTAAAAGTCTATTCCTAATTTGTCCATGTTTTTCTGTACATGTGGCTATTTTATATAAACACATGTTCTTGGCCAAAGATCCTACGTGTATGTTATTCATATCCTCATTGGTTAAGAGGATGAAACTCCCCTCGACATATGCCTATAAAATATCCTTGTATCTATGAATAAAGTTTTGAGAATACAATTTAATGTGCGTTTTCTTGCTTCCCGGCCGTTATACACTTTAAGGAACTGAGAATTCTTCAAGGTGGCAAAGAGAATTACAGAGGGACTAAATTGTTATGCTTGTATTACGTTTCTTAAAAAAGACGGTTGCTAACAAGTTGCTAAATGGGATACAGGCGCTGTTGGAGACATTAAACGCCATCACGCCGAACAGTTCATTTGTAGTATAATTTATAGTACAATTAAGTAGAATAACCAATTCATAGTTTACCGCATTTGATATTGCTGTTTGACAATGTTTTTTTTGCTTTGCCCCAAAATGCAACACAAGTCTTTGGATGGAAGATGCTCGTTTATCGCTTACTGATACGGAGACGCTGGGTTCGTACCATAAGTAAACTCATATGATTATTCCATGTAAACACTACATTTACTGGCTTAGTCACGGTGAAAGTGAAACTTTAGCGATGCATAGTGATTAAAGCCACGTTAAAATTAAATGTTTGCGGCCACAAGCAGCTGTTAGAAAACATATAGATTGAGGATTTTCTAGAAGCAAGGATAAAATAAAATTTTATGTATCCACCCTAACAAAACGATAGCTGAAATGTGGTACTTTATTCACTAAAATAAGTTTAATCTTACCATATCCAAAACCTCGCTCACTCTGCTCTTATTTAATAGATTAAATGCACTAGAATTGTATTGAATAGTACGTGGAGACACGTTTTTAATTAAAATATTCATATTAATCAAAGATTTATTCACTTTTAATGCACCTTATTTCGAAGATGTACAGAAATATGTCCTTTAGTTATGATTATTTCATTTATTCACTATTTATTACTAATGTCTCATTTCAGTTTTAGTTTGGCTCTAGTTTTGTATTTATTCCAGTTTATATGACGAGGTTAATGTAGCGTGGATTAAAATTCATATGCAGAGTAAATCCTTTTCACTGAATGTGTTAAAAATAAGTTTGAAAATTTGTGGGAAGTGTGGTGGTGGTGGTGACGTCGAAGGCGAGCGACCGTGGAAGTGTAGGCCTAGTTCGTTTATAGCCTAAGTTTAGCTTTTAAGTTCTGCCACTTTTATTTTGGCTTCAAAATTCATAAAAGTTATATTATTTTGTGAAGATCATCTTGATGGACAAAACGTGTAAGTTTCATGAACTATAATTGAACACAGAGCTTATTTTTTGCAATAATCCAAAAGCCTATGGAAAAATCCCATTGGCTTTTTGTCGAGGGAACCAGTGCGATGCAAACAGCCGATCCGCATACAAAGTGACGTCATAGTTCCCCCACTCTATTCAGGGCACAGCATAAAAACCCACATGTGGGACCGTACCGCTCAAAGGGTTAAGTGAATTCCCTATTTTTTTGTCTTACAGTGCATAGAAGGGTGAACACTGGGTTCTGTGCGTTCGGAATAATGTGTTCAGAACCTTTTGTATTTGTGTGTGTGTACACAGTCTCTTTTTGTCTAGGTCTCTTCTATTTCACTTCCATCCAAGTTGAGTATCTGACAAATAAACACTGTATTTTATACTTATTCTAATATTTAACTTAAAGGTATTGTTCACCCAAAAATGAAAATTTGCTTACCCTCAGGTCATCTAAGATGTAGGGGAGTTTGTTTCTTCACTGGAACAGTTTTGAAGAAATTAAGCATCACATCACCAATAGATCCTCTGCAGTGAATGGGTGCCATCAGAATGAGAGTCCAAACCGATGGATTATTGTGATGTTTTTATCAGCTGTTTGGACTCACATTCTGACGGCACCCATTCACTGCAGAGGATCCAATGTTGAGCAAGTGATGTAATACTAAATTTCTCCAAATCTGTTCTGATTAAGAAACAAACTCATCTAAACCTTGCATGGTCTCAGGGTGAGTAAATGTTCAGCAAATTATCATTATCATTCCTTTAAAGCACACAACAAAACTTTGTATATGTATAAAAAAGAAATTCGGATAAAAAAGGAGCTTGGGCAGAAATGGGTTTTTCATTTTCTTTCTCTCTTTTGTGAGAAGGATGCCTGCTTCCATGTGAAGGCCAAGTGAAACTGATGAACAGGAAGACCAAAAACCTCAGCCTATAATTATGTGCTGCTTCCAAAAGCATCATTCATGTGATATGCCTATGGTCCCCACTTCTTGCAATTAACATGAATTAGTGAATGAGGTGAACGGAGAGGGAGAGAGAGTCTACGATGATGTAAGTGGGTGGGGAGAGAACACATCTGTTACTGTTTGGCATAACACAAGCACCATGATTATGATGATCTGTTTTGGTGAATTCAAGTAGGTTTTGTACCATCTTGTTATTGTCTATATTCCCTTCATACCCAGATGTTTCTCAATGATGGTCAAACAGATGATTGATAGAAGGCGAGCATTAACAATATTTTGCACATCTCAACTTTGCATCAGTGCATTGCTGTTCATATTGTTCATTTCATTTCAGTTTCTTTTGTGTCATCTCTCAACACATCTGTACCCAGAAATGTGCTTTGTGCATGAATCGTTCACGCTCTCATAAAGTCTCTCGTTACTCTGTCACTGAAAGACCACAGGGTGTTCCACAGATATGCTTTTGTGCTTTCGAAGACAACGATAATGGAACTACAGATCCAGAAAGGAATATGACGAGTCACAATGTCCCAAGTCTAAATGAGACGCTCACTCATAAAAGCTCAAATGCTCCCTATGTCTGCAGTCGGTTCATTCACCACAGACCATATTTACTTTGTCTTTGCTTGCTGTTCTCTGACCTGTAATATGATTTCATAAAAGGATGTCAGATAGGACTCAGACGGAATGATTACACTCTATTCAGAGACTCACTGACAAGAACTATTTTCTAGTGCATTATTTGAATACAAAAGCTAAATGGCTTTATTGCACATGAAATTATTTATGCAATGGATATTGGGACATGCAAAGGACATGCATAATTAAAAGCAACAATGCACAGAGTTTCTGATGTGTTTTGCCCAAAAAAAAGAAAAAAAGCCCGTGGTTCTCTATAGGAGCAGCTGTGTATTTTACATGCAGTTGCTCATTAGTCCTGGCTTGGCTTTCATGTCTCATTAGTAGATTCTCAAGAGATGAATTTCCATGAATTTATTTGCCCTTCCTGGGTATTTATTTGAATTCTTTGCAGTTCATTTCAGGCACAGTGTTTTTATTTATGACAAAACTCAACCAGGCTGTCAGACATCACATTTGGGTTTTAGTGGTCCAGTGAGACAGCAAGAATTAAATGTCACCCGCTATTTCAGATTCCTTTAAGGCAAGGTATGACAGGGTAATCTCCCAAAGTAAACAATGCTATTCGCAACAAAACCTGCTGTTTACTCTGCTGTTGTGTTTGGGGTAAGATGCATTCTATTGATGGCATATTTGACCTCCCTGCGTGTCTGAGGATCATCTCCAAGATACAGTGCTTCATCAAGAGGCTTAAACAGCATCAGCAAATGGTTTAAAATATGACCCGCTAACATTCAACAGCCTAATCTTGTCCTTGCTGGTCCTAGAGTAGGTGGTTTTAGAGAGATTTTAGCTATTTTTCAGATGATCTGGATTGGAAACCCATTAAACAGCCACGGCTAACAAACCATTTTAGGCTGGTTTAAGCGATTCCCCTTTTGAACAGAGCAGGACTCGTGAGATTTCAAATCATTGATTTCTGAGCAAGTTAAACGAGGCATGTGGTGGGAGGTGGTGATGCAGCAAACTGGGCTGTTATCACAGAGACGCAGAACATCGATGACAACACAAGAGCTGGGCGTTTGACACTCTCAAGTAATCCTGGATGAACACTTCTAACGCAGTCATCGACATCAGACCGAGCAGCGTTAAATAAGCAGCCAATGAACGCTTTGTTCCCCGTCAGTATAAAAACCTGTGGTCCCCGCGCCGCTCGCTGAACTGAGAGTGAGCAGCTGACGGTCACGGTGGGGCGCGCGGATGGCTCGGCAGCTTTTACGTGTTGACTGTCATGCATAATTGCTTGTTGACGGATGAAAGCGGCGGCAACACCATGCAAACCTCTTTATTGTCCGCGGCACACTCTCCCGGGATACCTACAGCTGTTTCATTCATGTGGAAATCGGGAAATCCGCAGTCGCCCAACTGGACTGGGCTGGAGAGAGAAAACGCGACGAGTCTCGGCGACTTGGACGCATTTGAGAACCGGCGCGCGCAGTATGGCCAGTTTTCTCCATCCACCTCAATATTCATTACTGTGCTTATGACACTGCTGGTGTTCGCCACAGTCCTGGGGAACGCGCTTGTGATTTTAGCTTTTGTGGTTGAGAAAAGTTTACGCACACAAGGCAACTTTTTCTTTTTAAATTTAGCCATCGCGGACTTTCTTGTCGGTGAGTGGCATTGATGACTGTTTGTATTTCAGCTTTGGTATTAAGTGTCCTTTAAGTGCATGTGTGTTTAATGGATTTTCAGGCGGGTTTTGCATCCCAGTGTATATTCCCTATGTCCTGACGGGTGAGTGGAGACTGGGCAGAGGTCTGTGTAAACTGTGGCTGGTGGTGGATTATATGCTGTGCACCGCCTCAGTCTTCAACATCGTGCTCATCAGTTTCGACAGGTTTCAGTCCGTCACTAAAGCGGTGAGTAGGCCTACTGCGCAAACACACAGACTGTGCTGGTAATACAAATAGACTATATGACATTTGGACGCATTCTCTTTGAAAAACGCCCAATTTGTCTAAATCTGTGTTGGAGAATGCCAATCCAAACTAATGAGACTGGGCCACCAGTGACCACTGACAGAAACTGCAACAAAATAAAATAATGTAGCTACGTAGGCAATTATTACCTCCGTTTTTACATAGATTACTGAGCACAGAATAATAGCTCACAGAGATGACAAGTAACACACTGAACCTATATCTCTTTCCAACTTTGTATGAAATCTTCTGACGTGGAACACAAACATATTAATATTTCGTGTTTTGCAGAAGAAGAAAAAAAGACTACAGCTTTAGAGGGCGACAGCGTTTTCATTTTTGGGTGAAATATTGTCGTAAATGTTCTCAAAGTACAGAGTACAGTATAGAGATAACATTTTATTGGTCCATTAAAGGCACTTTTATGTGGAAAAACACTGTTTTTGAACAAATCAGATTAACAAGTAAAGTATAAATATAGCTACATAGACAACAACATTAGAATATTGATGGAAATAAGTAGCATAATGATACGTTTTAATACTTTTAGAATAAAACATAATGGTATAATAACGCTGAAAATGAGAAACGTCAATTTTGCATGTGGTCTCCACAAAAAAAAAACGAGTATAAACAGTTTCATTCAGGAGTCAGCTTGTCACATTCAGATGAAGAGTAATGTTTTGATACATCATCACATGTACATAATAATTTGGACAGACACAATGAGTGCAGACCTACAACTGCCATGCACACGTTACCATTTAACAATCACCTGTCAACATTTATTTATATCCTATTGTGCAGCAGCGCACAAAAGCGTGAATCCCCTTGCTTCTGCCTCAGATATAAATGCAATGTGACCTCCATTTAATCATAACATTTAATTTCAGCTGGCAGCCAGGGAAAAGATGATATATTTTATCTATCCATCCATCCATCCGTCTATCCGCATGCCTAAATGTAATGCATATTAAATCAATTATAAATCTGTGTTCCAGGTGAGTTACCGTTGTCAGAAGGGCATCACTAGAGAGGCTGTTTTGAAGATGCTCTGCGTGTGGCTAGCAGCGTTCCTTCTTTATGGTCCAGCTATTATCAGCTGGGAACACATCGCAGGAGGAAGCGTAGTGCCAGATGGAGAGTGCCATGCCGAATTTTACTTCAACTGGTATTTTCTGATGACTGCCTCAACTGTCGAGTTCTTCACACCTTTCATAAGCGTCACTTACTTCAACCTCAGCATTTACATCAACATCCGCAACAGATGCGCAGTGAGGGAAGAACAGCCGACTTCTATTCGGCTTAGGAGCTTCAAGATGAGGCCAGTCGGAACCGGCGATGTACAGCGTGTGTTTTTTGTGAGGCCTGTCGAGGAAAGGGAGGTCAACTTGTCCTCAAGGTCACGGTGCTGCCGGTTACCTTCTACCGCAAAGGTGTCTGCTGCGGAGTTTGGTAACGGCAGACAGACTAAACGAAGAGACAGCACAATCGCAGACTTGCCTCCCCTGCAGGTCGGGGACCGGATCCTGACATCCAGTGAGGCACAGTTTCATTACGTGGATCATTCGGCTGGATCACACAGACACCGTCCTGATATGGTTGCCAGTCTGGCCAGCCGCTTTCGCCTGTCTAGAGATAAAAAGGTGGCAAAGTCTCTAGCTGTAATAGTTTGTGTTTTTGGACTCTGTTGGGCGCCCTACACACTGCTGATGATCATTCGGGCAGCATGTCACGGTCAGTGCGTCCAGCACTACCTTTATGAGATCTCGTTCTGGCTGCTGTGGATAAACTCATCCATCAATCCAATCCTGTATCCTCTGTGCCACAGCAGCTTCAAAAGAGCCTTCAGCAAATTACTGTGTCCGAGCAAAACAAAAATTCAACCTCAGAATATGGACCAGAAGTATTAAATTTATGAGGATGCCCGCATTTCCAAATAGGGCTTTTCTTTTTTTAATGTGCTTGTATCTAGCGGTACTTTTTTCTTTGTGCACATGGTGAGTGAGTTGACGGAGATCTTTTATCTACATATTCAAACTCACATTTTTGTACGAAATAGTGGGATAGCTATATTTCTTCCACATTCAATGATGAATTATTGACCTGTTTCATAAATTATGTATACATGACTGGAAGTGTCTAGCACAGTGCCATGTTTGCCATTGTAAATATTTTTTTATTTTTTCAAAATAAACTCTACTGGTGAAGTGATGATCATAATGAACGGTTATACCTCTCGAAACCACAGTCTGCAATGAGAACAACTGAGATGATATCTCAAACCATGCTGTTCGTGATGATTGTATACTGATTCTACATGACAGATGCACAGGGATTGCTGGCGAAGCCTGTAGTTCCCCTAGCAACTGTGGGACAGACTAAATACAGAGAAACAGGACTCATTTCTTATAATCATATCAAGATAACCAATTTATCCTGGATTATTTCAGGGCTTAAAGCAAAGTCTGAACACTTGTCTCTAATCAACAGAAATAAGATGTACAATGCCTTAAGATTCTGTTCAAACACAGAGATATAGAACAAGTAAGAAAATCAACAGACAAATATACTTGCATGTATAAAATAACCAGTACCAATGTTTCTACCAGCATCCACTGGAAAATTTGGCTTCAAAGCATGCTTATTAACAATAAGAGTAACAGCTGAAGTCAGCATTAAAATTTTAAATTCAAATCTTTTTTCTAAATGCATGTTATAGATCGTATTGTCAACAATGTACATGTATCAAATTGTAATGTTTAATTAAAATGCCAGGATCATCTAGTGAGACGGCAGACTTCTCTCACGTCTCAGACTTCTTTCAACAACTTAAAGATAGCTAAAAAAAAATTTCTTTTTTGATAACCCATGTCACAATATGGAAGAAAATACATACTGCTTCTGTTTTCATAGCGAATTTAATGGCATTAATTCACACTTCTACGGGCACGTGGGGTTAATATCATTTTTTTATTTGTGCAAATGCCATGAAATCAATGATATTTTGTTGTAACTGATTTACAATTAGATTATACATACAATATATGAAGGGAGGGGGAATCATAATTCAAAAAAAGGAGACAAGATGCAAGAGAAGGCTTCTGACATTGTTTCGATTCACAGCCACAGCTACTCATTCATTAATAGAGTCTATACACGTGTTCACCAATTCCACATATTAGTCAACACACTGTCCCACTCCACCAAAGTGTCTGCCATAAAGTAAAATGGTGAGAAACAAGACTATTCATTAGTTACACAAATGTCTTTAATTCAGCATGGCATTTAAAATATTAATGCTGAAAAAACGAAGTAGAATCAAGTGTAGGTCCTCTAAACGAAGACCATAACAATGCATGTCTCAAAGCTCTGCCATTTTTTTTCCTCCAGTTTGGCTGGTGGGGCAAGAAAGTGGTGTAGCAACACTAAAACTTTTTTTTTTCTCTCTCAAATTTATAGCTTTACTCTTGCTCATTTGTATGGCAACAATAGTATCAAGAGGGAATGGTAGTCTGAAGGAAGCGCAGAGCAGGAGTGCAGTGCATACACTGTTCTCTAACGACTGTTCTCACAAGGAAACGCCTCACGAAATGAGAAAGAGGAAGAAGGGAAGAGAGTAAGACAGGCAGAGGATGAAAAACAACAGACAGAAAGTATGAGAGGAATGGGTAGAGAGGCAGGTGGGTTTGGCTTTGTTTTTCCCCTGGCTGGAATACCCTGGTGTGCACATGTGGGCATATACATATATCTCTCTATGCGCGTGTACACAAATATAAATGTAAATGCGTGAGGCTCCTACAGCACCAACCCCTCGTAAGCAGGTCCCTCAGACTCGGGCGACTCTCTCTGCAGACGCAGGTGCTCCAGTGTATTGTGGAAGTGTTTGTTAATCTGCTCCGTCTCCTCGCTGGCCTCCAGGTTCGGGACATCCTCGCGGATCTTCTGGATCAGCTGATTCAGGACTTGGACCGTCACCTGCAAACACGCACAGGTTGAGCAAATCCAGGCTGATGTGGATTTATGCAAATTAAAGTGACAGAGACAGAAAGTAACTAACAAACACAGTGTTCAAGAGTTTTTTTTTTAAATAAAGTGTGAGATCTTAAATCCCTGTGATTAGTTTATGTTTACTGACTACTATAGTCATGTTAATTAGTTGGCACATATATTTCTAAAGCAGTATTTAAATTTTTTTTTTTTTAATTTAGTGACGAAAGATCCAAACCTGACAACTTAGAAATGTCTAAGTTGTCCTCGTGGGCTGATAGAAAAAAACAATATACAACACAAACACTGAAGTCATATTCTTAAACAAATTAGTCTTATGAGCTGGTTCTATTTGTATTGAATTAAAACCATGCAGCGAGACCAGTGTAGGATGATTCATGAACAAAATGACTCCTAGGACTTAAAACGAAGGTAAGAGGAGTTACTGACTGACTAAACCGCATGTTATCATTATTTCAATCAAAATGACAATGACAACGTGTTGTTAAAGATGCACTACTGTTCAAAATGTTAGGATCAGTAAGATCTGTTTCAAATAAATACTGTTCTTTTTAAACATTCTATTAATCAAAGAATCCTAAACAAAATGCAGCACGGTTTCCACAAATTGTGTAGAAGCACAACCGTTTTCAACCTTGATAATAATACAAATTGTTTCTTTAACACCAAATCAGCACATTATAGACTTATTTATGTGACACTAAAATTCAGCTTTCACTCTTAAAAATAAAGGTGCTTCAAAAGGTTCTTCAAGCGATGCCATAGAACAGGGATCCTCAAATCTGGCCCACAAGATCCACTTTCCTGCAGAGTTTAGCTATAACCCTAATCAAACACACCTGAGCATGCTAATCAATGTCTTCAGGATCATTAGAAAATTACAGGTAGGTGAGTTTGATCAGGGTTGGAGCTAAACTCTGCAGCGCATTGGCCCTCCAGGGCAAGATTTGAAGAACCCTGCCATAGATGAACCATTTTTGGTTCCACAAAGAACAATTCAGTCAAAGGTTCTTTAAAGAACCATCTCTTTCTTACCTTTTTATAATCTGAAGAACTTCTTTCGCCACAAAGAACCTTTTGTGTGACCAGAAAGGTTCTTCAGATGTTAAAGGTTCTTTATGGAACCATTTAGACAAAAAAGGTTCTTCTATGGCATCGTGAAGCACCTTTATTTCGACGAGAGTTGTTTGGCCATCGCATTCCTCTAGTTTCAGTATCGAATTAAGTTTAACATATGTAAATACATTAATTGAAACAACCGTGTATTTTAATTGGCAAAATTTATCACAGTAACTACTGCGCTTCTCTCTTATACGGCTTTTTTTAATTAAATGAGTGAGTGAGCATGAGACTTCTTTCAAAAACATTACAGAAACCAAACTTTCCTCCAGAAAAGTGAAAGACATACATTTCCATAGGAAAAGAAGAAATGGAAAATTTTTGTTGCTTTTGATCTATAATAACTGTTCTTATCCTGCGTCTTCCTATCTACCACCTTTCTGCCATGAGCGGCAGACATGGTGTGGCCAGAATATATCGCGTCGTCACACGACCCAAAGAGCACTCTCCCAATCGCCTCCGGAACGTGCATCATCTCGAGTAGGCAATTTAGTCATGACACGAGGAGATGAGCATCTCAGGTAAATTCACACCTCAGACCACCAGGCTTGTTACATTAAACATTCAGCTCAAAAGTTAACATCTGTGTTGCCACTCTCGTGAGGGCGTGAGAACGGATTTACGGCAAGCATTTGAGTTCTGTCACTGTGTTGTACATAATCAAAAAACAATGAACAACATTACAATCATTGAAACATCCCAAACGCTGCCCTCCATTATAACACGTTAATGTCAGGAGAAACACTGACAGGTAATGTGTCAATGAAATGCAGCGCGGGAATTTGTTTTGGTTTTGATTCTCCCATTTATTTCTACGTTTAAAGTGGCCCTTGTCATAGGATGAAGTGCAGCTGTCAATAGTGACCTCCATGGCTGTCCTGTGGCCCCCGATGTGCTCAGGCAAGTCCTGCCTCAATCTCCCTCAAATTGAACATGGATACAGATGCTTCCTCTCAGATAAGTGCAAGTTAGGTATAATCTAGCGCTGCTTGTGACAGACAAAAATGTGGAGCACGGAGAGGGAAAGTGAGAATGAGTGAGAGACATGATAACAGGAGAGACAGCAAAGAGAACAGGCTAAAGGAGAGCAAGTAATGAGAGGTATAAGAGAGTGGAGAAGAAGAAAGAGTGAAAGCGCATCTCTGTGTCATACCGCATCATTCTCTCGCTCATAGAAGCAGATGTATCTGTTGAGGATCTCGATGAAGAGCTGAACTTGCAAGGACGGGTCCATGCACTGGTTAGCGATCTTCAGAGCCTTCTTCAAGCATTCCATCACCCTCCGCCCATCACGGATCTGACAACAAAGGGGAAAAAAACAGATCAGTTCTGACTGCAGTGAACAGCCTCAAATTATTCCATTTGATCTTAGCAAAAGCCACTTAAGCCAGATCTACTCTTCAGCGTATGGAGTTATGAATTGTATTGGGAAGCTCTGTTGTTAGGGGCAACACATACCTCCCAAGATCATGCTGTGGAGCTGAGAGAAGGAACACAGCATAATCCTGTTTCTCCACATGCATTTATTAGTCACAAAAACATTGACTATCGATCCTTACTAAAAGAAATTAAGCACACTTGCCACATCGGGTCCCCTGTATTTAACGCCATTTCAAGGGGAGCTAATGTATTATTATTGATCACCGCAAAGGAGAACGTCAGTTACAATGCGCTATGTACTCTGTAGCAAAAAAATTACACATGTTGAAAATATACACATTTGACAATCTGCCCGTCATGCAGTCATGATATATTCCAAAGGTATCATACAAAAGATGCTTTTAATTTAAACAGTGGACTTGCATAAAAGTGCAAAGAAAGTAGAAATAAATAACTAAAAACACTTACAGATTCAGATTCGATCTTAAAGGGGTCATATGATGCGATTTCAATTTTTCCTTTCTCTTTGGAGTGTTACAAGCTCTTGGTGCATAAAGAAAATCTGTAAAGTTGCAAAGACTAAAATCAAATCCAAAAGATATTCTTTATAAAAGTTAAGAGTCAGCCACGCCTACCTAAAATGGCTCGTTCTAACACGCCCCCACATGTCTACATCCCTATGTTGGAAGATTTGCATAACGCCGCCCAAATGTTCACGCAATGAAAGAAGGCATAACTTTTATTCTCGCTGTAGTATTGTTGCCGCCGCCGCCATGTCGCGAAGGCACTGTGTGCTTCGTTGTGAAAACGAAACTACTTTGCTTGGCCTTCCAAAAGAGGACGATATCCGCTTCGTCATGCCTAGAGCTTTTCTGTGCTGGTCGCTGAGGGAATACTACAACTTTGCGCTGTCGATCGATGGATCGGCTTTCACCGTGAACGAAGCAGAGTCCAGCCCGGGGTCGTCACATGTGGTTGCCGCAGGCATCACAGTATGGTAAGGGACGTAACATTTCCGACACACGCTTGAGGAATTCGGCCAATCACAACGCACTTGATAGCTGGCCAATCAGAGCACACCTCGCTTTTTCAGACCGATGAGCTTTTGTAAAAATGACTCGTTTCAGAAGGCGGGGCATAGAGGACAAACAATAAATGTACAGTATGTGGAAAAAATTTTTTAACCTTAAACCGCATAAACATTTCATTTCACCAAATACACAAAAAGAATGTTCTTTTTAGCAACATCCTAGACCCTTTAACTGTTTATGTTTTACAAAACTAAATATACTCCGTTCTGCATTTAATCGCACTCAAAGTGTAATAGAACTTAAATTTAGTCATTGTTTGCCATAATTTGCTAAAAAAGATATCAATTCACACAAAGAGATAAACAACTTTTGCTAAACAGAAGCATTGCAATTTTGTACACAAACGCTAAAAAAAAAAGACTGTTAAAGATAGGGATGCTCCGATACCACTTTTTCCAGTACTTGGCCGATACCAATACTTTTATTTTTGATACTTGTCGATACAGAGTACCGATACCAATATTTTTTTTGCATTTGTAAATTTTTTAAATATTGGTACAGAAACCAAAAGAGTATGTATAAATGTTAGTTGGTTAACTTCATTTATAAAATAGATAGTCCTCAGTTTTTTCACACTTAAATTATCCCATTGTGGGGAAAATGTTTTAGTTACTTTCACTGTTCATTGATTTGCTCTATGGTACATCATCTTTAATTTAATTGCATTAGAGCTGCTCCATTGCAGTGGCTCACTAAGTTATAAAGTCAGTTATAAATCTTTCAGAAATATAAGTAGCATTTTTTCATCTGAAACGCGCTGTGACATGCGCAACGCTCGCACGTATTTGTATTGGTGCAGAATGAGAGGGACAAGTACAGCCTAGTGCATTCCCACTGGCGATAGTGTTTTCACTGTCTCCATAAAGTTGTGTATGCTTAAGGTTGAAAATAAATTATTTTTTATAGTGAATGCCCCTATAAATGTTTTTATTTTTACGGTTTAGTTTTAATCTAAATGATGCGTGCTAAGTGAGCGAACACCAATAAAGATATCACACAACAGAAGTGCACGCTCCATCTCTTCTCTCTCCCTACCGTTAAGTAACTTGCATTGTTTTACTTGTTTTTGACATGCGACCGAACTACAAACTTTCCAGTGATGTCTGTGAGAAAGGTATATTCACTTGACAAGCTCGCGCATCTGCGCCGCCGCCGTGCGCTCAATCCACTCAGCGCGCTTTGCTTATCAACTCTCGCACATCAGCTATACAGGCGTTAATTCTGAATGTTTAACATTATATTCATTGAATACATATACTTTGTAGACATCCTTAATCTCGAATAACTCCATTCTGCAGTCTGTTGTCTGTGTTTCTTTGTCTGAACATGGCACTTATCACATGCTGTGTGGTATCTGCACGGCACGACGTCAGGGCCGGGGGCCCCTGGCTTGAGGTTATGTTTGGGCCCCATACTTATACTACAAATGCCCTCAACTAGAAATTTATTATGGAGTAACACAAAATACACAAAAAATTAAATATGCTTTCAGGTTCATATACTGTATACAATTAATATGCAACATGTCTAGCCTAGTCAAAGTTTAAATGTAATATTAAATATTCATTATAATATAATAAACAGTATGTGTTCTCTCAGTTGAGAGATCAAAATCCTGAAATAACACCAAGCAGAAAAAAACAAAGAGATTAATTATTATGAAAATGTATTGTCATATCTGTGTCCATTTATATCAGATTCTTAAATTTAATAAAATCAATCTGAATAAAAAAAACATGTTGACTATTAACAATCAAATGAAATCACTATAAACAAAATACATAGATGGATTTTTCTTAAGTTATGTTAAGTTTAAATAACACACATTTTTGTATAAATTTAATGATTGCAAAATGAATGATCTACTTTTTTAAAAGTAAAGCGTAAACCGCCAGTAGGTTGCAGCAAGTGACTGTCTTAATGAGTGAGTTGAATCCTTCAATCAACTGATTAGTTTAAAATGCTAATTCATTTAACTTAGCAAACAACTGTACTAATAGCCTGATTGAATTGTTTACTGGTCAGTGTAATGCTGAGGAACAAAACACTGTATTGCTCTAGATCATTGATGGGCAAAAATTTTTGTGGTCTGACGTTACTCGTAACTTGTTGTTATGTACATATTGCCATCGTGCAGATATCGTAAAAACATGACTCTAGTTTGTACGATAGGCAACTGCTCTAATCGATGCATTCACTCATTAATGCAGGGTTCGTTCAACCATAATTTCCATGACTTTTAGGCATATTTATGACCGAAAGGCTCATTATTTTACCCAAATGTTCAATTATCAAGCATCTGTCTAAGGAAAATGAATGATTTAATGCTATTTGTTTGCTTTCTAATATCCACAGGCTGCGACTGTGCCAGACGTTAAGTCATGCAGAGAACATAAGTTAGGCTAAATAATCACATAACTGAATGACAGAATGTTAAGTATATTGTAATTTGCTTAGCCAGTATTATAAATTAATTCTTCTTAATTTTTTCATATTTAATATGGATTAATATATAAATATAATCATATCTATGACTTTATACATCATAGTATTTTGTTCCTGAATTGTAGAAGCTACTGTTAGTTTTAGGCTATAGCCTACCTGAAAAAGTTAAAACAGTTTTTTCATTTGTATGCTTGTGCTATTCCTAGTAACTTGTTCATTTATTACTGACTGTTTAATTGTCTATGTAACATTATTTATTAAAATGCAAGGTTACTTGAGTCAGAAACAATGAAAACAATAACCTTTTCTCAAGGTGTTTGCGAGGCGGCTTCATGTGCGGGCGCTTTGGATGTGAACGTGAGCGCCCAGAAAACTAGTTTGGAGCGACTGGTTTAAAAAGACTTAAAAAGACGTGCAAATGATTCGGCGCAGACGTGATTTAATACGTGTGTCCTTTTTCTATGTGAAAAAAATCATAAATTCCAGTTTATGCTGTTTGATTATGGCTTCGAAGGTTGTAGTTGGAAGTTGTTAGCCACGGCTGGCCCGTGTGCGCAGTTGAAATGCGGCTAATAATTTCTGACTGGCACATAACTGAACAAATCAAACAAATGTAAACCGGTTAAGGCGGGGCCCCCTACAAGGCGGGGCCCCTGGGCTGCAGCCCATTCAAGCCCAATGGTAAGTCCGGCCATGGGTATAGGCATTTGGTATCGGGGCATTTAACGAGTACGAATACAGGAGCTCAGTATCAGAAATATCAGATTTATCATCTGATTTTTTAAAAAGTTTTAATTATCACATTGGCTTTTAAGTATTGGAATCAAACTTTTTATTTTGACAGCGCCGAGAACTCGTGCTGAATTTTCCCTCTTTAATAGTTTACTGTCTTTGGTTTAAAGTTCTGTCTAACAATTAAAAGGCAAAGCTTTCAAATACTACCTGCATTCAGTAATTCTTTGTCTTTGTGAGGTTTGTGGCATTAATGTTTATTACATATTCAGAGTGATTGTAGGGATTAGCATGTGTGCAGTACACCTGTCTAAACAAAATACCTAAAAAAAAATTAAATGCCCAAACAAGCAGCTCCTTCTGGAGTGATGAAACCAACCGTGACAACCTGAAGCACTGTTTAAAGGAGAATGAATATTAAGTAGAAAGATGAACACATGGCATTCACAGCCACAGCTCTGCACTGCAAAACGGCACACTGGTGCAATGCAGGAGCTGGCTACGTCTCAGCACGAATCAACTCACAAAAAATCATTAGGACTGAATCCAAGAATGTCTATTATATGTAATGGATGCAAGTGTGCTATGAGTGCAACAGATCCCCCTACAGCTAAACTAGCAGTATGGGATAAATGAATAGCATGTAATATGACTTACAACTGCTGCAGATATGTTTTATTCACAACTATAAACAAATAACATCTAAAACCTTTGAAACAGGAGCAGTTTTATGTAACATATGTAACACATTTACTGTACTGAAGTATAAAACGACTAATATTTTCAGAGATTTAGAAAACATACTAAGTTGAAATATTGTCTTCTCGGAAAACAGTGCTACAGCGTACGTAGAAATATCCGTTCCGGAACAGTGTTTCTGTTTATATTCTGGCCTGCATGATCCCGTCCACTGCCAATTATCCCACTAGTTCTATACCCCGGGTTGCCAGTTGGCGGGCAAATACAGCATGCTGCAGCCAAGGAAGCCAGCAAACGAACTGGATTCAGAGATCCAGCAGATTTTACTGGACCTAACAATCCTCGATCCATCTAAAGAGCTCCATGACCTCATTGGCTCGTTGCTTGCCACTGTCAATTGGGCAAACTGGGTTGGATGATTATGGTTAACATTCACACGCAGAATTCGGTTATCATCACAAGTAACAGTCTTCTACAACTGAACTGACAACCTTCATTTTCAGGAGTTACACCTGCATTTTGAGAGAGTGCTTAGAAAATGGAGCAGTGTGAACGGAGCCAGAGAAAAACTCAAAAATTCACACTTGTATATGAGAGGTCAAGATGCACAAGCAGTGAGGCCGTCACATTCTAAACAAACTGTGTACAGCCTACACAAAATGCTACTTCTAAAATGAATCACCAAGTTTCACTGAAATCACTGGCAGATTAATTTACCATTGTGAGCAATTTACCCTTAATTCTCACCTCAATACAAATGACTACATAGGACTCATACGACCCTCTTCCACCTCCAGCGTATGTCTTGACAAGAACCCCCGCCCCCCCCAGAAAACGCTTAGTCCGAAATGACAGCAAAGACCCGTACTCCGATTCCACTGAACCTGCTCATTTCTATCTAAACCGTAGCAGTTCTCGCTACAACGGTCCCCAAACATGCTGGAGACAACCAGAATGTCCCTGAACAGGTCTTCTGTGCCATATCCTTGTACGGTCAACCTTTGTTCCAGGATATGATCATGGGACTTACCTACACCTGCAATCCACAGACTACACTTAAGTCAGGTCTCGTTAGCACGCAGTCTCCCATGGGACCAATACTTTTAGATTTCATTTGTCCTTTCCCTGTGGAAAAGACCTATACCAACTATGTCTCCATTCTTGTCAGTGTGAGTCGAACAGAACAGGTGGCCAAATGCAACCCGCCGCCCCATGGTCGGGTTTCTTCAGCGTTGAGGCAGCAGGGCCCACTGGGTAGCAGGGGCCGCGTGGGTCTCTTCGCGAACACCGGTACGCTAAACGTGCCCCTGATCCAGAGTAAATGGCCGCTACAGCTGAGCTTCGCGTCGATGATACTCAAAATTCATAACGGAGAAAGGCCTTGAGACACACACTGGTGTACCCCAAAAATAAAAGCGACCATGTGTAGACATACACACAAGTGTTGGGTGTGAGTGCGTGAATGCAAAGCAATGTTATTCTGATCTAGTCTTGCTCTCTTACTGTATCATTGTGAATAGTAATGAACACGAGAGAGGCAAGGATAAAGAATCCAAACATGTTACTCATCTTGATCGTGACCTATCAGGCATTTAATCAAAATGTTTCTCTACCTGAGACATGAACTCGTAGGCAACGGTTTCATGGTTCTCAAAGCCGACCTCTCCAGCCGCCAGAGCCCCCTGGAGGAAGAGCCTCAGGGGTAACTCCGCCAGCTCTGCTTTGATCAGAGCACTGATGGTCTGATGAGCGAATGAGAAAATCTTCTGACATTTCTTTTCCCATTTATCATCCTGTGGAAGAGAAAGATTGACATATATGTGAAAAAAATCTCTTCTATTATAAACTGTGATTCTAATGCGAGTGCATTTCATAAGTGTGAAAGAACGGCAGATGAGGCTTCTGCAGCCGTGTCCATGAGAAAAGGAAACTTCCATGAGAAAAAAAAAAGGTGTACTTTCATTTCCTCACTACGGACGCCAAACAAAAACCTTTAAAGGGTTTACTAGGAATTCTAAGAAGGAATGCTTATCACTGTTTTCATAAATTACAGTTAATTAATTTATGGTAAATTTAATGATTAGAATTTTTATAGTTTCTGTATGCAACAGATGGGCTGCTGACCTCTTAGCTAACAAACAGCTATGTCAGAACTACCATGTGGATTACAACATTTGATTTATAGAAGGTTATACAGCGTTTATTAATCTTTGTTAATGTTAATTTCAACATTTACTAACACATTTATTAAAATCTTGTTAACATTAGTTAATGCACTGTGAACTAACATGAACTAACAATGAACATCTGAATTTTTATTAACTAACGTTAGTGAAGATTAGTAAATACAGTAACAAATGTATTGCTCATGGTTAGTTCATGTTAGTGTATACATTAACTAATGTTTAACTAATGAACCTTATTTTAAAGTGTTACCGGTTATCTTTTATATAAGTGTGTAATTACTCAGGGGCTTAGTTACCAAATCTAGTGAGCTCACTGAGCTGCCTGATCTGAAAAAAAATAAATGTTTAATTCTCAATCAAACTGATAAAAATAGTCCCCTCTAGTTAGGCAACTAGATAGGCGCTGATGTTTTTTTTCTACAAGACTAATGTCCCACATGCGAAAACCAAAATACTGCAAAGGTTTCAAACTGGATTTTCAAGGGAAATTATGCTTGGATTTTACCAAATGTATTTCTAAGTGCCGTTAATTTTTACTATACCTGTGTTATACGCAGTAATTTAGGAATATGCAGGAATGACTGAATTAATGAATTTTCACCCAGTTTTGTTCTGGTCAGAAATCAAGTTATTTCATTCTACAGACGTCACAGTTCACATCACTTGCAGCTCTGCACGCATTGTGGTGGCAAAAAAACACTGATAACAAGTAGAGGGAAACGAGTAGAATCCATGGAATAAGATAAAATATGCATTATTGTTCCTTTGGATGTCAGAATCGGAATGCAAAATATTTTTTTAAAATACTGTAATCAAATACGCCATTTGAAGCTAAACACAGATGTATAAACGGACAGAATATGGATGAAAACAGCTGTGATTACCCCAAACAATAGCTTTACATAATATTCACATTTTCAGACATATTGTATCAGCCCTACAGTTACAACATGAAATAGGCCTACTATTTAAACCTATAACATTTTACATAACATTCACCTATTTTAGCTCACAATTCGGACTTTTTTCTCGCAAATGCAGGGGTTAAAGCAAAAAACAATCCTGAGCCTGAACTTTTTTCCGGGGCTGGGGGTTGCGGAGGCGGACACATACACAGGGTTATTTGGCAAACAAAAAAAAAGAACATAATTTGAAAATGATTTTCTTGAAAAATAACTAGTACGTATTCGCCATTGCCATTAGCCCTTGACAGGCCAGAGACAGATTATGTGGGCTATTTTGAGAAACCAGCAATTACCAGAAGTCTCCTAATTACAATATGGTGTAAACACATGTCACATTTAGGCGCTGTTTGGAATCAAGTTTCGCTGGTTAGCTTTGTACCCTTGCCAGGGGGGTTACAAGGCTGACCTACCGCCCTCTAAAAATGAATCTTTAAGTAAATACTAGGGAAAATTAATATAAACTAGGAAATATGTACAAAGACAGGTTATACAGAAAACTACCCAGTTTTCCCGTTTATGAAATACAACAACGCGAAAACCATTTAAGAATAGCACATGAACTGGTAACTTAAAAAGGGTTTCGTACAAATTATGCAAAATCAAACATCCAGGAATTGCAGTACTTTTTTGTTTGCAGAGGAGCTACACAAAATCGATCTCACATTATTCAAGTCATTAATGTATTATCTGTCAAATTCAATAAATAAACTAAAAAAAATGGGACAAATAAAGTGCAGACATGCAAAGAAGTGAAATGGACTGTGGCAACGAACATTGGAAAGGATCTGTGGCAAGTTATCGCTGTCCTTATTCAAAATGATTTTTTTTCATGAATATATGGTTGAACTGAAGAATGAAAGCTGTATCATATAATTGGAAAATTATGAGCTATATGACCGCTTATCGACACTAGGGGTGTGACGAACTTAGCCCACAAGATGAGACAAAATGCATATGCTTGGTTCAATAGAACGAGACAATGTTTTAATACTTTAGAAATTTTCAAATGACAAAATATTTGTCTTTTAAATCACAAAAAGTAAAACAATGCAGTTGTATTTTGAAATGTTTTAACTAATCTAGAGCTTAACTAATGATTATTTTGCTAACCCCTGCTATATTAAACAAATGCCTGCAGAGGGCGCCAACTGCCTGGTGATGTTTCATGTATTTCAACAACGTTTAATTTTTATATTTGGCCACATGCAAAGTCAGAAACTTTATTTTGAAATCGTGATGTACAATACTTTGCATGTTTAGAAATATGTTGATGTATTCTCCTGTGTTGGCATAGGTTTAAATAATTAACAACTCAAGTGAGTTTTCCCAGATGAACGTAAAGCAACCCAAACTCACCGCATATATGCAGAGGAAGAGTTTAGCCCCTTTTACACATACAGTCTTTACTGGTAAATTACCATTAAGAGATCATGTGTGAACATGAACCTTTCAAAAATCCCGGTAAATTCGTTCTGGCAATCATATCGTTCTTATGGATATGACGTGATTACTCTGAGCTGTTTACAAAGCTCCGCTGCTTTCTAATAGCTTTTCTATGTAAATAGGCGCTACGAGGAAATCTTGAACAGGCGGACGCAGCTTCTTTAGGTCACACTGAGACACAGGTTCTTTTCAATCATCAGCTGCGACTCTGCAGTTGGATACTATTATGCGCATCTCGTGTTTATAAGAGCAAAAAATTCTGATTGGCTAGTAATGTTAGTTTGGTTGAGAGTGAAAGCTGTGTTCCTCTCATACATTGGTAGGCGAACTCATGAACTCGAACGTGATATCAACAAGTGTTTTTAAATGTAGGATTATTTTTTTCCACAGCCAAATGCCGCACGCCGGAGATCCGGCACGGTGCCAGAGAACTTTAAGCCCTGCAAATGCAAGTTTATATCTCTTAGTTGACGTATCAACTCGAATTAAACAGTTGGTAATTTGAGAAAAAAAAAAGCCAGAAGTGTGGGATACAAACTATAAAACAAATATGATTCTGAGCCGAGGGGAAATGAGAGAATGACGAGAATCACAATTGTGAGATATAATCTTGGAATTGTAAGGAAAAAGTCATATTTTTGAAATATAAACTAAAAATTTTATTATTTTATTCCATGGTTACCATAGACTGCTACTATAAAACCTTAATTTTCTGCAACCAGACAGGCCCCGCCCACAAAAACATCATCACTGTTTGCACCGAAACTGGTCTATTGAAACATAGTATATTTCTTCTATTCAATAACATAATAAAAGGTTATTACTGTTCTCACACCGTACAAATGCATTTTTATTCAAGACAATAGCTGCTATTACATAGGGAATCATCGTATTTGGACGCCCTGGGCACAAAGTAAAAAAAAAAAAAACTCTGTCTCTACTGGGGCGCTATTGCAAATGCATGTGTCCGCCAATGGAGCTGCTGCCCAAAGCATTTCAAATCAATCTTTTATGATGTTCCATTTTAGTTCATATGCTGCCTCTAAAGGTTGCTATGTAGACAGAAGAACGCACTTTGTTTTAGGTAATGACATGGCAGAGTAGGATGTTGCATGGTTGAATGTGGGACATACCGATGAGGAGTTCTCTTTGTAACGGAAGGCCAGTTGATAAGCAGAGCGACCCACCAGCGGGGTAAGAGGTAGTCGCAGTCTCTGTTTCCCTCCCCCCCACGCAAAGTGTTTCGGCAGTGTTTAAAATCTGAGCTGGGCACTAAAAAAAAAAAAAAAAAAAGAGTAGATGAATCTACCTTAATAATTCATTAAGCAACATGATGACCTCATCAACTGACTGAATGCGGAATAAAACAACTTCCACTGGGAGCTAATTAGAGCAGTTCTGGCTGTGTAGTGTCAACAATCATGACATCGTCAGATCATTCTTAGTGATGTTTCCACTCAAGGTGATATTCTCCTTAGACCAGTGCGCGTGACTGACAAAGAAAACAGCTGTAACTTTCCCCACAAATAGGAGCATTAACGTGCAGTGTCGTGGTCGGGGGGGTGGTGTTATAGACTTCTTTGAGTGGAGGCTAACAATGCTTTGCTCTGTCATATGATGAAAGGAGAAGGTAAGAGAGGAAAGAACGTGTACCAGATACTGCTGGTCAGGGTCGTCTGAAAGCAGCAGATGAATAAAGCGGCCCACTAGGCTCTGTTCCTCTGCAAAGTCCTCCGGGTCAGGATCCTCAGCAGGCTGATCTGGCTGGTCCTGGATCAGCGTAGACACCAGGTTCAGGATTGCATCAACCTGCAAGGAAAGAGCCATGAGATTATGCCTAGAATGCTGGGTGCAAATTTTAAAGACACAGCAAAAGACATAGCAGAAGGCTATTTAATGGCCCTAAAATACACCAACTGTGACTTTTAAAGAATTTGTGGAGAGAGAGCGCGTCTAAATATGACTAGATGTATTATGGGGCAGGCATGTTTTTCCATTTTAAAAATACTTTCTCCCATTAATCTATAGGTATGCTACTGACCCTGTAAAGTGCAAACACTTAGTGCACTTTAAAAGTTTGATTTTAGTCACACTAAAGCAATAATGTGTCTTTTTAAAATGTCATGTAAACATTTTACTCCTACTGAAATAGTACAACTTCTACTTTTTTTTAACAGACCTGGATGATTCAGTTGTAGCTTGGCCTCATCCAGTCATTATTTTTGCAATTCTGTGCTCTACAGCAAACAGATTTAAATGGCTTCAAATAGTTCCTCACTGCTGTTATGTACTCAGTGCTCTCTTTTCAACTGCTCATAAAATGAGTGGGTGAGAGAAAGGATGGTGCTTTTTTTGGTACAGTCCTTAGAAAAGGCCAGAGGAGCTCCAACCGTCTTCAACACAGGAATATCAATATATTCCTCTCTCGGTGCGATGGCTAGATTTGTCTGAGTCATAGCTGACCTTTTTCCTTAGGAGTCACAGATTTTAAGGAGAATTAACAATGCACCTTTAAAAAACAGGCCATTTAAAGACAAAAGCAATCAAAAACCTCAGCAGTGCTCTAAAAGCCATGGCACGGAGCATAATAAGAAAAGGAGGAAACCACTTGCTATTAGAGAAGCAAATGACTCAAATATTGGTTACATATTCATATATTCAAAAAGGAAATATAATGGCATTAGAAAGTTTGTGAAGCCTTAAGGATTTTCTGTATTTCTGCTTAAACTTGACCAACATTACAACATCATCTGAGACAATATGATAGCACATAAATTCTTGTATCATACCACATACTTATTGACCAAAATGACCCAGGAGTAAATATTTTTGTAGGAGAAGTATAGTGTGTGAAGTATCATCAGTTAAAGACATAATTGAACTAAAGCATTTCAATTAATGAGATAAAAATAATTTGACGTGAGTTTAGCAGCCCTGCTCTACTGAAAGAACATAAATCTGGGCCTTCTCTATTAAACTATGGTCCTCACCACACAGGGTTGAGGTTTGCCATGCTATGATCATAGGCATTATTGATGTTATTTATGCTTACCAAGCAGGAAACTGAAGTAGCAACCGATTTTTTTCTTGCATTTGTGATGTGCAAAAACTAAACACTGTGTTAACCCAATATAAATGTTGTGAAAGGACCTGAAGAGAGCAGACTTAGATAAGTATCTCAATGTACACTACTATTCAAATGTTTGGGGTCAGCAAGATTTTTTTCCAAATCTGGGGTCAGCAAGATACTTTTTATTTAGCAAGAATGCATTAAATTCATCAAACGTGACAGTAACGACATTTACAATCTTGCAAAAGATTTCTAGTTCAAATAACTGCTGTTCTTTTAATATTTCTATTCATCATAGTATCCTGAAAATTCCTGGGATGGCTGCTTAAAGTTCAGCTTTGCCAGCACAGGAATATGTTACATTTAAAAACAGTTGTTTTTGGATTTGTAAATAATGTTTAACAACATACCGTTTTTACTGTATTTTTGATCAAATAAATGCAGTTTTGGTGAGCATAAGTTTAAAGTTTTTTCAAAATCTTATAGACCCCATGCCTTTGAAAGTCAATGTAACTTACTGTACAAAGAGATACAAGACATCTACAAAACTCTCAAACTTTCTAGTACCTCTTACTGGGATTTCGTTTGAGATATGCAAAAAAAAATCACCAGTCTGACCATTTAGTACTGTATGTGATATAAACCTGATCTTGGGCCACTATGGTGGTGTTGTAGTCCAGAATGTTGCTCAGCACGTAGCAACTCATGCTTTTGCGTGACTCATAATCGAAGTACTCAAAAAGTGGTGGAAAATGCTTGAGCTGAAGCACGGTGAGGATGTTATTGTACGTATCCACGGGGATCTTTAGCAGCCTGGTTAGCTCCTTAGACACTGCGCTGCTGGTGGCAATGCTACACAAAAAGACATAAAAGAAATCAAAAAGTCACAAATACAAGCTGGTACACTGATGTTGTAATGAGTGACCTTACTAATGTGGCCCTAAGCATTTTAAAAGGCAGATGGTTTGTATAGCTATGTGCTAAATTTACACTAAGATGTGGATGGTGGCGAAACAATTAATCAATAAAAAACAAATCCAGCATTTACAGAACTTTCAGTTGTCTTAAATAGGAAGACTTGAGGTATGACACCAAAAATCATTACCACAAAATAACAGACATGTGCTGAAGTGGCAGCTAGTCACAAATATCAGCCCTTAGCATGATTGACCTGTGCTGTGATCAGTCAGTTACTATGATTGCAAACAGTGAGTCATCATGTATGTGGCATCCCATCCGCCCTCAAAATTGCTAGGTGTCTGGTAAGATTTTGACGTCAGCAAAGAAACAATCACATTTATTTTTATCACGAGAAAAAGATGAAAATGCAAACAAAGGCGCCTTACGCTAGTGTCTATGATATTTAAAAAAAAATTTAAATGAAGTGCTTACTGTAATAATGTGTTATTATATTCTATTAATATTCCTCAACAAATCCAGTTTGAAGAACCCTACAATTAAACTGCAATTATTTCTGCCTGAACCACAATGCAAGGACCCTATTCAAACTTTGTCATGTCAAAAGTTTCAGCCTTAGGTTTTTGTAAGCTTTGTGCATTTTAAAGACATTCAAAGATAAACAAATATAAACAGAATTGAAAACATTTAAAGGGTAAAGCCCCGTTCACACCAAGAACGATAACTATAAAGATAACTATAAAGATAACGATATTAGTGTCCACACAAGTGAACTGTCTGTTTATTCTAAGCGCACGCTCGTCTGCCTCTTTAAATTCTTGAGCTCGTTACAGCAGGATAGATTCCGATTGGCTGTCAGTGTTTTCAGTTGCGTTGCTGCCTATGGGAGGGTCAGAGAGCTCTCAGATTCCATCAAAAATATCTTAATTTGTGTTCCGAAGATGAACGAAGGTCTTAACGGGTTTGGAATGACATGAGGGTGAGTAATTAATTACAGAATTTTCATTTTGGGGTGAACTAACCCTTTAACCAGCAATGACACTGCAATACTTTTAGTTGGTCTTGTTTTATTTGAATATATTTATTCATTTATAACCACCAGTGACTATGAGCAGAAGTGCAACAGCTCAAAAATAGATCAGGATCAGCATACTGGTTTAAGAGGCTCCGTAGTTATTATAGGCATGATCTCATGTAACAGTTTCTTTACCTCAAAATGAGGCTATAAATACTAGAGTTGGGGTACTCGGACTCGAGTACAGTTTTTTAAAGGACTCGGACTTGTCACAGACTCGAATGCATTTTTACTCGGACTCGAGCCTTTCGGACTCAGAAAATATGTCCAACCAAGTCCAGGGACAGTTGACGGAAAAGTCACTGACTCAAATGCATTATCACGAAAGTGATTTTCAGTATTTGCATGTGTTTTTAAGTCTTGTCCAGTACTTTAAAGCCGGCGGGTTTCTGTGCTCACACACCGAAAGCACGCTCACAGAATAATGCGCCTCAGCGTGCGAATGCCGAGTTCTTTCGCTTAAGTTCTGTTATTGCTACACACTTACATGAAAAGCTATGCCCGTCTTGGAGACTATTCATGTAAATGCAGTCGGTTTTGTCTTAAGTGAACTTGAACAGTTGGGAGAAATAGATGTATCAAAATATTTGATCTATGCGTCAGATCTTAAAGCAACAGCATAAACCTGTAGCCGCCGACTGCATCATAAATGTTAATCTAACAAAAGAAAAGGAGAAAACCACTCACGGCTCTTGACTGAATCACTTATTAACTTTAATAAGAATCATCTATATTTAATGTATACAGTGAAGATTATTTTTTACATTTATTACTTCATGAAATGTCTGTAGTAGGCTATTTCTGTAGAAGCCTTTACTAGGCTACTATCTATTCTGAGAAGCCTAAAGGCCCGTTCACACCAAGGATGATAACTATAAAGATAACGATAAAGATATAGTTCTAAAAATCTTTTCAATAGGTAAGAATAGCAGAGTCCACACCACTAGAATTGTGCCGGTATTCGGTAATGCGATACATCACGGTAATGAATATGCACGATATTGTTATCGTGGGCACTTCTAAATACGTGAATAATTATTTATTACAAATTATTCTGATTTTTTTGAATGCATTTTAAGAATACTTTTCCTATCAACTGGTCAAAATGCACAACACGCTGTATGCTGCGTGAAAGACGCGTGCGCACTCTGATGTAAACAAGAGCGGACGAGAAGCACATGGCGGAACATGTAAGAGACGCTCTGGAGGAAAGCGCACTTTCACTCTCTGACAGCAGATGGCGCTAAACTGCAGAAATAATAATAATAATAATAAATTCATTTAAATGCAGCCGTTACCCCGGAAACCTTGTAAAACAAAGCAGCTGCACTACTTTCTGTTTCTGAAAGGTGTTTAAATGATTTAAACAGCCATTCAGATTTGTGTATTTGCTATGATGTTCATCACAGCGCCAAATACTTAAATATTTAGACTTACATTTTAATCTGGACTACAACATGCCCTAGATATTTTTTGAAAGTGTTTTGATTCTTTATTGTTCGGTCGCACTTTACATTAAGGCTTCATTAGTTAATTCATTAGTAAACAAACTGTGAATGAAAAATTCTTCTAAACATTTATTAATCTCAGGTAATTCCAATATTTAACAATACGTTGTTTAAATCGAAAGTTGCAACTGTGTTATTTAATGCGCTAACATGAACTAAGACTTGTATTTTTTAAACAAAGATTAATAACTTCTGTAGCAAATGTAGCTATTGCTCATTGTGAATGTTAATGCATTAACTAAGGTTAACTAATGAGGCCTTATTGTAAAGTGATACCTATTGGTCTTTATAGTTCTTTTGCACTTTAATCTGTGTAAAACTTAACTTTATACATTTTTCTGTATTGCTTTATTGCATTTAAATGTTCAGTTATAAGAAAAAAGTTATTAAACCTGTTATAATTTATTAAACACTTTATCCTGTATTAGACGCAACTTTTTTTAAACTAAATTTCAATACCGTGATATACCGCACACCGTGATAAAAGCATTAGCAATTAATCGCAACATGAAAAATTTATACCGGCATATCCCTACACACCACAACTATAACGATAAAGACAAAGAGAAACGATATCGTTGGAATCACTTTCAAAAAGATTATTTTTCCAGCTGATGAATGATAAAAAAAATTGACAGCCAATCAGAATCCATCCTGCTGTAACGATCTCGAGAATTTAAAGCGGCAGACGAGCGTGCTCCTTTAGAATAACAAAGACATATCGTGCCTCGCTGGTGTGGACGCTAATATCGTTATCTTTAGTTATCGTTCTTGGTGTGAACGGGGCTTAATAGGCCTATATTTATTTATCATTTAGCTTGTAAGTAATAGTGTTTACTTGCCTTCAGTAAGCTTGAGAATGTTTATTACATTAGTTTATTATTTTTTGCTTTTGTATTAGTGGCAATTTCTATCTTCAAAGAAAATCGTTTTTTCTAACATCTTTGCGGCAATAGTTTTTATGGGTCCAAAATCACCTTGGGTGTGCATTATTCTGTAATAATTCAACGGCCCGTTATCAATTATTCCTTACATAATGTAATTTTTTGTAATTAATGTAACTATAAATGCATTCAAAAATAAAACAGGTGCAAGTTGCCTGTGACTTATGGAAAGTACAGTATCTCACAGAAGTGAGTACACCCCTCACATTTTTGTAAATATTTTATTATATCTTTTCATGTGACAATAATGAAGAAATGACACTTTGCTACAATGTAAAGTAGTGAGTGTACAGCTTGTATAAGTGTAAATTTGCTGTCCCCTCAAAATAACTCAACACACAGCCATTAATGTCTAAACCGCTGGCCACAAAAGTGAGTACACCCCTAAGTAAAAATGTCCAAATTGGGCCCAAAGTGTCAATATTTTGTGCGCCCACCATTATTTTCCAGCACTGTCTTAACCCTCTTGGGCATGGAGTTCACCAGAGCGTCACAGGTTGCCACTGGAGTCCTCTGCCACTCCTCCATGACGACATCCCGGAGCTGGTGGATGTTAGAGACCTTGCGCTCCTCCACCTTCCTTTTGAGGATGCCCATGCTTGGCCAATCCATCACCTTTATCCTCAGCTTCTTTAGCAAGGCAGTGGGTCGTCTTGGAGGTGTGTTTGGGGTCGTTATCATGTTGGAATACTGCCCTGCGGCCCAGTCTCCGAAGGGAGGGGATCATGCTCTGCTTCAGTTTGTCACAGTACATGTTGGCATTCATGTTTCCCTCAATGAACTGTAGCTCCCCAGTGCCGGCAGCACTCATGCAGCCCCAGACCATGACACTCCCACCACCATGCTTGAATGTAGGCAAGACACACTTGTCTTTGTAATCCTCACCTGGTTGCCGCCACACACACACTTGACACCATCTGAACCAAAAAAGTTTATCTTGGTCTCATCAGACCACAGGACATGGTTCCAGTAATCCATGTCATTAGTCTGCTTGTCTTCAGCAAACTGTTTGCAGGCTTTATTGTGCATCATCTTTAGAAGAGGCTTACTTCTGGGACGACAGCCATGCAAACCAACTTGTTGCAGTGTGCGGCGTATGGTCTGAGCACTGACCGGCTGACCCCACCACCCCAACCCTTCACCATTCTGCAGCATGCTGGTCAGCACTCAACGTCCTCTATTTCTACAAACACACTCTGGATATTCACACCTGAGACCTTGTAACACTAATTAGTACATGACACAGGGGAGAGAAAATGGCTAATTGGGCCCAATTTGGACATTTCACTTAGGGGTGTACTCACTTTCATGGCCAGCGGTTTAGACATTAATGCTTGTGTGTGTAGAGTTACTATTTTGAGGCACATACAAATTCTCTAATTCAAGCTGTACCCTCACTACTTTCCATTGTAGTCAAAGTGTCATTCTTCATTGTTTGTCACATGAAATAGGACATAAAATATTTCCAAAAAATGCGTCGAGATGCATTTCTATTGCTACCGCACCCCTTCTTGAGACTTACCTGTATTAGGCTCTAGGAAGGCCTTTTAGTTACAACCTGGGTCGTTTGCGTCCTCATCTGTACATATCACTCAGTTCCCTCACAGCCTTCCCCTTTTCTCATCCCAGAAAAATTCAAAAGCCCTGTCACAAGGGGTGTCCAGTACTTTGGCATCTATTGGTTCATTATCTTTCTTTTTTTTTTATCTTTAGCCCAGAATTAAATTGCATTATCTTCTTCTTAAATGTTTCAAACACTGATGAATAGAATAAGCTGACACAAACTAATTTTGATTATTCAAAATTCATATTTCATTAAAAATTGTAAAAATGATATAAAGCTTGTTTTTTTTATTGAGATAAAGGTGCATTTTCTGCACTTAAGGTCCCATTCACAAAGATACCTACTCCTTTACCCCCACTCTTGAATTTATACATTTACTTGAACGATGAATTAAGTCAAGTCTCGCCCTTTAATTTTTCACATTCTAAAACCTGTTTCACTCTGAAATATGTCACAATACATAAATCAATTCAGCCATAACTTCTGTTACATGACTTTAAATTTGCTGAGCAGGACACTAATGGTGAGATTATGTAAAATCAAAATGGCAAGATGCAATAGTGTTTACTTTTGTTACATTTAAATTGACATTGCGTTTTTCTAGTTGTAAAGGTTAAAACAATGTTAAGATACTAATAAATAATAAGTTTCGTTGGACTCGGACTCGACTCAACTCAGACTCGGCCCATTTTGGACTCGATTGGTTAAAGACTCAGACTCGACTTGGACCCGACTTAGGTGGACTCGAACCCAACACTAATAAATACAGAAATTAAGCACTCAAATCCTCCAGCAAGTAAAAGACTAAGGATCCTTCAGCAACACACTTAGAGTGCTAAAGAGTGTGGGTGTTGCTTTGACCATGTGCTGATCTGCCGAATGGTGTGAGAAAAACATTCTAACTAATACTCACTGCTCCAGGTTTAGTTTGTTGAAAATCTCCACAGTACTTTCCAACACTTTATCCACATAGTCCACACGCTCAGGATAGCACTTCATGGCCAGATTAATGAGAGACACTTGAAGCGAAACAACATCTTCAGATGGCATGTCCTGACGAGACTGACAAGAAAATGGCAACATTAAACATTTAGATTTTAGTTAGTGATTGTACTAAGTTACTCAATATTTCAATAAAGGCACTGCATGATATTATACCTGTATGACTGTTGCCACTTGCTGTGAGAAAATATCGAATAGCTTGATTTCAGCAGGGATTCCGGGTCCATCTTCTCTGTGAGCAAACAAGGCCAATCTGTGGGATGGAACGACAATCAAACAAGACTCAATATACAGAAGCCCAAAACAGGTGTAAAAAGCTAACTTGTGCTAAAGTGTATTCATTTTTTTGGTTACATTTTATTTGATGGTGTCCTTGTTACATTGTAAATATACATTTAAGTACTGAGTATTATTATTTAACTTCATGTAGGCCTACTTACTTTAGGATTAGGGTTTGGTTTAGGGTTAGTTACATGTAATTATGCATAATTTATTTTCATTACTAGTATGCAAGTACATGTAATATGCAACAGATGCTGTAAAATAAAATGCTAACATTTCTTTGCATTATAACACAGCAGAATTTATAAAAAAATATTTAAAAAGATGTAGTACATAAATAACAGATCTCCATCTAAGCTGAATTGGAACAACAAGCCACCTGTCAATAAGAGCAATGATGATGTTCTTGACGTTCACGTTTTGATGCAGATCGGCACATGAGCGAAGGAACGGGTTCAACGTCTGCAGGTGAAACTCATCCGGAAAGACCTGCAAAATTGTGAGGGCATTAACTACAACATGCCCACAGCTACTACTTAAAATAACTGGAAAAAGCCAAGGGAAGCATGTTAAAAGATAAACTCCTACAGTCAAGTACAACAGAATGATGAGTGATGCTGGGATATTTCTGTACCTGTATGATGCACTCCATGAGGTATTCCTGTGCTAGAGAGTCTCTACAGTTCACCACCTGCTCCAAGATCCCAGACAACACGATCTGTGGGGAGTCAACACATATTTACCACATGCCTCGTTAGCGCTGCCAAATCCTTTTGCAAACAAGATAACAGCAAATCACAGCACAAGTCTACAATTTTCTTCCTACAGTATATGCTGCTTTAAAACCACTATACATTAAACAGGTCTGTGAAATTTACTATACACTACAGTTTGGTTTAAAAAAATTTTTTTTTTTTAATCCTTATGCTCACTAAGGATATTTACAGAAAAATGACTAAAAATAGCAATATTGAGAAATATGTTAAAATAACTTTTTTCTATTTTATTTGTTTTTCTAAATTGTTAATTTATTCTGTCTGAATATTTTCAATCCAGCTGCCACTTTCAATTCTTCATGTCCCATGCCCTCCAGATGTCATTCTTAAACATACTGATTTCGGTGTCATCATTTGAAATCTACAATTTAACTGCACAATATTTTTGTGGAAACTGTGATACTTTTTTTCAGGACTCTTATAAATTGAAGAGCATTTGTTAAGAATAGAAATGTTTCATTCTTTTGTAGTATTATAAACATCTTTACCATCATATGTGATCAGTCCTTCACAAATGGCTCAAACTGAGAATGGCTCTCTGTTTTACAAACTATTCAAATATAATATGGGTAACTTCTTGCTTGAAAATGTTCATTTATTTATTTATTTATTTATTTTGTTTCAGTTACTAATCTTATTCCCAAAATCCAATTCCCTCAATTTTGTGGTTCTAAAAAATTGAAAGTGAGCATTTAAAACAAATATGACCAAGCTACATGTGTCTCTAAGCTGTTTGCTAGAAGCATGAATTAGAGAATTTTGATTTGCCATATCAAGCTGAAAATGTTCATTTACCTCTAGTTAAAAAGCATAAAGTACATCAGAAAAGCTAGAAGTGATAAAATGGTTATCGGGAGTTGGCCATCATTGGGGGAGCCTGGCATAAGCAATGTCCTTTGGGGCGACACAAGGCGCCCCCACTCACATGCAGTAAAATGTGCACTCCAGTTCACGACAGAAAAGTGTTATGCATATGTATGGGTGCTTGAATTTAAAAATCAAATGAGAACATATTGAGCCTGTCACATTGTTAATTCATGCACGTGAACATGGAGTGCATTAACAAACAGCTTTCAAAGGACTACCAAAAGATGCCGTAACCTCTTATGCTGTTGTCATTCAATCAATGGCTCTTTTACCCAGTGATTTATGCTAAGTGCTAGCTTGAGGTTCCCACAAATAAACAGGTAATCAAGGTCAAATCTAATTTCAATGCACCCTTTTAAACCTTTAAGAGAGCTTTATGGGCTTTGGAGTAAGATCATTTATCTGCACTGGAGCACTGAAACCAAAACGCACCTGTTTGTACTTTTCCACATTGACACCTTCCAGCTGGCTCAGACGGACCAGATTGGTCCCTACGAGGATGCGCAGCTCTTGTCTCTCCTTCTCTCTCTTTTCTCGGTCCCTACTGTGTCCCTGATGCTGCATGCGCACCCACAGTTTATTCATCTCGGCAAAATTCAGCAGTACAAAGTCAATGGAGTCATTAATGTCCCCGGTCATCTCTTCCCTAAATCAAATAGGAGAGAGCACTGGTAATCATTCAATCCTTAGCAGATAATGAGATTTTGTAGTGATTCATTTAGTCAAAAGCTGTCTAAACTCTGGACGTGGGAAAATAGGCCTTTTCTAGCAATGATTTAAATTGTATTTTAGCACATAGGATTATGCTACGGCACCATTTAAATTGCTCCGTTTGACTCACAACACTCTTGAGCACTTGAGGTGTAATCACAGCCATTAGATATGGAGTGTCATACTCAGCCTGCTCTCCATCATCAGGCAGGATGTTGCGTGTACACTGCAGCAGGTAGTTCCTGAGGAACAAGCCCCGGAGTGGATGCTGCACACCACGGCACATTTCCACCAGGTCCTTTAGTATGTCTTTGCGGGATTGGGAGAAAGAGCGAACGTACACCACTCCGACAGTTATCAACAGGTACCTGAGAAGTCAAAGAGAGAGAAGTTAATGAGCAATATGACTCGATGACCACAAAAAGTGTAAAAACAAAGGCACCAGTTAACTAAAGCACTTGAATCAGATCAGAGAACTTCAAAGCAAATATTACTGAGCCTCATAATAAAATGATGGATGTACTCATAAAGCTTGAACCCTAGAAGATGAGTGTTTCACACCATATGCAGCATTTATCTTTTATAATATTAGCCATGTAAAATACTTGAGACATTAAAGACATCTGCAAGATGCAAGTTCCTCAGTAACAGGTACAAAAGCAACACTTTCTATTCCCCGAGCCTGACTGATTTCAGAGGATTCGAGTAGTTTATTTCGCTACACTTTGGTCTTTGAATTCTTTGTGTAGATTAATTACCATTTGGATGTAGTAAGTTTATAATAATTCTGAAACAAACATTTTTAGGGGAATGAAAGAAGCCATTTTAATACAAAATTTTAAGAAAAAAATGGTAGTACCACATCATTACATTCAGAAGAACTGAATGGGTGGTGATTAGGGCTGGGGCTACTTTTAAAAAATAATCCCAATATATTTTTAGCATTTCCTTTTGATTACTTTCAATATTCTCAGATGGTTCAAATGGATGATTAAGCCATTAACAAACCACAGCTGTTGCATGTTAGAATTCCATAAATTACTTTATACTGACTTACATTTATATAACATGTAACAATGTAACATGTTAATTCGCATGAACAGACCTATTAAATAAAAGTAATCAGGATTTCCATTGCTACATTTCAGAGGGTGAAGTATTTAGGCTGAACCGATTTGCTAGCATAATGGTGACTTTCCAGATCATTTACAAAGAACTGATTCACCAGAATAAATGCCTCTCCAGCACTGCATATTAAACTTCCATTCACTCCTTGCTTCATTTGATCTCAAACGACTTACCACCACAAGCACGCACAAATCTGGCAACCAACTTGACTTAATTTACACACGCAGTTGTACTGCAGACAACATTCTGGTCAAACCCCTACATATCTCTGATCATTTCTTCATTACATTTCAACTACATTTTGCTACCTGTGTGCCACCAACCCCCATACCGGTTATTTTTAGACGAAACCTACGCTCCCTTTCCCCCTCCCATCTTTCCTCCGTTGTATCCTCCTCTCTTCCCTCACCTACCCATTTCTCATCTCTGGATGTGAATGCAGCAACTGACACTTTATGCTCTACTTTAACCTCTTGTCTAGATGATATTTGTCCTCTCTCCTCCAGGCCAGCACGGGCTGCCCCCTCGAACTCCTGGTTATCCGATGTTCACGAAGAACATCGGACCAAACTCAGGGCAGCTGAGAGAAAATGGTGCAAATCAAAAGATCCGTCAGACCTAAGTATGTATCAGTCTTTGCTTTCATCTTTCTCTGCTGAAGTCCATACTGCCAAATCTTCATACTTCCACAACAAGATCAACAGCGCTCCAGACACACGTAATCTCTTCAAAACTTTCCATTCTCTCCTCTGTCCCCCTCCACCACCTCCTACCACTTCTATAACAGCTGATGATTTTGCCACATTCTTCACAGACAAAACCAGAACAAGTAAGTAATCAATTCTGCGGCGATGAGAGCCAAGCAAGGAACCTCAAGAAGACAGAGGGCCCCACACACACATAGGACCTTAAACCAACCACACCCACTACTAAAACTCCATCTTCTCCTTCTGTCCCCTCACTGAGACAGAAGTATCAAAACTTCTGCTCTCCAGCCATCCTACAACATGCCCTCTAGACCCAATCATCTCACACCTTCTCCAAGCAATCTCTCTTACACTCTTACCAGCAATCACACATATCATCAACACATCTCTTCTCTCAGGCATTTTTCCCACTGCATTCAAGCAGGCTCGGGTTACCCCACTGCTCAAAAACCTACATTAAACACTTCACTTAAAGATAGCTACAGACCTGTCTCTCTCCATCCATTCATAGCGAAAACCCTCGAAAAAGTTGTTTTCAACCAGATATCATTGTATCTTTCACAGAACAACAAACTGTATCCTAACCAGTCAGGTTTCAGGAGTAGCCATTCAACTGAGACTGCGCTACTGACAGTCACAGAAGCCTTGCGGATTGCAAAAGCCGATTCCAAATCATCAGTCCTTATTCTTCTGGATCTCTCTGCTGCTTTTGACACTGTCAATCAACAGATCCTCCTGTCTGCCCTCTCTTCAACGGGCATCACAGGGATTCCACTTAGCTGGTTTCAATCCTATCTCACTGGTAGGTCTTTCAGGGTGTCTTGGGGAGGGGATGTATCCAAAGCACATCAACTTGTCACTGGGTTTCCTCAGGGATCAGTTCTTGGACCCCTACTCTTTTCCATATACACTACATCACTGGGTCCCCATCATACAGGCACATGGCTTCTCCGACCATTGCTATGCTGATGACACACAACTCTATCTCTCATTTCAACCAGATGACCCAACGGTAGCTGCACGGATCTCAGGCTGCCTGTCAGAACATCCGCATGGATGAAAGAATATCACTTACAGCTCAACCGGGCAAAGACTGAGCTTCTTGTCTTCCCTGCCACCCCAACTTTACAGTATGATTTTTCCATCCAGCTAGTTTCTTCTACAATTACCCCATCAACTTAGGTCAGAAATTTTGGTGTAACTTTTGATAACCAGCTGAACTTCAAAGACCACATTGCAAAGACCGCTCGATCTTGCAGTTTTGCATTGCACAACATCAGAAAGATCAGGCCCTTTTTAACGGTGCATGCTGCACAACTTCTTGTCCAGGTCCTTGTCATCTCTAGGCTGAACTACTGCAATGCTCTTCTGGCTGGACTTCCATCAAGCACAATCAACCTCTACAAATTATTCAGAATGCAGCGGCACGACTGGTCTTCAACAAGCCCAAAAGAGCCCATTTTACACCTCTCTCTTCATCTCCTTGCACTGGCTACCAGTTGCGTCTCGAATCAAGTTCAAGACATTGATGCTGGCATATAGAACAGCCACAGGCTCAGCAACCGCCTACTTCCACTCACTACTACGAAACTACATCCCCTCCAGAAGTCTGAGATCCGCTAGTGAGCTACGCCTCGTGGTACCATCACACAGAGGCTCAAAATCACTTTCCAGAACACTCTCGTTCACCACTCCTGGCTGGTGGAACGATCTCCCACCCCTATCCGAATGCTGAACCCGGACAATTGGTCAAACGACGGCTGAAAACTCATCTCTTTCCGAAGCGACTGGACTCCATCATAGAAAAACGCAAAAAAAAAAAAAAAAAAAAAAAAAAACCTATTTATTATTTTCCTTCTCTTTCAGCTTGTACTTATTTGAACATTTCTCAAGAACTGGTATTACAACCACATCTTTCTCTTTGCTGTCTGTTTGCCTCTCTTAGAAGAAGTCGCTTTATGTATCCCACAAATTGTATCGGTTGGATAAAGCGCTATGCTAAATGACTAAATGTAAATGTAACTGTAAAGCCAGGACAGGATTACAGGCTTTGATTAGCCCGGCCGCTGGGAAATTGCATGCAACTTAAAGGTTAGTTCACCCAAAAAATGAAAATTAGTCCATGTTTTACTCACCCTCAGAGCAGCCTAGGTGTATATGATTTTCTTCTTTCAGATGAATCCAGTCGGGAGTTATATAAAAAAAATTGTCCTGGCTATTCCAAGCACTATCATTGCATCAGCAGTGTTGCGATTGAACATCCACAAGATGCCGTGCAAATAAGTGCGTTCATTCATATAAACGTGCCTCCAACGGCTCCGGGATGAAAAGGATTCTTGTAGTGAATCCATGCTTTTGTAAGAATAATATCCTATTCAAACGTAATAAACACTTCGTCACGTTCCTTTATCTGTCCAACGTGGAGCCTAGACTGGGAGAGCTTCCGTCGGAGGCGGATGCGCAGCACACGCGCCTCTGGGGGGGGGGGGGAATAGGCTAGTCTCACATATTTGGTTTCCAGAGCACAGGAACAAGTTTCCTTACTTTACAAGGAAAAAGTCTGCCTCGTGCATATATCGAAACCTCAGGACATTTTGCGGGCAAATCTTCGGTTTGTACTTCTAATTCGTGATCCGCAGGAACGGCTTCCGCTTATGACAGTTGGCGGAAGTGATAGAAAGTGTTAGTACTTGAACTCTGTAATATGTTTCGTACAATACGGCCTGGTTAGTCACCCCCCGGAGCCGTGTGAAGCACGTTTTATTATGAATGCGCGTGCTTTATTTGAGGACTTGTGGACTGTTCAACTGCAACACCCGCTGACTGCAATAATTGAGCTTGGAATAGCCAGGACAATTTTTAATAACCCGACGATGCGCTGAAAGAAAGTCAGTCATATACACCTAGGATGCTTCGAGGGCGAGTAAAACACAAGTCAAATTCCATTTTTGGGTGAACTAACCCTTTAAAAACGGCCATTGTACCATTTGAATGGACTACACTGCTACTTGCACAAAATCTGAATCAGAAGCCTATACCATAAAATGGCACATGCTCAAAAGTTGATTACTGATTCTCATGGCCAGTCAACAAAAACAAGCTCTGAATAATAACAACAAAGTTCTACTGATGGCATTTAATTTACATACAATTCAGCCCTACACATTTACCTCAGTGCCAAATTAACCTGGCAGTGTGCATCGGTCTTAACAAAAAAGTCTCCTGTCCTTTCAGCAACAAATTCAAGACCCCAAAAACATGTTAGACCTTTTATGTTATCTATGTTATTGTTATTTACACGTTTACAAATTGACGTTAAAGAGATCAACTGTATTGGCTTCTAGCAGACTTTAATTTAAGAGAAAGATTGCTTCAATGGTGAAACCCATACAGAAAGATAGCAACTGAAACAAGAGGAGGCAAAGCAGCACTATAGCTGCTCAGAAATAAGTTACCCACTAGATCACACTTCCTTCAATGAGAGGCGTGGGCAGAAATGACAGCAGGCACAATGCCATGAAAGCGCTGCAGTTGAGTCAGAGAACTGGAGTGCACATTTTACTGCATGTGAGTGGGGGCGCCTTGTGTCGCCCCAAAGGACATTGCCTATGCCAGGCTCCCCCAATGATGGCCAACTCCCGATAACCATTTTATCACTTCTAGCAATTATTAAAAAGCACACAACTGCAAATGGGAGTAACGCGCAGAATCATTTATGTTTTCTGTATAAAACCTCAGTTGTTATGTGTTAGAAACACTAGCTGCATTTGCCCTGGGGGGGGGGGGGGTACGGATTGTGGGCGCAAAACAAAACCTTAGCGATATTTTATAAATGTCGACATAAAAGTATTGTGAAATGACGGCGTTTCCACTAACCAATGTTATGCGACTAAAACATAATTTTTTCCTCTCACGATAAGTCATGGCGACGGATTTTGGTAGGGTTATGTATATTGCAGCCACTGCACTTGCCATTATTTTTATAGGTGTATCTTTACATAAGCAGCACGGAGATCCACTTCTGGGATGCTTCTGAAACGTGGATCGTACGCAGCTGTTGATAAATAAAGACAATAATGTGACTGATTGCCGCAATCCTCGTTCCGGGGCCGTGTCCAAGCCGTTGGGTGGCCCACAGACGTGTACGGGTTATGGTGAACATATCTAAGCATTAATGGCAAGGACCAGCCCTTATTCGTGAGAGCTGCCAGGATAAGTTTTCTGGGAGGTTTTATAGATTACTTGAAGAATGATCAATGACTTTTTACATACGCCATGTGACCTGTAAATGTGAAAAAACCAATTCCCATTGCTTTTTGTGAAATATTCCTTTTTCAAAATGCCTGAAAAAACACCTCATGTGAGCGTAAAAATGTTTTTGCGATATATGGCCGTTTTTGTAAAATTTTACGCGGTTCCATTAGGCGTATTTTCAATTCGCAATTTCAATTTAGCTACTGTCGGTGACTATACTTAATCTCTTTCGTGGGTGGTGGTGCTCAGTACTCTTGTGTGTGCGTTTACTTTTTCTTCAAACAGGGATGCACCACAATCTGTTGCCTCAATTAAAGATGGGAGTAAAAAAAAAAAAAAAAAAGGGGCAGACAAAAAAGGAGCTCCACAAAAATCAAACACCTTTCCAACTGTGCTCTCACTCTCCTCTCATTTTTCTCTCTCCCACTCCATATTGCTTAAATTCAATCGATACTAATTTACAAATTTCCCTACCTTTAATTAAAGGGGTCATATGATGCAATTAAAAAATTTTCTTTCTCTTTGGAGTGTTACAAGCTCTTGTTGCATAAAGAAGATCTGTAAATTTGCTAAGATTAAAGTCTCAAATCCAAAGAGATTTTTTTTTATAAAAGTTAAGAGTCAACCACTCCGACCTAAAACGGCTCGTTCTAACATGCCCCCCACATATCTACGTCACTATCTTGGGAAGATTTGCATAACGCCGCCCAATGTTCACACAAAGAAAGAAGGCGTAAATTTTATTCTCACTGTAGTATTGTTGGGGGTTGCCGCTGCCGCCGCCGCCATGTTGTGGAGATGCTGTGTGCTTCGTTGTGAAAGCGCAACTACTTTGCTTGGTCTTCCAAAAGAAGACGATATCGCTTCGTCCTTGCCCGGAGCTGAATCTTTTGCTGGTCGCTGTCTGAAAATACTCAACTTTGCAGCGGTGTGATCTCGGAAACGGTCGGCTTTCACCGGGAACGGTCCTTGCACAGATGGTTAGCCGGCAGGCATCACAATGAGTAAGTGAAGGGGGACGTTAGGGCGGGGCGTTGGTGGGTGGGGGGGGTTCGGCGGGAAGGCCGAAGGGGCAGGGGGGAGCTTGAGGGGGATAATTCGGCCAATCACAACACACTAGATGGCTGGCCAATCACATCACACCTCGCTTTTTCAGACCGATGAACTTCGTAAAAATCGACGCATTTCAGAAAGGCGGGGCATAGAGTAGAAACAATAATGTACATTATGTGGAAAATAATGTGTTTTTTGGAACTTAAACCACATAAACACATTTCATTAAACCAAATACACAAAATATAATTTCCGTTTGTTTTTATCAAGCATCATCAATTGGAGCGTTCGGTTACCCTTTAATCCTCTTTTTGACACACAATTTTCCTCGGACCATTCTATCCCACGTCAGCCTCAATAGTCCTCCTCCTTGGGACTCGCGAACATGCTGCTCTCATCCTTGCCGGGACCTAAAGCTCCTACAACAAGCAGAGCCAGGGCAGCAAAACGGGGTCAATCACTAGCAGCCCGCTGGTTGGGGAAGTCCGTTCCAGTCTCGAATCCTCCCGCTCTTGCTTTCCGTGCTCACGCGTCTACGCTTTTTTCCGAGCCGCTCCTCCCGTTTTCTCGAACTCTGCCTCTCGCCCTTCCCAGTGTCACTTGCTTTTCTGCGATCTTTGCGGTCGCGATCTGTTCTACAGCGCCGTACAACGCCGTCCCCGCGCGCTTGCGCGAGGACGAAAGGTGCAGGAGACAGCGGCGGGGTGGCCCTGCGCCGGCCCTTGTCGACGCCGCGGTCAAGGGGAAGGGGTGCATCAGCTTGGGGGGGGTGGCTAGACCCAAACTGTACATTTACCACCTCCTGCAACCTACTTCTCCTGTAAAGGTGGAAGTGTAGTGTGATGGTCCGGTGTCAGGGAAAATTAAGTGGCGGTCGAAATGGTTTTACCCCCGCTGGCTCTGGACGGGATCGTTCCCTGGTATCCGAAGGCGTAGGACCCCCATGGATAAGAGGGGCGTGTCGTCCCCAGGCAAAGCGCCTTGCAGAGTCTGCTGCTCCGAGCGGGTGCGAAGGGGGGCGTTCCTCTTCCTCTCGACGTGTTCCTTCCACGGGATGTCCAAGTTCTGACTTTCCTCATGTCTATATCCGCCCTTGCCGCACTAGTGTTGTTTTGGCGGCCCCTTGTTTATTGAAATTTTAAGGTTTAACGTTCTACGTCTCTTTGTTGTTGTGACTTCATTTTATTGTTTCACTGCTTCTCCTCTTTTTAGTCTAGTCAAGTTTTCGTCAACTAAAAGTCTGAGCATTTTAGTCTAGTTTTAGTCAGAATTATCCATGACTGTTTTAGTCGATGAAAACTGATGACAATTTAGTCTAGTTTTAGTCAATGAAAATTGTATTTTAGTCTCTTTTTTAGAAATGCAGTGCCGATCGCCGCTCATCGCCTGAATACCATTCTAAACTCGTCCCGGGTTCTTCGGAATCGTTTGCGTTGTTTAGCCAAACCCATTTCAAACAATGTTATCTTATTTTATTATTGTTACCTTATAGACTCAAGAATACATCCATTCTAGACACGGAAGATGCTCTGATTTGATTTTACAACATTTATTTTACCAACCAAACATGTTTCATCAATGATTGGTGTCTAGTCACACACATAAATTTAAATAAAGGACACAACCCCTGCGGTGTGGCCGGTATCCATCGCCCTTTCTCTGGTCAGTTTGCGGTCTTCTAAATCAGTGTTTCCCAACCTTTCTTTAGTCGCGGCACCCCTTGGAAATTTTAACATATTTGTGGCACCCTACAAAATTAATTGTCACCATATTTGAATTTCTAACTTCGATGTAATAATTTGAAAAGTATAGATATTCGGTAAAACAGGGAAGAACTGCAGATTATAATGTCATACAGATATTTTTACTATGTTTTTTTTTTTTTTAAAAATGTGTCATATCAATGGTGGCAATCCGTAGGCTAATTTCTAATGAAGAGACCCAATTTATATGACAGATTTTAATGTAGGTTTTTATTCATATGTAAACATTGTGAGATAGCTAGGTATAATGGTAATTAAACAAAGTTTTTCTCACTCAGTGTATTTTTGATTTTACAGCTGGGTAATGTTGTTGCAGTAGCACGAGATAGCTTGATTTAAAGCTTTGAATTGAATAAAAAAATGACAAGTAAGCAGTCAGTAATAAAATGAGAACAAATAAAGAAATTACTAATGATAGCACAATTAAAAAATAACAACAGGCCTACAAATGAAATAAATTGCTTTTAATTTATCTCACACACAAGGAGCGATTCAGAGATTTATTTTTTTTTTTTTACCAATTATCCAAATAATGTTTAATCCTAGAAAGCTATTTTTATCAGAGGACACATGAGCATAACGATTAGCAGATCAATGAATGAGAGGACAGAGTTGCCCATTTACCACACCTTGCTACAGCACAGTAGGGCTATTGCAAACAGAATCGCAGGGGAGCACCCAACAATACGAAGGTACTGACATGGGAGAGCTGGTTGATTCCTGATTCCGCTTGATTTTTGATGGACTTTTCTGTTTTCCGATTCGCCTGAACGTATATGAGTGTAGCACTCACACGGGCCGTGACGACTGAGCGGAAGAGAAAGCGAAGCGCACACGCATAGAGCGGATAATACACAGAGCGACACACCACGTGAAAGTGAATCCTGAGAAGTGAACTAATTTTCGGCAGCCGGAATATCAGTGCATCTCTAATTAATGGCGACATTAGAAATGGATATTATATAATAGATTTGCGTTTCTAAATAATGCTCGGGAGTGTGTGCTGAGGAAGTGACGTTCCGCCTGCGTCTGCGCAGTGCGACCTAATGCAGCCCCTGAAGCGAGACACAGGAAACCGAAATACTGCAAAATAATAATAATAATAACGTGACTAAACGAGACGAAATAACGCTATAACATTTAGTTTCGTCTCGTTTTTGTCAACGAAAATGAAGAGACATTTTAACATAGTTTTTATTTTGTAAACCACATTCAGTCTCGTTTTTATTCGTCAACAATATTACATTATACATTTAATTATAGCCATCGTCACATGACCAGCATTTACGTACCGTCTCGTCTCATTTTCGTCACATGATAAAGGTTCGTTGACTATATTTAGTCATAATTTTCGTTGAAGAAAGCAACACTACGGGGGGCTCACTGAGTTCGCGCATACAGGATACGTCATCAGCGTGCGTTCTGCACTCTTGCAGACAAGACGGAGAATGATCAGACAAACATCACAACCCGATCCTTCCGTGTGATTGCTTAGTAAAAGATGCGTTTTAAAGTTTTCGTTCTCGCCTCCCGCGTGGGGGGGGAGCCCCCGCGCTCTCACCAGTGAAGTGAGGCCATGATAGGGGTAGCTCCCCGCGTTTCCCCCATTGTCGCCGGGGGGGAAATCCTGTTGACGTTTTACAGCTCTGCTCACTTCGTAGAACCTTCCTTCACGGATTTACGCTCGGCAGCATCTTCACACATAGACGAAACTTATTGTGAATTTCTGACTATAGAGCTCCAGAGGGTCAGGGGTGGTAAATAATGAGCGTTTTCAGTTTCGTCTGGCACACTTAATGCCCTTGTTAAGGCGGAATATCCGGTATGTCCACTTTGCAGGGCATTGTACGGTCAATTATTATGAACAAACTTCGCACTTATAATAGAATACATATGAGCTGGTGGAGGCGCAAGGACGCAATTGGAGGAACCGCTGATGTATCCTAATGTGGGAGTTAGTATGTTTGTGTATCTGGTATTTGTAGGGCGTGGTGGGGGCTGGTGAGGCGTTAGTATTTGCGTTTTTTTCTTACTGCATTACCTCCCCTCGTAGAATAAGCTCTACTTCTAACACATCGGCTCATTTCGCCGGTTTTCCCTGTCATCTCCCTTCCGGGTTGCACCTTTTGGTAATTTTTCCTTTCTCTGACTTTAATGGTGATCTTCTTGTGTTTATGGGGGTGGGGGGGAAAGGTGCCCTGTTACTCATTTGGTCGCAAGCTGTCCTATTGTTGTTTCATTGTCCTTTGCAAAATTCTCCGGGCTGGTCCCACTTGTTGCCAGTTTCGTAAACGATACCAGGGGCTGCATTTCTCAGTCTTTTCTCTCCAACATTGTTTACACTTGCAAATTTCATAAACATCTCCAACAGGGTTGTCTTGTGTTGGATAGATGCTTGTTTTGACACTGTGCATCTCTCACGGTACCATGTAAGAGACTTGCAGTTACTTGTGCTTGTTGACAGCTTTTGGGGAGCTCTTAAGATTGCGCCATGACTTGTAGCGTGGGATTAGGACTCGCCGGCACGGGCTGTCGGATGGAGGGCGGTCATAGAGCCGCGAATCACTGACTCAGGGCTACGGCAATATCACTTCAAAAGTAAATCGCAGCGATGAACAGCAACTCGGCTTTACTGAGGGATTGCATGACAAATCGCATTACGATTATTAGGGGGTGTCGCCGAGTGTTGGTCCACAGTGACTAAAAGTGCGGCAAATAGTATCTTTGAGAATGTCCTTAGGGCTCGCCTCCAGATACTCAACAGTCGAGTGCGCATTTGACTGGCTTTCCTTGCATACGGACTGAACACCACTCGCAGATAGTTCATGACCAGATGCGCCTGGGGGGCGGGGAGCGGCAGGGTTGGGGCACACTCGATCTGTCAATCAGACCTCCAGTATCGATCTCAGGGCAGAGATGGCCAGGGGGGCTTCTACAACAAAAAGAAAAACTAATTGGGTACAATAAATAAACGAAATCTCTACAGATGGCATGTATATTACACTGTTCTTTAACGCTCAAGAAAATTCTTAATGTTAAGAGTGCAAATGAGTTCTATTCTATTAAACACAATGCAACGGAAACATACAGAGTTCGTAGTAGCTCTTGGGAGAAAGCATAGAAGTCCTCAACTCCCCCAACATATTTGAGGCATGTTTCAATGCATCCATCAACTTGTTCTTGTCCTGGATGAAGAACATAAATGTTCATAAACAGAGTAAGAGTGCAGCTTTTACACTCCAATATAAATATAATTTCGTTTTTCTATGTTTTGTTTTAATGGTTAAAAGCAAGAAGCATCACACTGCTGTGGATGGATTAACAGTGTTACAGAAACTGTAAACTTGCATGTACTTAACTCACCAGACAGCGTTTCATCTGAAATGACTGAACCTTGACTGCCTGCACAGCTTCATCCAACAGCTTCTCCTGCTCATCCTGAGGTGACTGCTGTGTGGTAGGCTGGAATAAACAGGTGCAGACAAACAATCAAACTAGAAACTAGCGTCAAAAACTTTTACATGTTAAAAAATATTTTGAGTAGGCTAGTTTATTTCAACATCAATATTATATGTCCCACCAGTCAAAAGTTTGTATAGAAAATTATTACCATTTTCTACATTTTATAATACCTTCTACAATAGGGATGCACCAATGTATTAGCCAATGATCCGGTTCGGCAGATAAAAGCAATTATCTGCACTATCGGTCACCGGCTGATGGTTTAGTAGTAGTATATATTTATTTAATGCCATGTCAGCATCTTAGGCTTTCATGGCAAAAATAATTAAAAAATACAAAGTATAACAAATACAATAAATACCAGCAGCCCCACACAATCAAGAGTAGATTACATCAAGATTGTTTTAGAAACAGGTTGGAATATATGATAAAAAGTCTAAAACTTTTTCTGGCAAAATTATACTAAATAAATCTTTAAATGAGTTCACTTCATAAAAGAGTTTTCTACATACATTAAAAGCTGGACAGTCCAATAGTAAATAACACTTGATCAAATCTAGTTTTAAAAGAGATTAAAATCTGTTTGAAATTTCCGGATGCATTTCATGTAATTTATTATGTGTACATGTTCCCACTCTTCTTGCCACGTATTTATATAGTATTGCAGTTAAAGGGTAGTTCACCCAAAAATGAAAATTAGCCCAAATTACTCACCCTCAAGTCATCCTATAGTGTATACTTTCTTCTTTCAGACGAATCCAGTCGGAGTGTATATAAAAAAAATAGTCTTTATCTTCAAGCGGTTTAATGCACTCAGGGCGGGGGGGTTGTTGCATGCATGGCAGTTCACAAGAAGTTTAAACTAAAAGCGCATGATCCATAAAAAAAAAAAAGTGTCGGGGGGTGAGGGGGGGACATAGGCCTCCTGTAGCGAATCGATGCATAAAAATATTCATATTCAAAACGTAATAATCACTCTAATCCAGCTTGCACCAACAGTTGTACACGGAAGCAGCTCCAAGAGGATGACGTAAGATGTTGGCGTTGCGCATGCGCCGGTAAGTCTCGTGAAAACCAACATTTGTTTACAAGAGCAAAGGAAGCATAGTTTCCTTACTTCAGCAAAGGAAAACCAGTCTCCTCTTGGCTTATATCGAAATCCTCTGACATTCTTCTTTACAACTCCTCGTTTTGTACTTCTAATTCTTGACCGTTGTTTTGTTCTCTCCGCTCTGCTTCCGCGTTTGTCACTTCTGAGAGGCGCATGCGCAACTCCGACCTCATACGTCATTCGCCCGGAAATGCTTCCATTTACAACAGTGAGCGCAAGTTAGATGACTTTGATTAAGTGTTTGAATAGAGATTTTCGTACAAAAACGCATCGATTCGCTACAGGCCTTTGTTTACTCCCCGGAGCAGGGGGGAGACACGGTTTTAAGGGATGGGCGCGTTTTTTTACTTCTGTGGACTGGAAGGGCAGGCAACCCGCTGAGTGTCATTAAACAGCTTGAAAGAGCCTGAGACAATTTGTTAGAAACCGAGCGTCATGTCTGATTATAGGGAAAGTCTATATACCTAGGATGACTTGAGGGTTAGTAATTTATGGGCTAATTTAAATTTTTGGGTGAACTAACCCTTTAATAATAGGTCTGATCTCTGAGGGAGGAATTTGACATTTGTTTACTTGCTGATTAAAAGCCTCCTTTGCTGCTGCATCAGCTTGCTCATTTCCTGAAAGCCCAACATGGCCTGGAACCCAACATAAAATAATACTATAGAATTGATTCTGTAGCTGGTCCACTTTGGTTAAAATACAATCTATCAAAGGGTGCCGATTGTTTAAAAACAGCCAATGATCAGGGACGATTATTTCCTTTCAATCAAAAGGTGTTAGATAAGCATGTCAGACAGTAACCTGCATGAAGAAAATGTTTCTTGTGTGTTTAAATGAGGGCTGTTTTGACGCTTTTAAATGCGACTTGGCAGATCGCTGTAGTGCCTCAATTCAAGCGGCAGCACGGAGCACGAGTCTCTTCCACTTTAATAGAAGTTATAGCGCAGAATAAACATTAATGAACATCAGTAGGTATGTTGAAAGATACAGTACAACTTACCAAAATTAATCATGTCTCATGTAATCACTCAATCAGTGTTTCAACCAAAAGGTGTCACATAATACAGCTTGTGAACAATGTCACAAATGTATCCACTAAATTTAATCATCGTAGCATAAAAAACACACGTGAGAGGGCTTAATACATATATATATATATGTTTTGAATAGTTTTTATGAAAACCTATCTTATGTTGCACTGAGTTTGTATACAAAGTTTTTATTTGAGTGTGATTATTATATCTGAAAATAAACAGCTTTGAATATAATAGTGTTGCTAATTTACCATATGAGAGGGTTCCCTGTATAGTTTACAGCATTAGTCGGGAGAGATTTTTTTTCCCTTAAAAAACAAAAACTATCGCTATTCCAACGCATTAAATCGCAGATACATACGACTCACTGCCTATTGGTATCGGCGGAGAAATTTCATATCGATGCATCGATGCTTTATACTATTTAAAAGCATTTAGCTCTCAACAGTACTCTTTAAATGAAAAAAGTACAGCTGGTATACAAGTTTTTGACCACTGTAATTATACAATTCTCATTAATCCACATGAGATTCCCATATTGTGAATTAGCCTCACTTCAAAAGAAATGTTTTTTAGAGAACAAACATCTCAAAGGATACTAAGCATTATCGATTTCTGACTGTCATAATGCCATAACTGCAACAATAATTGGCTAAGGTCAGCTATTTTACAAACGACCTAATAAAAATAAATTACTGAGGCTGATCCATCTTTCTAAAGTCCTTCTAAAGTGTCCTGTAATTTGTCAACAAACCACTGCAAAATTGTCATTTTTCGATCTTTAACATTATAAATGTCTGTACTGCCACTTTTGATCAATTTAATACATCCTAGCTAAGGGCTAAAAAAAAATTTTGACAGAAGAAATATATCATCTAATTAATTATATATATATTATATATCATCTATATCGTATATCTATATATATTTCAAACCATACATACATGACACTTTCCCTTGTATATTTTAACTACTTTTTCAAAAATTTAATTTTAAGTGGGCTGTTGCTGGTTGCCATTTCTTTTAAAAACGTTTCTTGACATGTTTAATTACATTTTAGCCTATTTTATAAATATGAAGACCACTGAAAACCACTGTACATAATTGTTAAATTAATTGAAAAACGGTATTGTTTTTAAATTAAATCCCGTATCTACATAACTGAAGTGTCAGAGGTCTGGAGCTGGCTGGGGTGGGGGTGACATACGTAATGACAATATACAGCCCCCCCTGACCCCTCCTAAGTGTTATGATAAACGGTAAACATAACAGATTATGGGCTGCTTAAAACTGAATGAATGAACCAGAGACCAAACATCGCTAATGTTATGCATACTAAAAACACTGCCATTATTCAAATATGTGTAAATGCACATGTAAACAAAGAGCTGCATATAAACGTATCGTAGATGTATGATAACAAATAAAAATACCGATATAAACCTAACTGTAAAGAAATAAGGCTAATGCTAGCAGGATTAGCCGTTTAAATTAGCTCATTTTGCACACAACTTGTGAATTTTAATGACAGCAAAACATAACGGCTGTAAGTTTACTACACCTGCATGCCAAATGTTAAACCGCTAGTAGAATAAACCAAGACAGAGGAAATAAACGAGAATAATTAAGTGTATGTAGGCCTCCGCATCTCAAACGCTTATGCTAACGGCTATCTTCACAAACGCAAAACAGTCCGCCAAGAGATCTCAGTGCCCCTCTGACACCATCACTGCTGTAATCAACTTAACGGCGCATATAAAGCATCCGGCACACAGTCTATGCATAGGACGGTCGCTTATAACTTACCATGATCATTAGGTGTGTTAGAGGAACACTGGATGACCCCGCTGTGAATGTGTCGAGTCACGTGACTGCGCCGCTGCTGTTCCGCCTCATGCCGAGCAGCACAACAAGCGCTAGCTGAAACGCTGTAGAAGCTACATTAAGAATTCAAATGAATTTATTTACAATAAAATAATTGGCTGAGTTGTGTCATTATATCATCCTACTTGTGTGGAAAGTGTAATGAAAAACGTTTCTCCGACCAACATGTTACATACTTCGCTTGGCCTATATTATTATTTCATTTGACGAATACTTAAATAGTAGTCAAGGTTTTGTACGCCAATGACGTTGGCCGCGCCCATTTCTTGATCCACCAATGGCAGGTCCGAACGTGTGACACGTGTTCGTTTTCGCGCGAAACCAGTCTGTCTGTGTGCTTAGTCTGCAGAGGATTCCATTGTGTTGTGGTTACAGAGAAGATCCGAGCATCTTTACAAATGGATAAAGAGTTGTTTCGTAAGCTTGCTTCGAAGATTGGGATAACAGCTGTTAAAGTATTGAGGTAAGTGTTCCAGTGTCGAGTGACCAGTCGCTTGTTTTGAGAGACAATGGTTCAGTCCGAAGTAAACATGTCAATATAACAACACCGCTAATTCTGGTCATTTATTTTCAGTCAAGCCGAGGAATACATGCGATTATCCCAAGTGAAATGTGTTGGACTGGGTTCTGTTACAGCCACCAGCAAGGCCATTATTTGCCTTGAGTTGGCAGCGACTAACATGAAATCTCCTCTAGACAAGGCAAGATCCACTTCCCATACTGCGTTGTGATGTGTAGTATATGTATATGCATGCATGTACAGACATACATAAACTTTTGAGTAGGTTACTATAATTTGTAATATCATATGATGGAAGTATTAATGTGTGCGAGTTGTCTATAAATGTTAAGCCCAGTATACTTTCTTGTGTTTGCCTATTGATTTTATTTACCCCCAACACTGTCCAGTTGTGGCATCACAAGAATATTGGGTTATTTCCATCTCATCTCAAATTCTGTATTGAATAAAATAGCTTTCTTTATGAAACTTAATTGTCATTTTATAAATAAATGGCCTATTATGGTGATTTTCCAAACCTAATTTTATAGCAATGAATGTATGAATCCTAAATATACACACATATTTAGGAAACACTTTTTTGCCATGATTTAGACAAAATTACAGCCTGGTGGTTGACCGTTAATAGAAATATTCTGTTTTCCTAATGCATCACACATCTCATATTTAATATGAAGAATGCTTGTCCACAGACTGATATTTGCAGTTGAAAAATTAGGGGCAATTAGACGTAATAAAAATTGATCAAAATAACTTTCACACAATAAGCATTGGATGTTTTACACTATGTTGTACACATTAACATTTAGTAAAAGTTTACCTTTTTTTTTTTTTTGCTATAATTTAATCAAATAAATATTCTTTATACTGGATAGGAGTATGCCATCAAACTGTCTGGACTAAGTCCTAAGGTGTACTCCAGTAATCTGAAGGCTATGGAGTGCATGCTGGGCCTGCAGTCAAACCTGGGTCTCAGAGATCTTGCAGTGCAGTTTGGGTGTTTGGAAGCGGTTAAAGTGGCCTCTCAGATCCTTCAGAGGTGAGTCTTCACATTGCATCAGTGCAATCAATATTAACTGAATGACTTATAAAATTGCATGTATTTGTTCAAGGTATGAGACCAGTTTGCCTGCTGCTCAGCAACAAGATCTTGACCTGTCAAAGCCTCTCTTTACCACAGCAGCTCTATATGCAGCATGCAAGTGAGTATAGATTGCTGTGATGTCTCATTGTCATCGAGTCAAAAAATGACTGGTTCAAAAATGCTTGATAGTGGATGATTGTGTTTGATAATTACATAATAATTTTGGTTGGGAGCTCAATTGTCTCTTGAACCTCATTAAGCCCTTCACAGTGTCACTGTGATCAAAGTACTTTAATATGAGGCTATGAGAGGTGTATTGAGTACAGATTAATTTGGAGCTTAAATTACATTTGGAAAGGTCAGATCTTGGATTGTTTATCACAAATTGAGTCATATTTGTTCCTGTCCGCACTTATAGCTAGGTTATTTGCATATTAGGCTCTATGAAAGTGAGTGCTTGCATGAGAAATGCCACTGTCCTTCTTAAAGGTGGTACTGTTATAAGACTGCCTAAATCTAAATGTACTGAGCCTGTGTGGGACTATTGCTATCCAACCAAACTCTGTTACTGTACGATAATAAACAACTAAAGCTCCCAGATGGGTCAAAAATATTTTATGCATGTCAACAAGCCACAGAAATCTCTCGATCTAAACTGCACCTGGTTTACATTCAGTTACTGAAGGTGGACAAATAAATTGGTTCTGTCTCCTTTTTTTGAAGGTGCATGAAAATCAGAACTGACAGGAAATTAGCCTCTTCATCTGGAGCAAAGAAGGGCATCTTTGACCGGCTGTGCACACAGTTTCAGAAATTCGGACAGGAGATCTGCAGTGAGTGTGACTCCTTCAAACAAAAATGACACATTGCCTAATTAAAGTGAATAAAGGCATTTTTGTAGGAGCTCTTGGTCTGGCTTTCATGTCTAACAAAGATGTTGTAATTGAAGTTGTGCAACTTTTAATCTTTTTTTTTTTCTTCAAAAGAGATCTGTCACGAAGAAACACATTTGACTGGCTACAATGGCTACAGACATATCACAATTAGACGATGTATATTTTTTGTGTAGTTCGACATCAAAGAGCAGCATGTTTCTTAAGTAGTTATTGAAGTTATGATATTAAGCTGACTGATTCGTTCTATCTCCCTGTACTCTCAGATGAGGCTTCATCTATGGAGAAACCAGTCAAAACTGTTCAAAAGAGGCAGAAGACAATCACTGGAATGCGGGAAACAGAAGAAGATGGTAAGAAAGCCATTTGCTTACCACAGTAAATAATAATGGCAAATTATTATTCTACCCATAAGCTGCCCTAATGTTACAGTGGAAGAACATTTTCTGTTCTTAAGCATGTTTTTTATGCAGTGTTAAAAAAAAGTTTTTTCTCTCAGTAATAAGACTAATAAATAATATTTCTAGATGTAATATTTAATAATAGACTGTAGGTTTGATGATAAATGTAATTGTCTTTTTTGGATTTTTCCAGATGAAAAGCTTTCAACATCCCCTAAGCGAGAGCGGGTTGAGAAGACCGAGGAAGAAGAGACACAAAATTATGAAGAGTGGAAAAGAAAAATTCTTGAAAATGCATTAAAACCAAAGGCAGTAGATTCTTGAACTCTGTAAGGTTTTATGTTTCAGATTTATTTCATTATGGTTCTGCATAATCTCAACAGGACCTTACTTTGATTTGAATTTAATACTCTATTACCAAGAGAAGTTGTCTGCCGCCTCCTGGCTCCGTGTGTAAATTTGTTCCATTTACATATGGACATTTCCAGAGGAATTGAGGCACTTTTTATTATCCTTTGTTTCATTGGCATTTCTTGGTGCAAATATGGTTACCATTTTATGACAGGTTTAATATTGTGCAAAGGTTTACTAATTGTTGAGTTCCTTATTTAGATCATGTGTTTTTAACATGCAGGATTTTATCGTGGTTCATTTAGTTTGTGTTAATGTTTGAATTGTGGTGTTTAATCCATCATGACTTGGATGATTGTCTGGTGACAATATGACTTAATTGCTCACAGTGTTCTGTGGTATTATATCTGTGATAAAATCTCACAGGAGGAGTATAATGCATTCAAGATCATCTGGATGGGTTTTATGCATTTGTTTTGACAAGAAACCGCTTATCTGTTTCCAGTTTAGTTAATTTTATTATGAATAAAATGCATATTTTTGACACAATTTAATTCTCTCTTTTTTAATGTTTTGATTAAACACTCATTCTCTACAGGTAATTTGTGACCATCTATATTATGCTGAAAATACCCAATACAATGATTTCTATAGAAGCACATTCTGTGAACTATGACAGAAATGGCAAAACAGGACTGCCCTATAATTCGGTGCTAATTTCTGTGTATGCCATGCCAAGCACAGAACCACATTTGTGCATTTATTTGTGAATATGCTATTACCATATGAATGTGTAACACAAATGCAATAAATTCTTAGAAAGCACAATATTAACATTCAAATATTCCAGAACAACCAGTGAAATGCTTTAAATGCAAATTTAAAAAAATTAAAACATATCATGCCTGCTCTTTAGCTCTTGAGTCTCTTACTCAGATTTTGTTTCCAGTTCTAATCAACAGGCTAAAGAAAGATTGAAAATATAGTCTGAATACAGTGTTTCTATACCAAATCTTCATGCTCTGTGTTTTTTACTCAAATAAAAAACAACAATGAGAATGAAAACAGCTTCGTTTAAATTCTAATATAAGTGTTCAAGAAAAACGCCTTCACAGAAGGGACAAAATCTTATTCATGTGGTTCAAAAGCACGCCCCGCAATCGATGCAATACACTCCTGGTCTGAAAGCATGATAAAGTGTAAATTAAATGCAATGGTGTTCCAAACAAGGTAAATTAAGAAAATGTGACACTTTTTAACAAGATGTTTTTCGACTTGCTATAAACAAAGCAAGAACATTTTAAACACTTTCTAAAAAGCCATTTCAAATCTTCAGAAAACAAGTTCACTTTCCAGTGTGCGATGTAACGTGATGTCCTCTCAAGCTACTGACACTGCAGGTTAATAGCTAATTCGGAGTACTAACTGATTTGCTCTGCTGAAACCTCTTCAACCTGTTTGCTGCAGCAACCGCATAGAAATGTTTCTGTAAAAACAAAGTTACCATAAGAACAGGATCATATGTTATGCTGGTATATGTGGTACAATCGAGCAATTCCATATGTTCTAAATCCATTTAGAATCAAACACATGCACTGACTGTTGATTCTGTACCTTCCACTGGCGGTGAGCAGCGAGGTAACACTGAAGCCTCATCTGAGACTTTAGCCGAACTTTGTACATCTTGGCCTTGTCCTCCAGGTTATTTAGCCAACTATGCTTCATGCACCCTGATGCACTCATAGGGCTGCTACCATAGAGACCACACAGACACACACATTAAGTTCTTAAAAACATCCGGTGCTCAAAGAAACAAACAGTTCCATAAAATGCAGTATACAGTTCAAACCTTTCTGTGTAATGACTATGAATCATATGGTCACTTTATTACACATTTATATATCATATTATGTATATTTCATGTTTTGATTAAAACATCTTTAACGTTTAGCTAAACTGTCTCATTTCAATGGCTGCGCTGTCTGGAAGTGGCATACATATTTGAGGATATCTCATTTAAGAAAAGCTATAGCTTAATTATAAAACGTTCTATTCCTTGTGAGGTGTAAATTACTGAAATGTATTTCTTTGCTAGTGTAATGGTTTATTCTCTTAAATGAGACATTCTCAATGCCGTAATGCCACCTCTGGCCTTTGAAATGAGACAGAGCCAACATTTGGCTTACTGTGCCTGCTCCACACTTGCGGTCTTTGCACGTGACTACTTCTTGCTAGTATTTACATTATTTGTACCGGTATTTACAGTATTTGGCCCAAGCTTTTAATAAATGAGAGACAGTTTTGGTTTTAAAATGCAAGTTTTACAGAGCTTTATTTACACATTTTGATTTTCAATACTTTGCACTTTAAAATACATTTCTAAATTTCTGTTCAGTCTCTAACAGGCGACACAGTTTATTAGTTTTGGTTCTAATTAAGTGATAAAAAGCTGTTAGATTTTACAAAATACACATAACCTAACCTACTCATCTCTGCACCAATAAAATGTGCAATACTTCATATTTTAATACCTAATTAAATCTGATTATATTAACTTGCACACACTGGATAGTGTTCCTCAAAAATCTAGCAATTTTGGAGCACGTGAGTTTCAAAACATGAGGAATAATGGGATACACTTAGCCTCAAATACCTCTCTACAGCGGTATTAGCAAATAGGCACTTAGCTTTAGCATTTTTCAGGCCTGGGACAGTCTTGCACTCTTAATTTCTGTTGTATCCACTCGATCAATTGGATTAGACCACAACAAGTTTGGGAAGTCTCTGTGCTTGTTTGGCTAACTGTGCTAATGTTTGGCTAACCGCGCTAACATTTGGCTAACAGAGCCTAAAGAAGTCATCTTTATTTGAGCGAGAGGAACAGATTGTGTCCTGAAAGTGACTGAAAGATATATCTGATCATCCCGACTTTGTAAAACCTGTGCACTACATGAGTGCATTTTTCCAGTAGGAAAGATGTAATCCAGCTGATTATTCTAGGCCTACATTATCATCATGCAAATAATCCATTAGTATTCATTGGCTGAAAGCATGAATGTGGGTGATATGAATCACACGACTGGTGTGGGGGACTGTGATGAGGACATTATACAACATTGTCACCACAGATAAAGAGAAGGGGGGAAGGCCAGAGTGAGTGTCATGCTGCGTCTGAATGCACTTTGTCAAAGCGCACTCGATCATTAACTATCACTTTTACTGCATAGAGTCAGACCGTGGTAAGATAGTGGGCAAAAGGCAATGTGCCCTCTCATGGCCACCTGCTGTGCCAGCCTGCTATTATCTCATGTCATCTGAGCAGTACAGCCCTTGTGTGGGAGAGCTTATCTAAGACGGAGCAACATGAGGGTGAGCTCCAAACACTTTAAAATACACTGGGCCATGTTAACGTCAGCGGCCAATTATATGTCATTTGTGCCTTTTTTTGGTGTACAGCACTGTATTTTGAGAGGTTTCAGTTTTGATGTCAGGATGCATTATATAAGGGAACCTGAGCAGGTCAAAGTGGGGCAATGATTGAGAGATGGAAGAGAAAAGTGAGGCTCTTAAAGCCACGAGACAGGTGGCCAGAAAGGAGGAAAAATAATAGAAGACAGGCTACACTGAAGTATGTGCGATAGAAAGCGTGACTTATGGTATATTCTGTACTTCAAGGTTTTGCACTAGTGGAATAATAATGGATGGATGAATACCATTTGGCGGGCACAAGAAGGCTGGAAATTAAGTCTTTGGCTTCTTCTGACACATTCTCAAATGCCTCTGCATCAAAGTCCCAGTTGGCGTGCAGAATGTTGTTCATTGTTTCTGTGTCGTTGTCACCCATGAAGGGAGAAAGGCCGCTCAGACTGGAAAAAAAGAAGCCACGAAGGGAGTGAATATCCTAGAAATCTATTCACCCTTAGTTTTAAGCTTATCAAAGTATGACATGAAAAAAGGTGCACTTATACCTCTGCTTTTTACCATTCTGATCTACTTTGATATTTTCTTATTGAAGCATATTTCTCTGAATATTTTTGGCTTTTCATGATTACTGAATTGTGTTTGTATTTTAAGTTTTGTTTAAATCACCAGTTTAATGAATAAATATTGATACTTAAGGATAGATTTGTTAACAATAAGCATTACAGCATTTATTAAAACAAGTTAATGTTCAATTATATATTATGTTAGTAAGTTATTTAGTTCCTTTATTGTCCACGATTGGAACATTTCTTTGGCTTCAAAACACACCATAACAAGATCAACACAACATAACAATTATACAAGAACAATGATAAAAATAGAAAAATAGAAATAAACTCAACATTTCAATTTAGCATATACACACATATGTAAAACAAACAACAAGCACCCAGCATGTACAACAAGCACTGGGTCATCAGCAGAGCCACACCCCGGAATACACTGATCCATTTGTAAAATTTCAAGTTGTATAAATTAATATTTAGAAATAATTTATATTGAATGAATATGAACTAAGAATTAACAATATTGATATATTAACATTAATAAATGTTATAAATGCTATGCTGATATGATTCCGGATGCATTATGTTAACAAATTAAACTAAACTGAAAGTGTTACTGAACAAAACTAAAACAAAAAACAGAATATAAGTAATAGGGCTGCTATTCTTTTTGCCAAGTAGAGGGTCATCTATGGCAGCACTGCTCATGGAGAGAGTGATTGGGGGCAACAGGACCTGAGAAGGGGTGTTTGTTTGCTTGCTTGTGTGTACTGTTTTTTTTTTCTCTCAGAACATGCTTTTTGAGCTGTTTGGAACTGGTGCCCTTTTATCAGGGCTCTATTCAATGCTCTTAGATGTCGTGACATGTGGCCAAGTATGGTGACCCATACTCGGAATTAGTGCATTTATCCCATCCAAAGTGCACACACACAGCAGTGAACACCACAACAACCGTGAACACACCTTCCTTCCCCCCACCTACAATCCCTGCTGGTACGAGACTCAAACCCGCAACCTTTGGGTTAAGAGTCCAACTCTCTAACCATTAGGCCACGAATTCCCCCTAGGCTTTTAATCTCGCTGATATTTCACTCAGTCTATGCCACTGTGCAATTCAGTGTGGAAAGAAAGGGTAACTTTTTTTCCAATAACATATACATCATTAATGCATATGTACATATTTTATGAATCTTTAATGACAATTTTTGCATACTAATAAATGCTGGAAGTCTGCACAATGTTTTTGAAATACGAAATGCTGCATTAATAGATCAGCCTTACTGCTTCTAGTTGTGTACTCACAGCATGTATGTAATGACACCAACACTCCACATGTCTGTAGGAAATGACACAAAGTCATAGTTGACAACTTCTGGTGCCAGAAACTCTGGGGTTCCAAAGTTGACCTTCAGCTTTTATCTGGGTCTATACCTGGTGGGAGAGGAACAGACACATTTGGCAGATTTGTTTTTGGAATTTAGATTATACCCATATGAAAAAAAACTGGCCCAAACTCGTACAACAAACCTTGACGATAATAACACCAGGTTGGGCAGGACCTTTTAAATGAGTTGGCCAAATTACAAATACCACTCAATTATGCATTTTTGCACTCTACAAAATAAAATCAGGAAAAGCAGACCCTTCCTATCTGAGCCAATCTAGAAGTCTAATCTCAAATGATCCCAGTTGCAGCCCACATAAGTTCAATGCAACACTATTTGTGTAAGTATAGTCACTGGCTCTGTACTCTCTGTACCTACACTCACTTCTGCAAATTTGTGTTTCTTTCAGAAATCTGAGGGGAGTTTGTGAGTGGAATCCCATGGCGACCTCACAAAGAGGCTTGAAACCACTTTCCCCAAACCTTCATATTCACGGCACCTCAGTGGAAGAATAATCTTCCCTCTCCACTCTTAGAAAACACACAACTCCCCTGTGAGATCTTGACTCATACTGTACTTACTTTATAAAAGCTCTACTTTTCTCTTTTGGTTGTTCCACAGAGTCTCACCTACCTCTGTACTTTTTTTTGTACTTCTCTGAGCAATTCTGGCACTCTGTATTGTGGCATTTCTTATGTTGCTATCTCTGCAGCACGCCTAGCTTTTGTTGTAGTGTTTTTCATTTCTAAGTCATTTTGGATAAAAGTGTCTGCTAAATTAGGAAAAATGTAAATCACAGATCCCACAGCAGTGTCTTGCTCACACATGAAGATTCATAAAATACGCAAAATAAAAAGTTTTGCAAGTTTCTAACAGTTACCCGGTATATTTCGATGACATTGTAAGGACTCTGATTGTTACAATGCTTTCGAACTCTGAAGCTTAATGTAAACAAAGATGTCAAAAAATGAACACTCATGAAGGAATGTGACTGCAGTCATGGTGACCATGTGCAGTATGTCAGCAGTGATGTGAATCAGAAGACTTGGTGTCAGCTGAAAACACATTACTATTACTGAAATTAGGGAAATAATTATACAAGACTGAGAAATGTGCTTCTTTTTTATGCTTAAAAAATATTTCAAAAAATAAATAAAAAATCATGCTAGTATTTATAAGCCAACTTTTAATAATAAGAGGATTTAATGAGGTCTGCTTACTTTCTGGCGAGTCCAAAGTCAATGATCTTGATCTGATTCCCTGTGCTGTTCACACATAAGATATTTTCTGGCTATGTTAAAGAAAATATAAAAAGTAAGGGATAATTGCGATTCAGATTAAAACTGATTATGTATTCATAATTACTTACTTATTGTTACTACAGTATCAACGTAAATAACAATTTTCATGTTTCAAATTAAAGATAGGAAATATTGTTCACACCAAGAATTATCAATTTAACGATAACTATAGTAATGTCTAACCCAATTTATATAATCATTCTGTTTATTGTACGTGTGTGCTACAGTTTTGTCATCTGCCGTTTTAAATGCTTGAGCTTTTTAAATCAGGATGACTTCTAACTAACTGTCAGTGTTTTTATCGTTCATCAGCTGGGGGAAAAAACCTTCTAAAAGTATTCCAACAATATATTTTCTCTGTGTCATTATCGTTACAGTTCTGGGGTGGACTCTACTGCTATTTAAGACTATATCTATATCATTATCGTTGTTGTCCTTGGTGTGAACAGTCTTTTACTTTTACATAAGCAATATATGTAATGGTATGCATTTCATATTCCTATAAACAACATGTTAACAGCAACACAAAGCACAAGTGCCATGGCAGTATGCTAATTAAAATGTATGACATTCAGACAACAAATGTTGACATACATGTGTAATTCGCTGGTGGATTTTTCCATAGAGAACGCCGACACTATGCGCTGCTAATCCCGTCAGAGTCACATTATAACATTCAGTGCTGTGTGTGCGGTTTAGCTTAAGATCTAAATGGAGAATGTACTGCTGGTGAAGGTACTGAACCCCCTCACAAATCTGCCTGGTAAACACAATGGCATCCAGCTCCGTCAGGTGGTAATTCTCATCAATGATACATTCAAACAATTCACCACCCTCCACACTGAAATAAACCATGGAAAGGTATTTTAAAATGAACCATCACAAATGAACTCCTCTCTTTTAGTTTAGTCTGTTTGGCCAAGCATATTGACATTAAGTGGCTTAAGCCATGTGAGTGCAAGTATATTTTTAATTTAAGACTCTTTCCTTATATAAAAATATCCATCTCAGAAAAAAGCCCTCATCATTTATAGTTACGTCTTGTACTACAAATATTAATATTCACACAAAACATTCATGTTTCAATTAAAAGCTAATTGTTTGCCAATTCAATACCATCAAAAAATGTGAATTAAATCTGTGAACAAGGCAGGACGATGACACACCATCATGACTGTGTAAAGTGGCATGTGTGGGAGCTCTATGTTCTTGTGACAGAATGTGAGGACCAGGCCAGGAGAGAAAATTTGCTTTGCAAATGAGGCCTAATGAATACTAGCCAAAGCCAAGTTAGAATTAATATTTAGACCAATATTCTACTATATATTTGCATTTTTTCGCTAAATCTTTTTATTTTAAAATAAGCCGTAAATATTTCAATGAACCTTTCTAGTACATTGGGGTACTTACTATTCCATAATGAGTGTGAGATTTGTTTGAGTCTCAAAAGCATCATACAGCTGAATCAAATTCGCATGGTTTAACTGGTTCATTACTCCAATCTCATTCTTCACTTCGTCCTGGAATGAAAGCACAAAAAAGTTAAATAATAATAATAATGCCAAAGCAAATAAATGATCATCTGCAATGCATTTCCTTTTCAAACAGCTAAAGCCTATATTTTAAGCTTTTGAAAAGGTGTTGTTATACTCTCAAAAGGATGATAGCAGCAGTTAAAAATTAGGTCATTAGTAAGAGAAAAGCTATTTCAGAATTTAAATTGCGCAGTTAAATTGCTGGAAGTGGATTTACAATGATTGCATGGGGTAGCAAATACAAGCGTTTAAACAGTTTCCGAAATGGGGGCTTGACAGCCGTTGCCAACCCTGTAATTGTCTGCCCTAGTTATTCTGCCTCTTCCTGTCCGCTATTCTGTGGACTGACCCAGGAAAAGCATTCAATTATTTCATATGAAGCTACTCTCCCTCTCTCCCTGGCACACTTTTGAGCAGACGGTGCATGCAGAAGGAATGGAACATCATGTTGACACTAGGAAGGAGCATTTCAAAATGCAAATGTTTCCAGGAATGATGCTTAGAGCGATTGAGTGTACATATCCTCTATGTGACTGCGTGTTGACTTTCTTGCTCTTTTGACATTTGTGGAATTAAAACATGAGAGACTGAAAATGATCTGTACTTGCCCATTCCTCACTGACTGCTCTCTAATGACGGCAACTGACAGAACAGAGGGCAGAGAATGGCATTTCACTGAGGGCAAGTGCTTATGACAGAAGAGCTGTCATTAGATGTAATCAGCGGCACTTGTTGAAGCTTGGAGGATGTTGGGAACTGATGAAAGTACATACGCAAAGATTTGTATATTTCACATTATATGAAAACAGCTCAGTGTTTGGAGCGCTGTATAAATATTATGTGCTTTTCTGCATGGATGTATGCTTTTTTTAATGCAGATACTAGAAACAACATGCGCTTCCATGTCCTTGAGGGACTATGGGTGTTATTGTTATTTGCGAGAGTTCAAGAGCATGTGTGAATGTGTGCACATTTTTTCATATGCTCATGTGCGCAGAACTGTCAGTGGTTGTTCAGAAGGAAATTTTCCCATAAAGCAACCTAACAGGAACAGAGTGATGGACAGATTGGAGTGGGAGGGGAGAGAAAGAGAGAGGGAGAAAGGGGGGTAAATATTTTTGAAACGCTAATGGTTTATGCATATATTGTACTCACCCTCTCTTTCATTCCCCAGACTTTTACAATCTTAGCAGCCAGCGTAAGACCTGACGACAATTCAGCACACTTGTGTACCTGTCCAAAACGGCCTTTGCAACAACACACATACACACAGATTTAATTTCATGCACTATGGAAATCATTTCAACCTTTGTGAAAGTTATCTGTCAATATTTGCCGTTTTTCCTCTCACTGTGTATTTTATCTGCTGTGTCTCCATGGTGTGAGATAACATGTTTGTGTCAAGATGGCGACTGCTGCTGGCTGAAAATAGGTTCCATGCAAACGGACCTGCTCAACACCTGCCCAAAATAAACTCTGCCGATGATGAGTCAAAAAACAAGCCAGTGCAGTGTGTGCATTACTGTGGAGCGAGAGGTGGAGAGGAGGTCCAAATGAGCCCTTGTCTGCTTGTACCCAGTCCTTAAAACCGGCGTAGGTCCATGAGTGGCAGTTGCCTGCGGCTTATCTGCAGCCTGGAGAAAAAAGAGAACCCCCCCCACTGTTAATGGACTCCATATAGATGCACTGTTGTCAGCATGACAGAGCAGCTGGGCAAATACAATCTACTACCGAGAGGCCAAGAGGGAAAAAGGTTCGCCAGTATAGACTTCGTCTAAAATTAAAAACTTAGGGCGGGTTTGAACAAATTCACGACTCATTTAATTCTATATCGATTATTTGGATAAATATCAGGTACAGTACATACCAAATTTTCTCAAGGAAAAAAATCTGCTGTAAAATATCAGTTGGTACTACATTACTATAATAATGAAGATTAAAATTGATTGATTTGTAAAAAAAATAACACTTAATGAAGTTTTTAAAATAATAAAGTTACAATTACATAATAATATTTAATTCGTTTTTAAATAATATATTTATATATATACATACAAACATAGGCGTGAATATGCTATATGGTGAATATATTTAGCAAAATGCTCCTCTCTAGAGTTAATGTTTCTAGCTGACTAAAGAGTTTATGGTCATGAATATGTTTTTCTGAGGAAAATGTGACGTTACGTGACACATTACCAAGAGGTTCTATTGAGTCTTTGCCCGGCGGAAACCCGGATGACGATGACCATGAGGAAGGATACGGATGGTACAAGTTGACCTTGCTTTTAACTTACCGCAGAGTTTAGTCATTTATTTGCGCCTCGCGCTGCTGCATCTGTTGAACTGAGGCGCTACAGCGGTCTGTCACTCCACATTAAACAGCGCCAAAACAACATTTATTGTTTGAATACTGCAATACAATGGACAGAAATTGAAATCTGAGGACTTTGTTTCATATTAAAAGTACCAAAGCACAATGCTTATTGCGATATATTAGATGGGAAGTGCCCTTCAATGTTCCGTCCATTAAATGAAAACAGGCTAAACTAATCGATTCTTGGGATGTAGACCCCCACCCCCGATATCCTACCTAAAATATGAGAATCAATTAATATCGAGGTACGTATTTTTAACCCAGCCCTAATTAGTGTTTATATTTATATTGTGTGTGTAGTTTGTGTGTGGGTGTGTGTCGCCTTCTAGTGGCTTTGACCCAGCATGTTTAGTTTCTGAATGAATCAGTTTGAACGAATCGTGTGAACCAATGTATTTTGCGAGTAGCCCATAGGAGAGAGGCCGTTTACGGAATTCTGAATATTGAATCAGCCGTTTGAACGGATCGATTCATAAAGACATTTACCGCCATCTGCTGGTAGTTTCAGCTTCTTCTTTAGAGTAGTCATTTCATTATTAAAAAAAAATAAAAGGGATTAGTCCCAAAAATAACTTAAAATTGTCTCATTACTCACCCTCATGCTTGTTTAAAACCTGTAAGACTAGCAATTCTTGGCACAAATAAAAGAAGGTATTTTGAAACTGGTTGGTATGGTTTTGGTCCCTAGGACTTTCATTTGCATCGACCAAAAACACTAAGACTTTTCTCAAAATTTCTTCTTTTATGTTCCACAGAAGAAAAGAAAGTCATACAGGTTTTGGAACAACATAAGGGGTGGTGTCATTTGGGTGTGAGCAACTCTGTAACACGTGACCACTCCGCCCAAGCAATTATACGGGGTTGACGGCTAATATGATTCATGGGAACCTGCTTGGCGCGACGATGCGATGCTATCAACGGGGCTTGTTAAGAGGTGGAATGTCATATATAAAACAAATATCAGCACGCTAAGAGACTTCCTAAAATAAAGACACAGGCTGTAGCATGGTGACCCTGAGGAAGGTGACATAGGAGTGCTGGGTTTGCAAAAAGTGTTCACCAGAAGTTGACAAAGAAACGCGCTATGTATAATAACAAGTGATGAATTGGATTGGTTGAAAGTTGATTTACAAATGCACATTACTTTCTAAATAGGCCTAACTGATCATTTTTGTCACATTATATTACCGGTGACACTGGCAGCTACATGTATCCACTGGTGTCATTGCACAACCCGTGTAGTCCTGACTTCCCAACCATCTCGATTCTTTTTAGTGAATCAAAAAATATACAGCACAACTACTGTAGTCCAACTCCCAAAAGAGTGACTCTTTAGTGAATCACAAACCTACATCACAATGTAATCTGATTCGTGAATGAATGACTCTTATGAACTGGTTCTTTTAGTGAATCAAAAAATACATTACATCGACTTCCAAATAAATAAATACAGGTAGAATTGTCAAGTTACAGTTTTCATCAATTAAAAAAATGTATTTGAATATTCAGTGCCGAGGTGAATTGTAGTCCGATTCGATAATGTGTATATGGGGTGAAGTTGAATTTATTGCTTTAGTCTGACTGGAATCTGATTTTTAAAGTGCATGTAATTGTTGTGCTCTTGTGAGTTGAAATGCAACACAATTGCATTTCATTTTCTCCCAAACTATTTATTTCTTAATAATATCATTAATAGTAATATCTGGATTCATATATCTTTTCACAATCGCCATCCCTAGCTAGTGAGGGTTTATCAACACAGAAGAAATTATGTTTTTCAGCTGGCGGTAACACAACGTGAACTCACCAACGATCATTAGCTGTGACTCAGATTTTCTAAGAGGTGACGATTTTGCTTTTCCTCCCTCAACAATGGCTGTTTTTTGTGGACTAGTAGCTGCACAGTTCATTAATGCGTCAGACTCCAAAATCTTCTCTATAGTTTTGTTTTCGTTTTCCTTGTTAGCTGGCTCAGATTCTGTCTTTCCCTCATCATGTATCGGCACAGATGTTAGACTCTCCACTGTCTCTTTTTGTTGTGAATTGACCTCGTCGATAGGCTCTTTGGTGCAGAGCAGAGGTTTGTGAGGAATATCCTTCTCTAGTTGCTGCTGTCCAGGAACTGACGGTTTCAATGAAGCCTCATCACCAACCTGAGAAACCTCAGCCTGTTTTTGAGGAACCTCAACGTTTGGCTCCATTTGTTGCTCAGGAACTATTGACTTGACGTAGCTGTTTTTGAGAAAACATCTCCTGTTTGAGAAGTGCCCTTACCCCCCCTTCTCTAATCTTTCTCTCTCTCCTTCTCTGAATCACACCTCCTCTATCTGTTCTCTCTCTCTTGTATGGTGTTTGAAGGTCTCTTACTCTTATTCGAGGTAAAGGAGTTTGTGCTGATTTAGAAGGGGGGTTCAGACTCTGTCGCCAGGAAGTCTATTCCTTATATAGATATGTTTTTCTGTATATGTGGCATTTTATACAAAACACATGTTCTTGTCCAAAACATCCTGTATGTGTATATCACCCTATCCTCATTGGTTAAGAGGATGAAAACTCCCCTCGACATGCCTATATAAGATCTGTATTTCTGTGAATAAATTGAAGTATTGAGAATACATGGACTGTGTGTTTTCTTACTTCCCGGCCGTATTTATTTACACTTGGAGAGACTGAGAAAATTTCACGGTGGCAAAGAGATATCGAGGGACCAAATTGTTATTTTTATTAACAAGTGGGGGCTCGTCCTTCGGGAATTTCTCAAAAAGACAGGTAAGAAACTGTTTTATTTTTCTTCTTGTCTGTAAGAGAAATTGAATTTATTCTCGTTTTCAATTTGATTGTGTCATATTTGGCGTCAGTCTGTTTTCCTCACATTTTATATGTGTGACGAAGAGTGAGAAGCTTTCCGTTTTAACCTATCTATTTCAGAAAAATAGAGTAGTGGGAAAGATATTAATTGCTCATTCTTGCAGTGAAAGTTCTCGGTTTCTTAAGTGATTTCATGAATAATACAGAATTTAAAGCTTTCTTTTGGCCAAAAAGTTAATATAAGACCGCGGTCTCTATTTTGTGTTTTGTTTGGACATTCTATATTTGTGAAAAGTGCACTAAAATTGACGAGAAATCTTTGATCTCCGATGGGGCAGGCGATCTCCAAACAAATTCTTGGCGAGTTGCCAAGGGATTGAATGTACATAAACAATAAAGGGTTTAATACTGAACCATATTTGAGTAATTTGGCTGGTTGGTCAGGTTAAAACGACTGATAAAAAATCTTTTTTTTCTAATGTCCCATGTTGACTCTCCCAGCTCGGCTCCGCCTCGGTATGATACTGTTGGAAAGCCTGAACAAGAAAAATTAACCCCTAATCGTCTGTACCCACAACTACGTAGTGCAACTGATTTATACCCATTTGTGCAGATTCCAGACGGGTTTAAAATAACCCCGCTGGCAATGTCGGATGCTGTCGCGGTTGCTAAAGATTTGCCAGATCCTTTATGGTGTCTGCATCAATATGTGTCTGTATTGAAGCATTTTTAACCGCGTACAGTCAATTGACTGGCCGTGATTATCGCTTCATTTTGACTAAAAAACTGCCGCCAGAAATTACAGAGGAAGAATCGATTGCAGAGATTGATGTTTTGAGTCCTAAACAGGATGCGCCGCCATCTCGCCACAGTGCTTTATCAAAAAGTGATAAACCATTAGATCTGTCACAACCAAAATCTTTCCAAACATTGCAAATCTTTTTTCATAGTTGATTCGGAGGACGATGAAGATGATGCGTGGGTTTGGGCTGATGTGGAAAAGCTAAAAGAATTTTTCAGACAATTGACTTCTTTTTTGGTGAAATTGTCTTTGGCTAAGCAAGATTTGTTGCATGCTGCAAACACGAAATAGAAAGCGGGTGAAAATCCTGTTGCATTTTTCAATCTATTTAAGCATGCTTGGACTGAAGAATTTGCCATTCCATTAGATCAACATTCTCCTTTGTTTATCAATACGTTTTTGAATAACATGCAAAAAAGAAATCGTACAATTGGTTCGTTTGACAACTTCGAATATAACAGAGATTTCTGTTGACGCTTTGTCTCGGAGACTGCGTGAGCTTTCCACCGCGGGGGCTTTTGAAGCCTCCCGAGGGAAACTTACCGCAATGATGCAGCTTAATACTGTTGTCAAAGCACATTCAAAGCAGGCAACAGGGTCGAAAGTCTCTTATTATTGTGACAGAAAAGCAGTGGGAGTTTCCGGTGTCCCTGTACGTTGTGAAATTACACCAACTTTATCGGTAACTTCTAAAGATAATCCTTCTTTGTTTAAGATGCACGCTTTTCCGATAATACCTGATGCTCCATTTTGCCTTTATGGGTAGAGATTTGCTGCATAAATTGAGTGCTCATATTACATTTCAGAATAATACTCTGCAACTCATGTTTCCTTCTGTCTATTCTCTGACTGTTGAGACAGGAAGCGCGACCACTGAGGCTGAGGCTGCAACTGCAGCCTTACCGGAAAAAGGGGATGTCAACCCTCGCTTGTGGGCGGAGCATAAGGATGATGCGGGCCTCATAGATGTCCGCCCTTATGCGGCTACTCTGACCAGAGACACACCAGTTTATTGTAAACAATACGCTCTCTCCAAAGAAAAAATCGATGGGAATCGGCCTATTATAGAAAATTTGCTGGCAAAAGGCATTCTGATCAAGACTCACTCAACCTACAATACACCGATCAATCCAATAAAAAAAGCGAATGGTTCCTGGCGATTGAAACAGGATCTTAGAAAGATTAATGACAATTAAACCATTGGCTCCTATTGTACATGATGTGCACACAATACTTAATTCTATTACTAGTTCACATGCCTATTTCACAGTTACTGATCTATGCTCTGCATTCTTTTCCATCCCTGTAGATCCTGTCTCGCAGCCGCTATTCGCCTTCACCTTTGACCATGCTCAAATTAGCTGGTCTAGATTGCCTCAGGGCCTGAAAGATTCTCCGGCTGTGTTCGCCGCCGAAGTGCACGCAACATTAGCGGATGCTCAAATCCCTCCTGATACCTGTCTGCTACAACACGCGGATGACATCCTCGTTACTGGTACCTCTGCGGACCAGTGTGCTGCTGCCACCAGCATCGTCTGCAACATCCTGGCGGAAGCTGGGTTCAAGGCATCAAGAGAAAAGCTTCAGTGGGTTCAGAGGAGGGTGGATTACCTCGGACATGAATTGTCGCAATATACAATAAAACTGTCTGCTGATCGTATCAAAGCCATTGCTACGTACAAACGGCCCTCCACGAAGAAGCTAATGTAAAGCTTCCTGGGCTTGGTGAACTATTGCAGAGTGTGGGTGCTGAACTGTTCCATGTATGACAAAATCTTGATAGCAGCCACCGTGCAGGACTCTGATGACTTTGCATGGACAGCAGAAATGGACCACGCATTCAGACACTTGAAAGCATCCTTGACAAGGCCACCCGCCCTTGGCCTACCGACATATACAACAGACTTTCATTTGTACGTGCACGAAGGAGGGGGAACAGCCGCCGCAATCTTGGCACAGGAGCACGGGGGCATTTATCGCCCAATAGCGTATTTGTCTAAAACCTTAGACTAGGTGGCTAGAGGGCTTCCAGCCTGTCTACGCACAGTGGCTGCAGCGGCGATCATGGTGCATGATGCAGAACGTATAGTGTTGTCACATCCACTCATAGTGCACACCTCTCATCAGGTAGGAGCTATTATGCACAACATTTCTACGCAGCATATGACTGCTCAACAACGTTCTGGCTATGAAGCAATATTATTAGCTACTGCTAATTTAACATTGAAACCAACTTCCGTAGTTCATGGTCCAACCTTATGTTTGCATAAGTTGTTATTGCAGGGTGAATTTGAGGACAGCGATCATGACTGCCTAGCCAGGAATCATAATTCGACGGCTTGCAGGCCAGATGAGTCCGCATCTGTCCTGGAGGAGGGGAAAACATTGGTATGTAGATGAATCATGCTATAAACCAAATGATAATGAATAATGGTGTGGGTATTCGATTGTTGAATTACCTGACTGTGTCATAGAGGCCTATTCTCTGCCATATAAATCAGCACACGTGGCAGAATTAATTGCGTTAACAAGAGCTTGTCAATTGGCAAAAGATCAGTGTATCAATATATACACGATTCAAAATATGCACATGGAATTTACATGATTTTGCCAAACTGTGGGAAAAAAGGGATTTTAAGACTTCAGAAGGAAAAACCATATCCCACCACAGTCTTGTGGCTGAACTGATTCATGCAGCACAGTTAACGTCAAAATTGGCTGTGATAAAAGTAACTGGGCATGCATCAGGACAGTCAGAAGAGGCAAGGGGAAATAGACTTGCAGACGAATTAGCTAAATGGGCAGCTAGAGATGTCCTATCAAGTCCACATGTTGACAAAGCAGGCACAGAGGTGCCCATGATGTCCTTTGTGTTGACTAATGATTTGGATATTAAACTATTACAGGCAAACCCCACTCAAAGTGATCTAAACCACTGGGCACCGAATGAGGCAAAACCGGATCAAGCGGGTATTTTGAGAGATAAGCAGGGCAGAATTGCTCTGCCAGCCTCTACCATTGTCATGCTATGCAAACACTATCATGGTGTATCACATGTGTCAAAAGAGAAAGTGATAACAAAAATTTGAATCAATCGTATTGTATAACAAATGTAAGAAAAAATACTCTGTTGTTATTAGATGCTTGTTTGATCTGTGCTAAGACCAATCGACATAAAGCTAGTAAACATGATTCTCTTACACACCCGGAACTGCCATTCCAGCATTTACAAATAGACTTTACACACATGCCTCCTTGTGGAAATCACAAATATATGCTTGTGCTAGTGGACCGTTTCTCCAAATGGCCTCTTCCCGTGTGGAAGAGAAAATGCACAAACTGTAGTGAAGGTACTTGCTAAGGATATTATACCTCGTTTTGGTATACCAACAGTTACAGAAAGCGATAATGGTACACCGTTTACATCCAAGGTTACCCAGTTGCTAGCTAAAAAGCTAGATATTAACTGGCATCTGAACATACCCTATCATCCCCAGTCGTGTTCGGTAGCGGAACGTTTGAATCAAACGATAAAAGATCGAATTACGAAAGCATGCATGGAGACAGGCCGAAATTGGGTCGACGTACTACCTGCAGTATTGGCAGAAATAAGAATGTCCCCCTCATCGACAACAAAGATGTCTCCATTTGAAATACTAACGGGCAGACCGTTCCCCACCCCGTGGGATAAGGGTCGTGCTGGTAATCTCTCCACAGGTGACACGGAGGTGATCATCGCGGATTACGTGGATTCCTGGTCAAAACTTTAAATAGCATAAATGGTGATGTTACTCTCTCTCTCCCTCTTCCTGCAGAGAAGCCGACTCATTCTTTTGCTCCAGGCCAACAGGTGTTGATAAAGTGCCTGAAACCTCCAAAGCTCGGAGAGCCAAAATATCTTGGACCTGCGACTGCGACTGCGACAGGGGTGCTGACTGATTTCCAGCCACAGTGGATCCATGCAAGCAGGCTTAAGGCGGCTCCGGAGACAGGAGGGGATCTGTGATCGTATCTGGAGCTGGATCGAGTTCGAGGAGCTGAGAGGAGTCGAGGTGCGGAAGGGGCGGAAGGAGATGCAAGAGTTTACAATCATCATTCCTGATATTTGTGTGGCCATGGGTATGAGACAAATGATATACCTGGTCATTCTGATAAGTTTGTTTACTTGTACGCACACTTTTATAAGTACAGGTAATGAAACGTGGCTTGGGCATGATGATACACCCCATACATATGCCACGAATATGTGGTGGAGATTTCGGCAAAGGCCGAAGGGAAAAAGGGGACTTGTTATGTCTGTACAAAAATGCCCAACAGTGCGGTCGGTCCTCGGGTAATTATTAAAGCCCCACCACCGCAAGATTGGAAATGCATTTCTTTTATTAGTGTTGCATTAAGACTTCTGGACAATGGAGGTGCAGACAAAATGGTACAATATGGTTTATACCCCAACTGTTTGTAAGAGTGACAATCGTGAGTTCAATCCCTGACTCATTATTTTGTGTAGAAAGAATTGAAGGAGAACAGAAGTTGGGTGAAATTCCATTGAGCAAGTGTGATCGAGTTTATCAATACTGCCAGATGAAAAGTATTACATGCTGTCATTATTGTTTTGAATGGAGGAAAGTAAAAGAGAGGACATGGGTTGAAAGTATCAATAGAATGATTATGCCTATATTATCATGTATAGAATGATATAATTGGATAGGGAACTTGCAGCGAGTGTTTATGTATCATTTTTATTTAAACAAAAATGTATAGGCAAACTGTTAGAAAACACTCTCTGTCTTTAGAATGGTTTTAGATGCCTCACCCCTCCTTTTCTCCTTTCTCTTATCACCCCTCCTCTATCTGTTCTCTCTCTCTCTTGTAGGGTGTGTTTGAAATGTCTAACTCAATATTCAAGGTCCCCCCCCCCCCCTACAGGAGTTGTGTGATTTTAGAAGGGGGGTTCAGCCTCTGTCGCCAGGAAGTCTATTCCTAATATGTACATGTTTTTCTGTACATGTGGCCATTCTATATAAACACATGTTCTTGGCCAAAAATCCTATATGTATGTCATCTATATCCTCATTGGTTAAGAGGGTGAAAACTCCACTCGACATGCCTATATAAGATCTGTATTTCTGTGAATAAATTGAAGTATTGAGAATACATTGACTGTGTGTTTTCTTACTTCCCGGCCGTATTTATTTACACTTGGAGAGACTGAGAAGATTTCACGGTGGCAAAGAGATATCGAGGGACCAAATTGTTATTTTTATTAACAAGCCTCCACACCAACCTGTGAAGCATCTGCCTGTTCAAGAGCCCTGTGAATAATCCAAAGAACAACCATTTGATGTGCTGTTCATTCACTTTTTAAAGTTATGTGAGACCTCGATATATGTAATCAATTCAAAAATACGCCGGTAATAGTAGTCAAGAAACGCAGCTTAGTGGGCACATAAGTGGCTTTATACTGGGTCTGTTGTCTATGATATATTATGTGGCTGCACATGAGAGGCTACTGTGAACAACAGCAGCACATGGTCTTTAATTGGAATGTTTTGAATAAAACTAAATGGCCAAAACTCATAATGCCTAGCAACGTGCATTCAGTCACTAGTTACAATGCTGCATAGTATAATCTCAAGACATAGGCCATTAGTCTAATGAATTATGCTTTCCGACAAGCACAACATAGCCTATTATTTGAGGTAGACGGTCTTTTGTGCCTCAGTGCAAAACACACAGCAAACACATTAAAATACAGAGCTCTTGGAATTACATTATCAGCACTCTGCCTTTTAAAACTCTTATGACAGATGAGAAAAACACGGCTATACGATTGTGCCTTAGGATTTTTTTTCCACAGGGAGGGATGTACTGCTGTTCTTGATGACTGTTATATTTATTTATTTTCGGGTCTGTTCAGAGATGTTATCATGAGCATTAATTCACTGAAAATGAGCAGGTTACATTTTTCACAAGTATTATTTTATATTTCAACATCTGTAATGATTGTTCTGGCCACTTTAGCAGGGTTAATTACAATCCTCTGTAAATGTGAGGTCTCTAATCTTCTATGTAGTTCTTATCTGTTGGAGAAAAGTGTTTTAAAAAAAGACCATTAGAGCATTAGTGCTCCTCACTGACATCAGCTGCTATGTAATTATCTCCAAAGGTGGCCAATGACAATGTTCGGTCTTCCGTTATAACCTGTTTTCTTTTCAGCCCATAGTAATTTTTGACACTGACAACATCCCTTTTAAAATTCAAGATGGGAGGAAAATGAGCTAATTTTACAGCATTTTGATTTGAACCTTAAATGGCAGCAATTTGTAGGAATAGCTCACCTCTCTTGCTGAAGAGCCACATCTTTTTCCACTTTAGTTGTTGTCACAGTGACACATTCAGCATTAGCTGGCGCGGCGGCTGAGATATCTGTCTCTTGTTTGGGTACATAATGCACGTCATTCTCCTCCTCCAGCTGGATTTCAGGAGCAAATGTCTGGATCTGTGCAGGTGCTCTGCTTTTCACAGTGACCTCCTTGGCCTTTCTTAAGGCTTTGGAGCTTACTCTTGTACTAACAGGTATCAGAGGTTCGCTTTCACCTGTAAGGGCTTCAGGAAAAGGTAGGCTGCTGGGACCAGTGGGAACAGTGACCTCTGGCTGCAGGAGTTCAGTCTCAGCTGTGATTTGCAAAATCGTACATTGAAATTCATGCAGCAAAAAGCTCTGACATATCATTTTTTCACAAGCTGTCTCTTTAATAAAAACATTTATAGTCCATAATTTGCTGAAGATATATTTTATTCATACCTGAAATTACTTCTGTAACCTCCTCTGAAGTCTGTGTGCACTGGTGGCAGAAACTGTTGTTTGGTGTAATGTTGTTGTCATCTGGTTTGTTTTTCTGTGGATCCAAATGCAGATAGGGGGGGGGGAGGGGGGGGCTATGTGTACACTTTGTGGGTTTCGCAGTATGAATGATTAAAACTAGGGATGCACGATATATCGGCCACCATATCGGTATCGGCCGATAAATGCAAATTTTTTCTGTTATCGGTGTCGAACTGATAAGAAAATTTGGCCAATATCTTAAAGCCGATATTTAATGCATTATTTCCTTCAGAGACACTTCAGATGCGCGCTGTTCGTTTGCAGCCTTTTGTGCAATTGTACGTTGTAATATTGTGTTTATTTGATGTATATCTGATTTATCTCATAAAGAATGCGTTTGGTTAAGTTAAAATAGCGCTTCAGTTTACCGGTGACGTCTTACCAGCGCCGCAGCTCAAACGCAGGCACATCATAATAACTATGATGGGAAGGTTGTGTATGATAACATATTATAATGAGACATTATTATAATGAAAACGTTGTGCATCTTGGGTGTTGTGGTTCAGCGCGGTTGATATGGGAAGAGAGGCATCCATAACAGGACAACCATTTGACTATAGCACGCAATAACGCATCCATTTTGTACATAGTATAAGTTGTAATATATGTTTATGTGTAAATATAATCAGAGGCATTCCTTGAGTTAAAAAGTGCCAGCAAAAAGCTCAGTTTACATGTCATTCAGCTATCCAGTTCATGCACGGCGAAGCTCAAAGGCTGGATAAAACAGTGGTATAATTTGTTATCTTGTCAAAAATCATTTGTACATTATTAATAACAACAAACTCTGTATTTTTCTCTTATATTTGCATCAACAATATGTAGTAATAAAAATCGTAAAGGCCGTGCAGAGATCTCCGTTTATTGCTCTGTGGCGCATCATTTTCTTACACGTGTAATGAGGTCCAGGGAATGGTGACTTATTTTGGCCATTATTTTATTTATTGTAAGACTTTTTGACTAAATGGTAATGGGAGAGTAAAAAATATCTTTAAAACGTACACGTCAACTAGGCTGCTTATGTTGAAGGTTGGATGTGTTTAATGATGAGACTTTTGTAATCAGGCTCTCAAAAAGTATATAGAAATTTGGATATAGATTTATCGGCCAGCATATCGGTTATTGGCTTTCAAAAATAAAGAATAATCGGTTATCGGTATCCGCCAAAATTTTCATATCGGTGCATCCCTAATTAAAACATTTATTTCACTTTGCCAGCTTTCTTCTAATTGCTGAAACAGACGTGTACATTTTGTAGATATAGTAATAGCATACAGTTGAAATAACAGAACTTAGAGATTCTTTTCAAACATTTTGTCAAACTTTGGATTTGATGTTTTCATGGATTTGATTTCATGTATTTGGCAAAGCTGTACTTAGACACTTCTATGAGTAATTACATCGTGAGAGCTTTAAACATGAAGTGTGTGTGTGAATTATAACCATACACGATGCTTATGCTGATTATGGTGAAGCAGTATTATAATAGTCAACCTGTTGACAGAATGGCACTTCACGCATAGCTTCATGTTCATCACACGGCTCAGAGGGGATTTGTGACAATACATTCCATTTTGTGGTTTTTGGCGTTTGATGCATGAAATGCTTGGTATAATTACACTGTTTGACAACAGATCTGCTCATTACACACAGTGTGGAAGGCTCCATTTTCTAGCTAAGCCAACTATTGCATGATTTTACTTGGATCCAAAAGCAATTTCACCTCATAATTATGAAAGAGATGCAGTCTACAATTAACAATATAGTATCTGTCAATGTACAACCACTCTAGTTAAAAAGAAATGGAATATGTCCTCTAAGTGGTTCTGAAAGCATTGTAAGAGGATAATTCTTAACTTAAAATGTGTGAGATAAAGGTATGGGTTTAAACTGTTGCTTTGCTAATTGCAAAACTGGGTTAACATACACTCAGTCACCATCAGCTCACTCACATATCCACTCTAGGAATTTGAAACACGAGGCCCATTCAGCCTTGTCATAGATAAAATAGCAATAGGTAAAGGGTTAGATTTGGCTGTAAACATAACAAGCTCAGCAGTAAGAATAGATAAGCCAACCAATTAAATCGTGGAGAAAACAATGGTTAGGAAAATAGAAGATATTTAAAAACATACACAAACAACTGTGACAGCTGAATATAGCATTGAAAGTTATTATGAATTAGTTACTATGTTATTACTATGTGAAGTGACAACATGTGGCCAAGTATGGTGACCCCATACTCGGAATTAGTACTCTGCATTTACCTATCCAAAGTGCACACACACAGCAGTGAACACACACCCGGAGCAGTGGGCAGCCATTTATGCTGCGGCGCCCGGGGAGCAGTTGGGGGTTCGGTGACTTGCTCAAGGACACCTCAGTCGTGGTATTGAAGGTGAGAGAGAGCACTGTACATTCACTCCCCCCACCCACAATCCCTGCCAGTACGAGACTCAAACCCACAACCTTTGGGTTATGAGTCCGACTCTCTAACCATTAGGCCCCAATGTTATCTCAACCATAGGCTCACAGTAATGTCTTAACGTACATGAATTTAAAAAATGGGGGTTTCAGTTTTGTGTATTTTGACCATTGTAAATGCAGTAGCATGAACTATATTATCTGTCCTGTACTTAAAATGATTTAGCATCTAGAAGAGTAAGCAACTCCACACTGAACTGCTAGATCTATATATATTAATGGTAACATGCATAACATATATAGTTATTGCAAAGATCTACTGCAACAACCCAAAAAAAACAAACTGATGATAAGCAGAAAATGAGTTCTAAACAGTATGTTCAGTTCTTCGTGAGCTCCTTTTAAAAGAAACAGTCAATATTACATTAGGTATTATTTCACCCTGCACGCTGTTTTGAATTTGTCCTCATTTTTAGGGACAGCTCTAGCTGAAGTAAACAGCTTGGAAATAAACAGCTCTGATTTCACCTCATTCTACATTATCTGCTCTGTTACGCTGAGTAGCACATAACCTCTGTGTTTTTCTGTTTATCTGTTTGGAACAGAGATCTCGGATGACCAGGATCTTACCGACCTCTTCCTCCACAGTATCCAGAAGGCCTTGTTTCCTCCAAGGCACCACACCATTGAGGATGAACTCCACTATCTTTGAGTTACGGAAAGCATTCCCCACATACCCTGATACTTTCTCCAGAGTGGACAAAGACATTTCCATGCATTCAATCTTCTTTCTCTGCTGCTGGTTCTCATGCTTGAGATTATGAAGCAGATCCACAGTTTCACCACAAAGCGATCTGACCTCTGTCAGCAAAGGAAGTTTGTTACTCTCTCTCTGACCATTTTTAATCACGTTTGCTTCTTGAGCACCCTGCTTGTGCTGCATAAGGCTCCTTTCTAGCGCCTCCATTCCTTGGCACAATGAACTCAGCTTGTGAAGGATCTCCGTCTGGGTATGTTCGATCTGTTCCACCTTCCCTTCCAGGGCGTTTAACTTGACCTCCACATTGCTCAGGCTACCTATCAGAGTTGGACTCGGCTTCTTGACTGTCCCAGATGGAGTTCCAGAGTTCTCCAGCCTGCCTCCTTCATACAACTTGGCAATACAGGTGGCCAGAGTTGCCTGTTTACTCATTGCTGGCCCCGGTCACATGCACTGAGAAAATGTAGAAAAAGAAGCCCCACTGATCCCTCCGCACCCTATTTCTGTTCCCCTGTGGTCTCTATGCTTGTCTCAGGTATTGTGTGCCTCTCACGAAACAGACAGCTCAGACAAACCCTGTTGTTGGTATGTGCCAGAGACATGACACCACTTAAATAAACACCTCCATTGGGTATCTTATCTCTCCACTTCTATTTTCCTCCCCCTCTTCTCTTTCTCTCTCTCTCTCTCCTATACTCTGGGACAGGCCTTTTATATGACCTAGTGGGCCTTGGTGACTGCCAAAGTTCCAGCGGTCTCTTGACGTCACCAAAACATTTAAACTTTCTTCAGTAGATGCTGCTGACAGGTGAGCATGAATGGAATGACCTCTGTAAATGGCCGGTCATTAGGTAGAGGAAAGAAAGATGAAATCTCACTCTTTCATGTTCTTATCACGCTTTCTTTTTAAATTCATTGTTACACAGTTGCATCCGTCTTCCTTTGAGACTCAACCACTGGATCCACCCTATGCTAACTATATATCACCTATAACACCCTTCTCACTGGAACGTGACGTGACATTGGCTGACATTTTAAGTAAAAATAAACCTCTGTGGACACTGGTATGAGGATGAATGATATGCTACAACTGTCTCTCTCTCACCTCATCTGGAATCCAGCCATAGTTAATCCTGGGTCTTTCCATTAGCTGAATCATTACAACAACATAATGATAACCAGAAATGAAATCATTTAAAGAAGAAAACATCCCTAGACAAATTTCCTCAAATAGTATACATTCATTCAAAATATAAAATATCTACTACCTACGTCTATTACTAGTTAAATTTACACTTTAGTTAACATTATAATTATTAGCTAATGTATCATGAATAGACATGAGTTAACAAACAGCTATAGCAGATTCGTAAGTTATGTAGACTAATTGATCAATTAACCTAGACTGGAAAAACTGAATGTTATTGTAACGTTTCACCCTATTTTCTATTAAATCTATTAAGAGGTTTTAAAGAAATTATTAGGTAAACAAGCAAACAACAATTTTTTAGTCTAGAAAATCATGTTTATTTACTTAACATGTCAAAAGCTCGATGCAGCTCAGATGGTAGCACATAATGCTATCAAGGTCATGGGTTTGATTCCCATTGTAACAAGTGATCAAATGTATAGCTTGAATGCAATGTAAGTTGCTTGGGATAAAACCGTCTACCAAATGTATAAGACACCTCTAATAAAGGGGCTTCTAGAGATGGGAACCTTGAACTCTCTGGATGTTCTGTCCGTAATCCCATTGCCCCATGTGTAAGCCAGGGACTTTTTGTCTGTATCCTTCTATAAGAGTTTTCTGCTGTGTTCGGATGCCAAGACACAATACTCACAATATAGTATAACCTTATTATGCAATAGCGATAGAGACCAGGGTCAGGACAGCCACAGGAATGTGGCTCCATGCTGACTATTTAGTGGTGGTGGGGATCCGTTATTACAAGCTGGCACACCATAAGCAACTCAATTTCCATTCCACAACAGGACTCGGGCCAGTAAGATTGCTAACATCACTGGGAAAGAATATCTGTTTGGCAGAGATAAGCATAACTATAACACTGCTTAATATATTAAAACCTCTTTGATCACACAAGCATGTTGAGTACAGAATGTGCGTTAAGAAGGGAAATGCAAGTATGCTGTTAAACTGCTGTACTTGTGGTACATCGTCATCGATATGGCATTGAGGGCTCTGTCAAGTTAATGGATGTATGCTGTTGTCCATAGTGGTGTTTAGCCTTGCCCTCTCTGAAGGGAATGTTTGCACTGTAGTCTCATTTTACAATCCCTTCTGTGCCCTCACATAAATGTTTGAGATGGCAGGGATCCTTAGCATTAAAGGTTGAAAGAGCAGAAGAGTCTGTATTCCACTTCTCCCTCTGACAAAAGCGCTCAGGGTGATGGTATGTAAATTTGATGCAAATCCCATTACCGTTCAGGCCATTCAATAAAAACTCACTCTGAGTGCTATAAAGTCTCAAGATGAATTAAAATTCTATCAAATGTCATCTATTTAACAGCCCGAACTAAATATACTTGCTTGAAATAAATTGTTTTTCTTCTTCACTCACCCATACAAGCTAATTGCCTTTTCATGTTTTCTCTTTGTTCAAAGAAAGGAGATGGAATTGTGCTGTCCAATGTACATCTTTAAAAGGTTACAGACAATGCGCAATTTGTCAAAAGGCCAAAAGGGCACCAGTGTCAAAAACACGTGCAACAATTTGTGAAACAATGCTGAGATGATTTGCCACAAAAAAAGAAAAGAGAAAATGACAAAGGGCATACAACTAAAACAACAACTCAAGAAAGAAGCTTATAAATGATCAAAGTACGCCGATCAAGTACTTAAAGCAATCCCATGTTCTCCATGTGAGAGGTAAAGGCAACCCTGAACATGTTTGTTAGTAAAAATGAGTAAAAACCTCCTCCTCAGAATAACAAACCACTTGAATTCAAAGTAGCTTACATATGCAAACAAAAAAGTTTTTCTTAAGAGTCCTAAATTAATATTCACATAGATAAGGTGAGATTTAAAATATTTATTTAACTCCCTAAAATAGTAGTTTATTTTTTTTAAATGACAATAATCTAAAAGTAACTGCATATAGTTATGTTATTATAAGACATATATCTATAACATTATAAGAAAAATCTAAAAATATATTCTATAAGCACTGAATTTTCTCATCCCGTTTGCACAAAAGCAGGATCTTACGGTGAATTTGCGGATGTAGTCCGACACACTGAAGCCACCTGTGCTGAGAAGCATTGATCTGTACAGAGAGGTCCCCATCATGCATTGCCCTGTTGTCCTGGGTTAGTAGGACTCAGTGGACTCCATTCCCAATGTGGGCTGCCACGAGCAACGAATATTCCCCAGACCCGGACTCTCAGGGTTCTGTAACATTCTGGAGTGGACAGATCACCTCTCAAACACTAACTATCTTATCACTTTCAGCCCGTTTACTGGGTACGCGCCCCCCGTCACGGCAGTGGGCCCAGAAAGCACTTCCTGCTTAGAGATAACAGCTGCCTGAGATTAGCGTGAGTATGCTGGAAATGTGAGTGTCCTGTTTTATTAATAGGTCTCAGATTTGTCTTTTTGTTTTGGGACCATCCCCACGGGAAGTCTTCCTCCCTACAAAGCCAGGATGGATGGATAGATGGAGGGATGGATGGACGAGGATGCTGAGGTAGACCAGACTGCAGTTTCTTATGCTGTTGTAGGAGAATAGGAGGAGAGACTGTGTGTGCTTGTAAGGGATCTGATCTCATGCACTGTCCCAATTTGAGATGGATGCATCAGTTGTGCACCGATGTGTAGGCATCAAGTAGCCTAAGCCTTTCCTGAAAAGGAATCTGAAAGAGCTGGAGCAAGATAAGAGAGCTTGTTCATCTGGGGTTAGAAGAGCCCAGAGCTACACTACAAGTAGGCAAAGCACCATGCAGGTTATTTGGTGGCTCTGGTTTCAGAGGCAGATATGTAAAGCCCCAGGAGGCTGACGGAAGAAAATCCATCTGATTGCGTGCTATGTCCCGGTCTAAATCGCATTTCTTTCATGGTGGTTCCTATTGTAGCCTATTTACAATACCCGAGTCAAGAAATGAGCCTGTCGGTGCAGTTGGCGCCTGGTTATGTAACACATACCTCCGGAGTTGGCTCCACCTGATCTGGTATATACTATCACTAGCAGTTTCTATAAAAACTGCGTAAATGAAAAAGCTTCCAGAATCCTGTCAAGAAGTGGGGTGGTTTAATTCACTGTAGCTTCACTAGTGAAATGACCGGTGTTATGAAAACCTCCATATAACTGTAACTTGTAATTAGAGGCAAACATCTTCATCCTATGATTTGTTCATAGGGCTTGTTAAATTATGTGGGTGGTGCTCCAGATGGCACTGAAATGCTTTAATGTTAAAACAATAATGTGATTCTGTGACAGGGCTGTTGTTCCTGTTAGTAATGGGACAGGTGGCACAAGTATGGCGTCTAACATGACTCACATGCACTTTTGTCATCGCAGTGCTCTTTTATATGACATGGATTTTAATGACTCAATTTGCGCCACACCAGCACCGCCTGTTCTGACCTTCACTGATAAAACTCCTGAAATCACAATATCTGTGTAGTATGATTACAGCCTGCTGTATAAGTCCCTATAATACAAAAAGTTTTTCAATCATGGCTAAAAATTGTGATTTGAGGAGGGAGCATTTGTTCAAAAATGTGCTTAGAAAAAGGTACAATGGTGTCAACCAAAACAGCATAAGCTATTACAGTAGAAACTACTAAAAAAGTGGTAACTAGATATTAGCTACCATGTCAAAATCGGACAGCCTCTTACACTATTTGAAGGAGAACAAAATTAAAGGAATATTCTACCTTTTCTTTCTTAAGATGAACACAAACTTTTTGTTTGTACTGTATGGGACTCCCAAAGTTGATGCATCAAATTAAAACACAAAGTGAACTTGACAGTAATCCATACAGCCCCAGTTAATCAGTCAGTGTCTTCTGAAGTGAAACCTTACCTGTGTATAGGAAAAATACTAATATTTTCAACTTTTTTTTTTTTTTTACTTTTTACACATTTTTTAAACACGTTAACAGAGAGGGATAACAAAAGTTTGTGTTCATCTGAAGAAAGAAAGTCATCTGGGACAACATAAATGAGAGAATTTTCATTTTTGTATGGAGTATCACTTTAAGTCATAATTAGTCATGTGCAGAGCACTAAACTAGTTTCTACTGGATTTTGGCGGGAACTATAGTTACCACTGTAACTCATTGGTTACATTATAAATATCAGTGTTACTTAGAATTGCTAGCATCCACTATCTTGTAAATTAAAACAGTTACTACACCTACATTATTCATGTTAATAAATGGTTAAAATCCTAAACCTTTGAAACAAGAGTCTCCAAATAAAAATAAGTGTTCATCTTATTGCTATAGGGCGACTGTTTTCTGCATTTCTTCCTCAATCTGCTTGAGAACTGAAGCAATGAGTTTCTGTAGTAGATAGATGAAACATTAGTCGCGTAGCCGACTGTAAAGAGTGGAGGATTATGGTTTGACTGCCATCTAGTGGTTAATGAAGAGATCGCCGCTTACAGGTTAACAGAATAAAACCAAGCCATCCACATGCCAGAAAACATTGAGCTATTTGATACAAATGCTATAAATGCAGGGATCTGTTTTATTCCACTCTCTCAGGCAAGAAACCAGAGCCTGTGATTCACTCTGAGTTTCCATCAACAACCCAAATGGTTTTTCAAGCCACACAAAACATCTGAACAAAGTGTTCTCAATAATCTCAATAACATTTAAATGAGGTGTGCTCTAACAAACAGCAGAGGATATGTACTCCAGTTCATTCACTGATGTCTTTTGTGTTTGTTTGTCAAAGACACTAATGTTTTAAATAAGCCTTGGTTTGGTTTTCCATATTAAACCAGAACGTTATGGGGTTTTTTTTAATGTGGGAAAAGTACAACAAATTCTTAGGATTTAGGCTTAACATTCAACTGCACAAACGTAGCAGTTTTTTTGGTCTGGTTTTCCTTTCATCAAACCTGGTGTGTTATAAAATCCAAGGCTTGAGCCCTGCATTATTAAACAGTTGTATAAAAAAACAGATGAGGAAATATCTCATCTGTATATTTCCAAGCACACAAATTCATTTTCTTTAGATGGAATATTATTCAGCTTCTCCATTTCCTGTAACCTAATGAATCTGTTTTATTCCTATCCTCCAGGCAAAGTGCCAGAGATTGTGATTCACGCTGAAGATGGCCACTAGGAGCTTTAGCAAGTGCCAAACAAGATCAGACCCTCATCACCTCCACCACACAAAGACACACCATCTGCCGTTGACCCCAAAACCATTCAGACTAAAAACAGCAACTGTCCAGTGACTCATCATGTCACTGAAACCTAGATGAACCGTTTCAGCCTTTTAATAATCACACAGGAAAACACTGCCACAAGCAAAAGTCCCCACTAGAGTTATTCTCCACAAACTACTGTTAAACGAAGTGAATGAATCATGTTGGTTTTTGTATAGGCATAGCTCCCAAAGAACAAAAGCTGTTAACAGCTGTCACACTTTTCTTGACTGAAGGTGGCAAACAAATGCAAATGCAGCTACTCATAAAGTGGGAAACCCCTCAACAACTCTTGTGTCATGTATATTAAGATAAATGCAGTGTTTATCTCATCACCTGTCTCAACTTATTGGCCATACAGTTGCAGAATTTCCACTCAGTATTTGCATTTTTATTGTTACACCTCATTGTTAGTTACTCATAACCAAATACAAGTCATCATTTTTAAGGTTCTTTTCTTTTTCAAACTCTATGAAAAATAATTTCTTTGGCCCGTTTGTCTTGGTTTCTCTTATTAACTTTGATCCCTTCTTTTTACTGAGAGCTACTACAACAGAATGCATACCTCGATTTTCTTGTTCAACAGGGGAGGCTAAACCTACCCCTAAAAAAATCACGTAAAAGCCTTATAATTCTTTGTGAAATTAATTCAGCAACCAAATTTAGATGTTTTCCATTTACTAAGAATTCTTCACACCTAGCAAACTTTTAACAAAAGAAAGGACATAGCATCTATTTACAAGTCATATGTTGACTGTGAAATACTGCATGTAAAGAGCTGAAGCAGCTAAAAAGTATTTCACCTTTTCTACATTTTAATGTCTGAAGGAAGACAGAATATATTGACTATAGCGGCATACTGTACTGTTAAGTAGGCATGTTTTACATTTTAAATTATTCATTAATATGCCCTTTGAGAATCAGTAAGGTTGCTGGGGGCAAGTCAGTGACCAATTTAAAAGGGAATATAGAGCCGGTGATCCATCATCTCTGTGGAAACCACAGCACACTGGATTCTCTGAGGTGAGCTTGTTGCTTGGTGATGAAGCTTTGGGAAAAAAAGACTGGCTGCGGCAGCTGCTCTCGCAGGGAAGCTAACACAATCCGAACTGATGGTGGAAATAAATAAATGTTCAGAAATGGTCTGGGCTCTTTGTAAACGATAATGCTACATAAAAACCAAAGTTTACATTTTCATTTAAAACCAGGACGATCCTTGTGTATTTTATTCAACACATTTGAGTCTGGTTCAGCTTGTTCATGGTGAAATATTGCCTGTGAACAACTGAAACACAGTGGTTAAGTTTTGAGTAGAGCTTTAGAAGACAGCTGAAATATGAGCTCTCTACGAGAGTTGCCATTGGCATTTTTCTTGCTCCAAATCCATCTTAAAAGAAGGGCAGATGACGTATGAGAAGGAATGGTTGCAATTAACTTCCACTAAAAATAAAACTACAAGTTTGAATGCAATTGAATTTAATATATATTTATACAGGATGAATATTACACATGTACGCTGTTACCATTTGTAAAACAATACCAAAAGGGAAAAATAAAATACACACTTAAATTAAGGTGGTTGAGGCATAATAAATAACCATTAATCCGGCATTTCCTTGGGTTCAGCTCCAGGTTACTTTTGAAATAATATGACTCACTGGCACCTAAATAAACAAATATTGCAACAGATCCACTTACAAGTCTGAATAATGGCACCAGTCATAATTTGCACTCTTTTGGTGAACCCACTGTCCCCCAATAAACAGCTTGACATTTTAAGAAACGACTGGTAGCAACATTTAATACATTCCATAAAATTGTCAATAAAATAGACAGAATCCTACACCACTAATGATGATTACTACACTTCTCACTCATGTGAAGGATAACAGTCATTTTTCCCTCATACACAAACCGGGCGTCTGAAATCCCACCAGTTCACGGTAGCACTACTGAGCTTTCGGCCACGCAGGCAGGGGTTTAAGCCTTTCCGGGTCAGAGTTTCTGACCCGCTTTTCCACAGACATGTGGGACAGCCACGTAGTAAGAGTCCTGAGTTTTAGCTGCAATTGTTCCCAACGCCTGCTACAGGATGAGTCTCTGGCCCAGAATTTTGCGGTTAATCTCAGCCAAGGCCACCGAGAACACAAAAGCCTTCTCATCGGAGAGGTTGGCATAAATGTCAACCTCCTTTTCCTGTTTTTCTGTGAAAGAAAAGAAAAAAAAATCATTACAAAAACAACCACGACTGGTTTGTTATCAACAGGGAAATGTGCCAATTTATTATAGGACACAAAGCATAATTCAACTACCAAAGGGGCAGAACTTCATACTAATGTAATCTAATTGAAACTCTTTGTTTAAAGTGAAAAGCACAGCAGATCTGCAGAGAAATGAAAATCGTCGCTCCTCCATAGAAGAGCTGATAATGCATTAGAAGCTTCCAACCCGGCAATGATTTATTCAGCAGAGTGTAAAGAAAGGATCATTAATCCACAATATGAAAGCTGTACACTTGGAAACAGTACAATGAACCACATGCCACCCTGATGGCTGCAGAATACTGAAGATTTCTTTGTGTCCATGGAGATATGGTCATCTGTTGTCATTCAAAAAAAAGCTTTATCTAAAACATACGAGGGTTGCTCAACACAGAGTTTTATTTAATAGGAGACACTATTTGGTTCACAGCTAGGTGTGGCTGGGAGTGAAGACAGATGCAGTGGGATCAGTGGTGACACGCCAAACAGGGGCTTTATTCTAAAGGCAAATGTAAATAAACAGAAATCTCTAGGGGGAGTGTGAAATCAGAGAGGGGCATGATGGGAGTGAAGGTCAGTTTGAGGATAGGGGTGGTAGGTAGGTAGTTTACTGTATCTGGACTCCACGACACAATTCAACTGAGTAGTTGAACACCATCAAATGCTCCCAGTATTGATTTATACCTCCTCTTGGCGAGACGCTCCAGACGTGAGAACATACATCAACATCTTTCATTTCCTAGCCCAGTATTACAGCAACTTCTCTAAAATATTTCTTAATGCTTAAGATATTTGAAATGCTACTAAACGTTCCTCTTTAAGTTTTTGCTCATTTACTGCTTGACCCAACAGACAAGACGCATTTAAACTATGAAATGGAGAGGGGGGGGGGGAGCAGAACCTTTTTTGGATGACGCAAAATTAGAAAATATAGATTCAAACTGGATAAAATGATAGAAACAGTGACGGACACCGAAAATAAATGCCACAACGATAGCGAAAAATGGTGTTTGCAAAAACAGGAAAGAAACCTGTAATCAAACATCATTCACAAGATCCCGTCAAAGCACACTCACTCATAATGCTTTCACTGAGCAAACATTGACAAAAGCACTTTTCAAAGCAACAACCCTTTTTGTCAGCTTAAGGAAGTACTTTTGTTTATATTCATATTCAAACGTTCAAAGAAATGTGTTGGTTCCACTTACATTAGTCTGTATCTGAGCATATAAATTCCAAAAAGATATTTATTTAAATATATTTACAAATATTCCAAGAAAAGTTGATCAAATAACGTTTATTATTATTATTGTGGACAATTAAATTGACATTATTTGACATCACTGTAAATGCAAATGAAAAAATAACAGCAATTAAGTCACCCTGGATGCCTACATTTCTTCATGTTAATGTTTATCGTGACCATAAATCTATAATGATTACTGTTTGCACATTACCCTTTTCGTCCTCCTGCTTCTTCAGTCCAACAGTTTTGGGTCTGCCTCTTCCTCTGCGGATTGGATCTGACTGACTGTTGGAATGGGGTCGCCTCCTATTTTCCATATCACTGGTAGGTGTTAAGTTTATCTTCTCTTTTCTGATTCGTTCTGTTCGTCTTCTCTTTGCGTCCAATTGGTCTGAAACACAATCAGAAGGTTATAATATACAGTAATTGGTGTTGATACATTCATATTCTAGATACACAAACTAGCCACACCATCTCATACACAGTTTTAACACAAACAGCAGCTCTTGTTTTCCTCACATAGTCTTTAAACCCATCCCCCAACCACTATTGACAGACTAAAAAGCCAAAAGAGGGTCTGAGTGCGAGTCCACATGCAAATCAGCAAATGATGTAAAAAGCACAGCCATATGCAGAGCCACAATCAGAGAATTAAGAGCTCGTTACTAAAGGAAGTAGGCCTGCGTCTCTCTGAGGGAGTTTATTTATAGGACTCTTCTTCAGGCTTCAAGTAAACGTCATTAGTAACAGACTCTAGCAACCCTGTGTGAAGAGCGCTCATATGAGTGACTACACCTGAACAATAATAATAATAATATATTGAAAGCTTTTTAAAAAGAAACAGCCTACATACAGAATCTGGCCAATTCTATACATAATTTGTCAAAGATCTTACGTAAAAAGAAATGACAGGGGGTGCTTTTTTTAAATCATTATATATTGTTGCTCTAAATGTATAAAGGAAACTGTATATATTAAGTGTTATGACTTTTCCCCAGCATTTTATGTTCATTAAATATTTTTATTACATTTTATGCTTCTTACTATTTTTTTCATTGTTCACTCATTTATTTTGGTGTGACAAATTCATTTGAATACATATACTCCACGTAGCCTCTCAAACAATATGAGTTAAAAGTTGCATTCATAAAATTAGGTTACAATTATAGTATATATTATATAATTAAATGTATAAATACACCTTATTAATTATTATTTTTTCATTAGAAACATGCCGTTTAAAAATATTTTTATATGAAGTACAGCACGTCAGCTTTCCAAAAATAATCTAGCACTAGAATGATTTATGATTTAATAATCTTGGTGTAACTCAGTTCTGTGAATCTCTAGTGGCAACCTTCTGTCCCCAGCAGATATTTTAAATATTTAGATAATCAAGTATTTCCATGGCAGCCATTTGATTCTAAACGCTGTGATAAGATCTTCTTCTGCTCACTCCCTTTACAGGCCTGCTGTACGACTGCACGTTAACTCAGGAATCCAGGCCCTGTCAATAACCTGCACTAACAAGAAGAGCTCTGTTCTACAGCTCATTAACACTGCGTAACTCCTTCACAACTAGGACACAATCATGAAGACGGGGTTGCATCATGTGTGAATATTATTGTAAAATATCTGGCAAGCTTGGCTATAAATTTGATCCAATATTCTTATCACATTTGTCTTGTTTCATGTTGCAAACAACACCATTTTTTAAATAAATTTCTTATTTAGGCTTTCATTTAATATTTTAAATTAAATTAAATTTTAAAAATTCTGAATTAAAATTCTCTTTCCAAGAAGCAAACAATGCAAGGGCATGCAGGGCACTCTAAATAAAGTCTGTCCTATTTCATATTGAGCACATTATTCTTAGCAGAGTGCAGGGGAAACCCTGAATAAATACTTCTGCTAAAATGGAAATGTTTCGTTCAGAAGAAACTATGGCTACACCCTTCAAATAATATAATACAAGTAGAATCTCACACCCTTCACATATTTACTAATTAATTCCTTATGTGACTTGCAGAAAGCTCAGAATTATTTGTACAGAAAAATGTCAAAATGGGAAGAAGTGGGGAAATCAACGTATACATCACACCACAGTAAACCATTTAAACAAAGAACATTTGTGCAGAGCATTCCAGTCATAACTCAATGTAACAATCACAGGCTGAGCCTGCGCCGCCAAAAAACGCAATGCACACGCCAGCTGGGCTTTGAACAATAAAAATCATAAATCTTCAGCATGCTTGAGACTATCTGCCTATTTGATATGTACACAATGAGACATTGTTTTCTAGCTTATACAATATAATACTCATGACTGACCCAAAACCTGATTTTAGTGCTTAAATATGAATTCCAAATAGCAGAAATTCAAATGAATCATTTTAAAATCCCAAGTCTACCAAATTATTGTGAAAAAAATGCACACTGAAATAGGCTCAAACTATAAGCCACACAGTTGTCACATTTTAACAAGATCACGACAACCCAAGCTGGCCTCTTATCACTTATATAACACACTTGTAAACATTTATACAGACGTCATTTTGTGACTTCACTTCGCAAAAATACAACAAACTTAAAATACAACAAACCTTCAGTTCAACTTTGAGAAATGCATTTTGTATAATTTCATGTGCGATTTTATACATGACTTGATGTATCATAAAAATGAGTCAACTGAAATACTGTGACTAGTTTCTTGATAAGACAGTGGCGGGAGCGGGTGGAGGGAGAGAGAGAGAGACGCGGCAGGAACAAGCTTTTCAGACAGGAATTAGTTTGCCCTTCCCCCATCTCTCTAAGCACTACTCACTCAAGCAAACAGCCATCACTGCACCACTCATTTCTGTATTTCTGTAACGCATCCTGCTGACTGGAAACTTGCCTGCTATTTATTTCCATTCACTAGGCCAAAGAGTCCAACACATACAGATAGTATGTATAAAATTTTTTTTTTTTTTAAATTCTGTTTTGGTTTTTTTTTTTTTTTCTTTTTCTTCAATCAACATGACTCACGAGTATATCCTGAAGACACAGGCTAAATGTGGCCGACTCATATGGGTAGATAACATTAAAGCCATGAAATGAGCAAGTGTTCATTTTTCGGATTAATATCTGGAATTACATTCCATTGTAAGAAATTTAAACATCAATTCCACAGCCGTCACTTCCCAGATCAATAGTCACATTACATCTTGTTAAAGGCCACTTGATAAATATTTTAACAGTACATAATTTAGCATAACATAATATAGGAATGATAAATATATGGGGGTTTCAGATGCATAAAACATATAAAAGATGCACAAGTTACCCATTACTGGAGACCTCTCATTTAATTTGGCATTGAGAAGCTTTCGGCTTATGAAGACGTAGCCACAAGGACAGGATTTACAAGCCACAGGAATCTGAGAGAAACAGAAAGAGAGAGAAAGAGAACTCAATGAACTTCAGTACACACTGAAATGTATGTAATGACTGACTAAATATTTCACAACACTTGAGGAAGAGCACTTCAATATTACGCATTTACAAAGGGGTAAATAAATATGGAGTGCCTTATAAAGTCACCACTGATGTGTCCTTTGACTGACACTGACTCCACAGTAAACAGGAAACAATACCCTGATCGTTTTCTGCAGCTAAACTGATACAGTGACACAAAATACAGTCTTATGAAACGGTCTGCAATGAGGTGAGTTCTGTTTGTTCAAGGGCAAAAATAAACAAAAAAGAATTCATCGTTTACATGTCAAAACCAGCATTAATATATAATTGTATCATCATTAGAAGTGGCTGAAGCCTTTAGATAATAACATGCACATTTATAAGCAGTTGAATTCTTCTTCGTGATATTAAACGAGGCGAAAACAGACTGCATGAAAGCTATGAAATGTAATTGTTTCAGTGCAGCAAGCTGGATATCCGTTAACAGCCTTACACGTTTTCATCGCCAAACTAAGATGGAAACCAAATTCGGTGGCTTATTATGTGATACGACACATAATATCAATAAAACCACTTCAATACAATCGACAAAATGTGAAAACCATATTTCACATCACGTAGCAACCTTGTTTGTAACTCACACAGCTCTAATAAATAACTTAACCTTATTAAAGCACACATTATACTAAAGATAACAATCCGGCGATTGAGAACTTGAGCAAAAACACAAATATATCATTCATTGACAAACAACAGCTCACCTGTTGGTCACACTCCGGGCATGATTTGGTGGCCATTTTCACTTTCTTCACTTTGTTTGTAGACATATTTATAACGACGGGCTTCAATAATATCCCTTGATCTCGGCGATCGTACTGAAAAACTTCCAGCTGCACTAACGCACACAGAGAAGTGCAGCTGATCAGGAGCTCAGACACACACACAAGCCGCAGGACCATCAATCGCTCGATACAGACTGCGCATGCGCGGCGCTGTAGAGGCTCGCTCGGTCCCTGGCTGCCAGCTCACGTGATCCACAGCTAGCGATGGAAAGATTAGCACATTTTTTTTTTGTTTTTACACATTCTAAAGTTGAGCACTGTGCGTCAAAAAAAGCAGCTTTGAGAGGGAGAACGGCAATAATAAATATTGTGCTGTCCAGATATTTCCTTTATGCAGCCAGCACTCAAGGAGCATGCGCACTGCAGCACGACAGTCACATGGGTGAAGAACAATAACTGCTGATGTGGGTGAAATAGATATGCTGGTTGAGACACTGCCATCACTTTTTAATATTATAGCTTGATGAAAACAATTGTTCGATGCGACGAAAACTGTCAATATTGACAAATCTGACTTATAATTTATAATATCCTCACATGAAATACTTCAATAAATGGCACCATGTGATTAATGTTGTTTTTCTTTTTATGATTACTTGTATTGTGTAACTGTAAATGCTTGTGCGGAAGTGTGTGAGAGCATTAGATTATAATTGTAATCTGTATTACCTTTTCCTGTACCAAAAGAAAAAAATTTCCTCACATTGATTTGCAAACTACTCCTGAGGCTGAAACACCAACCTTAATGAACAAATGCTTTTCTGTTTGCTGTAGGCTATAATCAGTCTCTTTTTCATAAGTTACTTGCTTGCACAATGTCATATCAAAGTTCACTAGAATAAGTATAACAAACTTGTTTTAGCTTAATGAAAAAGCTGCACGACTAGTTGTGCAAGATGAGCTTGGGAAGATTACTCTTTAACAACAAACATTCTGTGAACAATATTTTCAACAACCTGGCAAATTGATCATAGCTATAATGATTCAAATATTTCTCAGGGTTATCTGGGCTGTCCATTACATAATACATGTTACATGTCACATTTCATTGATATAAGGACTCTAAGCTACTCATTAATGTCATTGTATAATTAGGCTGTGAAGTGATGTGCTTTGTTTTTTTTCATTTGAACTTTTTCAATATCTTTATGTTCCTGATAGACAAGATCTTCAGCTCAGTTATTATAGGCCTATTAATGTTCTTAGCAGCTGTTTTCATATAATTGGCTTACAATGCAATCACATTTCGTGCATGTCTTCTGCTTTTTGTGCTCCAGTTAATGTTTTTGTTCTGTTGTTAAGGACAAAACTCAGCTCCTCATAACCCCACCCCCACCTACTGCTAGACTTTTTTATACTCTTTATATATCTGACAACATGGGATACAATCAAAACATTTGAAACGTGTACAGGAATATGTTTTGTTTGTAATACAATACAAAAGTAAGAGATGATCAGAGGGCTGTTTTTCTTTTATAACATAAATACTTAACGACACTAAGCTTAAGCAAAATGAAAAAGACAAAAAAATACTCCCATTTTATGCAAATATGTAAATACAGATGTTACAGTTCTACCAGTCTGTCCTGTCTGCAGAAAGCATTTCCTTCATCATTATTTTAGTCTCTGTTAGTATTACTCCAAAACACTGCATGGCATGGACTGCTTTAGTGTTTTAAAATTACAGCAGAGAAGCGGCATTTTGTCCATATCACTTTAAATACTAAAGCCTTCTGTTGAGAGCCTATTGAAAAAGAAAGGAAAATCTTAAAAGAATATTATGTGTGGCTCTGCAGTGCAGACTTCATGGTTGTTGGTTGCTCTGTGGGAATCTCATGTCCTCTTCATATGCTAAACAAGTCATTGTTCAGCACAAGGCTGCTCTTTTAACCTCTCACATGATGACTTAGGCTACTGGTACATAGGGTGTTGATGTTTTCTGAGAAAACTGGAATTTCGATCGGACTGCAAGAGAATCTTGTTTGGGAACAACTGGGAAATCATGTAAGTGAAAGCACACACACACACACACATATATTTTATAAGTGAAACTACTTTTATCTACCTGATATCTTATAAAATATCTTATGAATAATAATAAAAAAGCCACATGACAAACATATGGTGTATGGTACCAGTGAGAGGTAGGTATTCTAGATAATAATAATAAAAAAACAAGACTTATTTATAAGTATAAATAAAGATACAGCCTTGTGTCCAACAGATGGCAGCATTTCATCCAGATCACAGAAACATTTTCATTACTCCAGCCTTTGACTTGAATTTGTGTATACTTTCCAAATAAAACCCACATTAATGCATGTATGAGACATTTTAACGTAGTACAACACTGCGTTTAAAATGAACAAAAACACTATGGTTTATGAACTGGCCTGAAACTTTATATGGTTTAAAAAATGTTTTTCTTTTAAAAATCGAGTAAATGAAATAACAGATTCTTTCACTGTTTCTTTAATTCAGAAAAATGACCGACTTAAAATAAACGTTTAAGATGTAGGCTATTGTGTAATATGTTATGACGCTGTCCTCTTCAATGTGATGAAATACAAAAGACGCAAACAAGAAGCTTCCTGTTTTATGACACTGGGGGCTGAGGATTAATATGGGACAAAATGTTTTCAGATTTTCTTTATTCAGTATTTTAAGGTTTAATCTGATACCTATCTCTACCCAGATGTTGAAGAAAATCGTTAAAAAAATCTTTAAAAAAAAAACGTAAACAAATTTAAAATGACCAGACATGTCATATTTGCAACGGCGGAGTTTAAAGCTTTTTAATCAACGTTAGTTAGAGACTTTTTTTGCACTCCCCTGTGTGCTGATGAAATTTTTGCCGGCTGTGACAACGGGGGAAGTCTCCGCCCCTCACACACACCCACCGGCTGCGGTAACTCATACAGCGCTGGGTATTGTAGTTTTCTTCTAAGCGCAGCGAATGGCGAAGGGGGATCAAACAGCAGCATGAAAACTACAACCCCCATGACGAAACATGAGCGCGCTTAATGAGAGCATAAAGATAGCCGGGTGGATGATAGTAGGCGATGATGAGATGATTCTCTGGTGAACGTGGTACAGTTAAGCAATTAATAATGCGGATCTGCCTCGTATAGAAGAAACGTTTTCTGAAGTGATTGCGCTTCTTTATTGTTAATTGTATCCTTTGCTTTAACTGGCGGTTAGAAGAACAGTATCTTTACAGTAGCGTCTCTTCACGCGCATCCTCGTTCCTTGTTCTCCAGACAGACTCGATTTCCTCACTGAGCAGAAATGTATCGCTTGCAGTCGCTGGCTGCTCGATCGCTGATCGCCGGAGCTCTCGATCACTGTACCCCCTTAACACTGACTTCTCTTACTGGGGTGCGACACAAATCTCAAGGTCCGTCCGTGGAGAAGTGCGGCCAGATGCGCTTCCTCACCGCCGAGGCTAAAGCGTCTGCTGGGCGCCTCGACGGGAAGATGCGGGAGAAGACCCTGACTATGGACACACTGAACCCGCAGGTGAAGGCTGTGGAGTACGCCGTGAGAGGACCCATCGTCCTCAAAGCCGGAGAGATCGAGAGATACTTGGAGGAGGTGAGAAATGCTTCAATGCAGCATCCCAGAGCTACATGTTTGTAAATGTTTATCTTTAGACACCCCAATGACACAAACACGTCTTTTCATAATAAAATTGTTATTTTTGTTCACAGTTGTAACCAGTAGAGTCAACATTGCTCAGGTAGACACAATAGAAAGTTGCAAACAATAAAGTTAAACATTTTTTATTTTCATTTTTCATAGAGTCATAGTCTCAGTATGGGAATTTGTGTTTCTCTTTGGCCACACATCTGACTACTGACATGTTTAGTGATGATTTATGTGAGGCAGAGTAATCTTAAAAATGCGTTCACCAAATATGGTTGTTGAATTAATAGTTTTTTAGCATGCTTCCATTTCTGGAGTTTTGACACTTAACATAATCGTTCAGAGGGTTAAGATGGAAACCGCTCTGGCCATTTACACCAGTTATGTTGAAATATTGACATGACATCAAAGCACTTCCATATATAGTTGACAACACTGTTAAATACAGCAACAACAACTTCAAGTAGGTTTTGTTTACAAATGCTGCTGGTGGAATTGAATGCATGAAAGCTTTTTTTAATTAAAAATTGTAAAGAAATTTTAGGATAAAAAATAAATACGGGAATAACTAAAATAGGAAATATTCAAACTTGCTGTAACATTAATTCTACACTAGTTACTGAATAGATGTGAGGACATCCCCTTAGGGATATACTGCTTTTCATGCCAAATGTGTTTGGTGGTTGGAAGTAATGTGCAAAACGATCCACCCGTATGCCTTGTAGTGGCACGTCTGTATTATTTTGCCTTCCTTTCTTGTTGTGTCCATGAGGGTTGCTTTGAATAAAGCAGTGCTCAGTCCACTTTCTGACCTACTTGCAGTGCTATTATCAAAGCAATGCGACAAAGTTGCTGATTCCTGTGATGCTGACCATTCAGCAGTAATGTTATCTAACTCTCTTTACCATGATGTAGAAGTATGTTTGAGCTTGCATGCTCAGCAATGACAGATGAGCACTTAGGAAGGGAGCTTTTTTTTTATAGCCCCTGAACAGGTGCCTTCTCGACCTCTGACAAGGGCATGATCCCCCCCCAGACCCTGATGGTCTCCTCATCTCATAACATGACCTTGATTAACTGCTGAACTTTGTGTTGCCATGCCCTTAGCCTGTGACTAGATGGTACAGAATGTTTGAGGACAACAATGACGTAAAATCAATTTTGCTGTCATCGAAAGTGACAGGAAAGTTCTGATTTATGACTGTAGTAGGTCATGAAACGTAGCCTGATTTAAAGAACCAAATTTTCTACAACTTAATTTCTCAACCTTAGTTTTATACGAATGTGGCTGTGTAGATACACACCTAGTTTTCGTGACCAAACCTAATTGTGCATATTCAGACAAACACCTGCTTTCACTGCAGTACTAGTAGACATAATCTTTTCCCTACAGAACATGCTTGCGAGGGCAGGTCTATTTGATGTGTACTTTGCAACATGGATTCTGGGCAAGACTTGTGGGGTTGTTAACATAATAGACACCTCTCTTATTTCTTAGGGTGGTACGAAACCCTTCTCTGAAGTCATCAAAGCCAACATCGGTGATGCACATGCCATGGGACAACAGCCAATCACCTTCCTCAGACAGGTAACCAAAAATGCACAAATTATTCTTGTCTCATAGTCAACCTTTTAATAAATGTAATATTTTTATTTAAAAGTTATTTTGGTATTAAAATCAGCATAAAAATGTCAAAACTCAATCTTCCAGTGAAACAACAAACTTCTCTTATGTGACATATGCTGGACTTCTCCAGTCATTTAGTCCACTTAAACACTCCACCTTCAAGCTCACATGCATCCACCACCACTTTTTAAATGTAATGCCCACATCTCAAAATCCAATCAACAGCAATTGCGTAGAACCAAACCCCAGCTCACATTTTTTCTTTTTCAATAATATATTTAACTTAGATGATCATAATCCAAAAGAAAAGATCTGTCGTTACTTCAGTATTATCACAACATTAAATGAAGCACATTATTTCCTATTTTTACAGCATGCATATTTGGTTCCCCTGAACTGTTCACTCACTGTGCCACAACACAATGTCTTTTTATTATATATGCAATGCTCCTGAAACTACACAACAGATTTTCAGCTCATTTAGACTGTAAAAACAACATAGAACCTACAAACAAAATCAGTGACCTTTTTAGCATGAACACGTTTATTCAGGTTAATGAAGAGTCCAGTTTGTGCTCACTGTAGAAGGCATGAAAGAAAAGCTGCTTTTGTTGACCACTCACAGTTTTGGAACACACTGCAAATTCCTTTGCAAAGTCTCTTATGATTGGCCTAGTTTAGTCAAAGTTGATCCAGCCTTTCATTATGAGCTGAACAAAAACTTTTGTGATGGCCTGAGACTCTGCAGCTTGTGAAATACATTTTCTTGAGAGCCAACAGAAGACAGCTTTGCGTGATAGTCATAGTTTCTGGTCAGTGTGATCATATGATTCTTGAGCTCATGTCATCATTAAGGAAAAGAGAGTCGCCTTTGACCTGTACGGGTTATTATGGCGTGGAAACTTTGGGAGGGACTGGACTCCACCAGCCATCTGGTCCAGACTCTGTTATATTTAGGAATAAAGTTCCAGCTCAAATTGCTGATTTCCCCCCTTCAGTGTGCAAATGAATAATCACTTTGCTTAGAAGATACAACACAATGCATATATAAATCAATTGCAGTTTGTTTTGAATAATTATGAAATTGATTGCAAATGGAATTTTAGCATTTAGATTTTAGTGGAAATAAATAGGCAGTAGACGTGCATAGAGACCAATGATCTATATTTGCTCTTAAATCTTTCAAATTGCACTCACTGACTGCACACAAATAAGAATGTGTTTTGTCTGTGTGTGTTCATTTGTGCAGGTGGTGGCTCTCTGTACATTCCCTGAGCTGATGGACAGCCCCAGTTTCCCAGAGGATGCGAAATGGAGAGCACGGCGTATCCTGCAGGGCTGCGGAGGACACAGTCTCGGTGTGTGCCTGTGTTTCTCTGAGGATGTGTGGTTGAAAGTTGAAACCGCTTAAGGCCATGATATAATAAGTTTACAGTGTAGCGATTGGAAAGCATCCATGATCCCCCTGTTATTGCAGATCATGCAGTTCTCAGGAAGCTGGGAAACAATAGACCTGTATCGTAACACTCAGTTCCATTCAGTGTTGTGCTGCAGTAAGTGCTTTATGAGTGCTAACGCATGTGTTTCTGTCACAGGGTCATATAGTGCAAGCCCCGGCGTGGAGTGCATCCGCAAAGACATTGCTGCGTACATAGAGCAAAGAGATGAAGGAGTGCCTTCAGACTGGGAAAACATTTACCTCACCACTGGGGCTAGTGATGGCATTATGGTAAGTCATTGAATGTTTACAATCAAAAAGACTTGACCGCTTACTTGGCCTACATTACCAACAAAACCAAACTTTTTGTTTTTAAGACTATTCTGCGGCTACTGGTGTCTGGAAAAGATTCTTCTCGGACCGGTGTAATGATCCCCATCCCTCAATACCCGCTTTACTCCGCTGCAATCTCTGAGATGGATGCGGTACAGGTCAACTACTACTTGGATGAGGATAACTGCTGGGCCCTGGACATCAATGAACTTCACAGAGCCTATCAAGCTGCCAAACAGCACTGTCAGCCAAGAGTCATTTGCATCATTAACCCTGGCAACCCTACTGGTTGGTATATTGTAAAGCTATTCTCGTGTGCTAGGAAACGTAATGCCCTTGTGTTTGTTTGGATCCAGTAGCAGGTGTCCTGGAAAGAAGAGCGTGTCCCTTTTAATACCTCATGTTCTTTTTCCAGTCATGATCCCACGTGAGTGGGGACCGATGCTGATGAGATCTAAAATTACTTTCATATGATTTGTAGGCAATATTCCAAGTCTTCTGCAGCTGATAGCTTTGTGTTGACAAACAAATTTAATCAATTTACTGAAAATTGCATATGGAATGTAAAATATATTAGAATATAGAATATTAAATTCAAATTAGGTGGATGCGTTTTGTGGTCTGCCCAAGCATGTGCTATCCTGTCTCTGGAGTGATGTGTGTTGTGATGGTTCATGGGATGCTGAGTAAATCTGGATTGCAGAATGAGTCATCAAAATTGTAAATATATATTATATGTGTGTTCATGCATCGGTTTGAGAATTACTGTATTAAAATGAGGCATGTCAAGATATGTTGTGCTAGGTTTGATCATGTTGATGTATTTTTGAGTGGTGAATTATCCCTCTAAATTCTGTCATCTCTCTTCCATCATCCCTGTTTGCTCTTTACAGGTCAGGTCCAGAGTAAAAAATGCATTGAAGAAGTCTTGCACTTTGCATATGAAGAGAATCTCTTTGTTATGTCAGATGAGGTAATCACAATTTCTGCTCTTTTGCATTTACACTTTGGATAAGAAACTAGTTGAGCTGGAAGTGATTTATCTTTAAACATACACTACAATTCAAATGTTTAGGGCCAGTATTCTTTATTTAGCAAGGATACATTCAATTGACCAAAGTGACAGTAAAGACATTTTGTGTTACAACAAGTTTCTATTTCAAATGCATGCTATTTTTAAACTTTCTATTCACCAAAGGAATCCTAAAGAAAGTATCATGGTTTCCACAAAAATGTTAAGCAACAATAATAATAGCAAGAAATGTTTCTTAAGTGTATTAGAATATATATTTTTTAAGATGGCTAAAATTCAGTTTTGACAATAGGAATAAATGACATTTTAGATTTACATTTTATGCGTTTTGCAGACAGTTTTATCCAAAGTGATTTATATTGGTAGGTCTATGCTTTATCAGTTCATGCATTCCCTGGCAATCAAACCCATACATTTTGAGCTACAGGAATGCTTCTAATTTTAAAATTGAAAATGGTCATTTTAAATTGTAATAACATTAAACAGTTTTAGTGTTTTTATTGTATTTTTAAAATACATGCAGCCTTGATGAGCATAAGACTTCTTTCAAGGAACATTTAAAAAACTGTATTGACTAGTAAGTTTTGAACAAATAGTTAAGTGTGAAACCGTTCAGAAGAATGTGTGCATTAATTGCCTAAATCCTGTTCTAATTTAGCACATTGTGACCATTATGCACTAAATGATGATTTGTACTGTTGCTGGCAGGTGTATCAGGACAATGTGTATGCTCCTGACTGTCAGTTCCACTCGTTCAAGAAGGTGCTATATGAGATGGGTCCCGAGTACTTCAGCAGTGTGGAGCTCGTCTCCTTCCATTCCACTTCCAAAGGCTACACGGGAGAGTGAGTATCCCTATACTTGAACCTCTGCAGGGGTCAGCATGTGCCTTAACTTGAGATGGCCTCCTTAAGATCACCTTTCACTGACCCTTCACACACTTTCACATGACAACCACACTATCCTCAAACATTTAGACATCGTCTGGCTTTGTAATTTGCCATTTGAAATAGATGGGATGTAGAAATATCCACCACCTTCAGTGTCAAGCTGGCATTTGTAAGGACATCTCTGAAGTGGCATTCCAGTGAGCGTTGTTGTGTTTATATTTGTTAAAACCCCATTCCTCTAACTGTGTTTGGTTGTTCAAAAGTCCAAACGACGACTCTGATACTTTGTGGAAAGTGGCCTGACTGGAATTGAGCGTTTCTCTGACAAAACCTCAAATATTTATGTTTTGGCTACTCAACGTGGCAACCTTGTCCTACAGTTCTGAGAACTCATGCGATATGTCCATGTCCTTCCACAGGTGTGGCTTCAGGGGAGGATATATGGAGGTGATCAACATGGATCCTGAGGTCAAGGCCCAGCTGGTCAAGCTTTTATCAGTTCGCCTGTGTCCCCCCTTGGCTGGCCAGGCTGCAATGGATGTGATTGTCAACCCTCCTCAACCAGAAGAGCACACGTTCAAACAGTTCCACCAGGTTAGTCCTTTAGTATCTGGTGGAGTAAAGCACATTGTGTACTGGCACTGACGGTGACTTCATTGTTATGTGGTTTCTAGTATATAAACCTCTAAATGTTACGCATCAGTAACCTGTTATTACATAAACAGCCCTGAAGAGTTTTAATGTTTGGGTTTGACTAGGCGTGATTGTTTGTTTGATCTCTTTCAGGAGAAATCATCAGTGCTGGGTGCTTTAGCAGAAAAAGCCAAACTAACTGAGCAGATCCTGAATGCAGTTCCAGGAATCAAGTGTAATCCTGTCCAGGGGGCCATGTACGCCTTCCCTCGAATCTTTATCCCTCCTAAGGCAGTGGAGGAAGCCAAGGCAAGTGCTCCTACTATTTGCTTTTGGCATTGTTATCCTAGCTGTCCGCTAGTTTCCAGGGCACTCTAGACTGTTCACGGTGAACTGTGTAAATTTCCTTTGATCACCACTCATGACAAGTGTTATCTGATTAGAAAGGGTGTAACCAGTAGTACTAGTTCAGCACAGTTTGTCCAGTACTCTTACTTGAATTACTAAATCCAACTGTATAATTGTTACGCTGTTTAAGAATGAAATAAATGTTAGTTACACTCCTTTTCTGTTTATAAACTCGATAAGAATTGAGTGAATAATTGCTTGCAGAATGGTAATTTGCTACAGTTGGTAACTTTTGTTTCCACTTGAGAAGATGCTCTTCTACTGGAATGAAGCTTCTCTGTGTTCTGTAACTCAGACAAAGTTGAATGACATCTGGAGAAAGTCAGAAATGCAAAGTCTGAGCTGTCACTGAGGATGTGTCTGTAATTGGGCAGGCTCTAGGAATGCAGCCTGACATGCTTTACTGCCTGAGGTTGCTGGAGGAGACCGGAATCTGCGTTGTTCCCGGGAGTGGCTTTGGGCAGAAAGATAGAACGTATCATTTCAGGTAAACTTTGATCAAACAAATTCACATTTTATTTGCTATCAGGTGATATCCCCCTCCCCCATGACTTCCTGGAAGAACATGATTTGAAATCTGCCATATTTGGTCTTGAGCGCTTTTTTTGGTTTATTTGTTTGTTTATGGCCTGAGCTGAAAAAAAGCATGTGAATAATCTGTTGAACGTGCACATGCTTGTCACATTTTGTGGTGGTTTTAAAACCGATAAATGAAATGGCTCACAAAACGGAGAATTATTCCCCTTACTATTCAAAATATTGTGTGATATCATTGTTTTCGGTGTCCAGTGTTTTTTTTACTTTATATGCCAGTAACTCGTTTATCTGTTAGCACTTAAAAAAAAAAAAGTTTGGTCTGTTTGTCTTTGTTTCAGAATGACAATCCTGCCATCCATAGAAAAGCTGAATGTACTTCTTGGCAAAGTGCGAGATTTCCACATCAGTTTTCTGAAAGAGTACTCCGGTCTGGAGTGAGATGAAATCTGACCTGATTTGCAAAACATAAGCTGGCGAGTCCAGCGTTACTTAACACACAAACTACTCCTTTAAACTGTAAAGGTAGTGTTAAGTATTTTTTTTTTAATTCTAATTTTAGACAATGATTTAATGAAAATGGCTTCTGGTTGAGTTTTACGGAAATATTAGCGATTTAGTCAGATATATAACACTATTCTTGAATATTTCAGTTTTTTTTTTTTTTTTTTTTTCAAACGTCATTCTAGAAAATTGGACACGTTGTCATTTTTCTTATGTTATATTTCTCTTTAAATTATCATATCTGCAGTAGGGTGCATGGAAAATAGACACCCTCTATCATGAGACATGAGATTCAGTTACAAATGTTATTTATTAACAACTCTCCAAACCAGGAACTAAATTGTGAAGATTGATGTGTCACTCACTTGAAACTCCTTTGTAGCACCTTATATGAACTATTCAAAACCATTTTGGCTGATGCAAATATATATACAAATATTTGTAACTTTGGTGGCTGACGAACACTTGTTCTGGAATGTTTACAAGGAGGGACTCTTTTAATGTTTATCTTGTCCTCATCCTTAGTTGCACTCATTGCCATGCAATGTACAGAAACATTTTATCTTTCAAAATGACAAGCTTAGTCACAAGTTAAGCTTCTGTGGAAGATTGTGGTGAAGGCGATGATTTGTGTCTCTGCTTCTGTATGTTTCCAAAGCCAGTTGAAGATGCGGAATGAAGGAAGCATGTGTGGAGAAAGTGCTGGCTTGTGAATGTTTACTGATGTATTTTATTTCCTCTGGTTTTATGCTGCAAGTCATTTTGAACTATTAAACAATGCTTTTTGAATCAGTTCTGGGACCTGTACCATGAAGCTAGCTGAACAAACTCTGGGTTACATGATTGGTTTCAAGTTCAGAAAACCAAACCAGTCCGATCAGGCTTTATTGATACCATGATGCTGATTATCAACTTCCTCTGTCAGCTCAGACCTTCGTCCTGAATTCATGCATAACTGTGTAAACGTGCACATGAAATTGTGACCTCAGAAGCAAACAGCCAGTTGCACGCTGTGAAACTGTGATTCACTTTAAGCAGGAATCAGTGTGATTCACTTCTCTCTTCTGCCTAAGATTGGGAGAAAATTATGAATAAAATATTAAAGCAGCACTATGTAACTTTTTGTGTGTTCAAAATTTGCTGAATGTATATAATGAGCGAGTACATCATGAATTAATCTTCCAAACCGCGTTTTTGTCTTATTCCGAATCACTACGGTACACTTATAAGTACTTATATTTGGACTATTGTAGCCTGGTCGGGTCGTCAACGCTGCGGAGTAACACATACCTGCGTGAATCGCCATAGACATAAACTTAGAGAAGTAGCTCCGGTTGGAATGTTCTTCCGCGGGATGTGTGCAGTTCTGTTTATTAACCGCTAGAGTGCCAAAAGTTACATAGTGCTGCTTTCAGACTTTAAACTTACACAGCAAGAATAAAAAGAGTTGTCCTCAAAAGGGGACAACTGAAAGAAAACATCTGGCTATATCACTGAAAGTGAAACGGGTTAATTTGTGTAGTCAATAAAATATATAATTCCACAGCGACTGAAACGTTAAAGCTTTATATAATAACATTAAGCATATAATTTATATTGCATATTTGTTCATTTATAAACCTGTTACAAGTACAAATGTGTACTAGAGTGAGGGTATAATTATGTACTCGGTATATAAATCATAAAATAATTATAAATAATCACTGATTGACTGTTGTGCCAAAGATATCGCTTTGCTCACAGCTGATTGGTCCAATTTGGGTTTGAGGTCTCAAAACAAAACCTGCCACAGAGCAGGCGAGCCATGTATCGTACTTATGGTGATGAACACTTGTAAAAATCAGCCCACCTTTATGGTACATAAAACCCAGGGATGACGCAAAACAAATGTAAGCTAGCCAGCAAAACTGGCTTCATGGTGCAGCCCCATTCTTTTCAGACAGGCGGTTGTATTTACAAACTAAATATTAGCCATTAAAATATATTAGTGCCAAAGTTGACTCCATTGTAGTGCTCCCCTTCTGACATCTCAACTTTCATATCAAAGCCATTAACAGTGAGTGAATATTGTTACTGCCGCCTTGCATCCTTTGAACTTAATTTTATCACTTCATATGAGGTGCCTTTATTCATGCCTGTGAACTTTGTCAAATGAGTTTTCCCTACATGCATTACTAGCTTGTAATATAGAATGTTTACAGACTTTTGTAAATTGGCCCAATGTTACATTGTATATAGAATTTTCAAATGAATATTAAACTTATGAAGACTGTTAAAGTGCATTACATCTGTTTTGTCTTTCTTTTCACTTTATCCTTGTCTTATGTATTTGTCTTGTTTGCCAAACAAAATATATATTTTTTTATTTAGCACTGCTTTCAGACATCAATTCAAAAAAAAAAAAGTACACAAGTAAAATGCTGTGTGTTGTTAAACCGTTCTGTGTCGGTTAAATGCAGTTGCAGACTTTAGTCGATAATGTCATTATAGTTCATGGTTGGGATTTAATGCCCTCTGGTGTTCTTTTTAGCCAATTGAATTTCTCAATCGCACCTCATTTAAAATCCCCAGAACCCTTGTCTCCAACACAGGAAGTTTGAAGTAAAGGCACGTGATCCTTTCTACATGCAGCTGTAGGTCACAAGTGTTTCCTAAACTGCTCTGCTTTCATAGACAGTGCAGATACGAGCCAGCTTCAGTGACAAATGACCTTTTGGAGTGGGTACATAATGTCATGTACAACCCTACATTACGGTTTGGCACACGGACCCGTCTATAATAAACAAGGTAAACATTTCAGAGCTGTTGGGCTTCAGCACCTAAATCAAGTGAAAACACCTTTTATACAGTGAAATGTTGATCCTATTGGATCACCTGATCACCACATTCAATGCTTTAACCTGCATAATTTAATCTGTGAGCTCCACTGCAAATGAAATGCGGGTAAACTGTATTTGAACTAGCTTGGTTTAGATGACAAACATACCGAATAGTCATGTGGTTCTCATTGAGCAATCCTCAAATGAACTTGAACTTTAAAGTTGGCATGGCACTAAAACTAGTGTCAAAAGTCACAACTACCAACTAATGACTAGAGCACCAAATAAAGCAAAGACTTGGGTTATGTTGAGGAGATATTGAAGGACAGTTTATTCAACTCAAATTTTCACAAGATATAGGCCTATAGTTAAGGTGCTTTTTCCTCCACTCATTTTATTACGCATGATGTCACTCTTTCAATCAGTGAAGGGACCAAAATGCTCAACATGCACCTGGATTGCTGACAAATATAGGCAATTGATTTTATTTCAACTATTTCAAAACATAAAACACTCAAATGTGACAGCAGCTGATACAAAGCTTAAATGACAATCACTTATTTTATACATGTTATAGTCTCTTGTTCCAATTCTTAAAATTCCAAAAGGAAAAAAAAAAATAAAATAAAAAAAAAACTACAAATAAAATAAAGTGGTAAAAATAGCGCACAGATACAAACAAATCTAAAAATGGATTGGTGGTGAAGTCCCATTTCTATTTTGTTTTTGTTGTTTTAGGATCTCTCAACTCCTCTTCCGTTAGGCCACTGCTCTCCAAAAAAAAAATTAAATAAAAAAAAATAAAAAGGCTCATGTCCAGGGCCAAAACTGCATTTTATGGTTAGATTTAAACTTGTGAATACTATGACAAAAAAAAATGCAAGTTACACACAGAGTACGTAGCAATTACCCTTTTCTCTCTGAAGTGGGGTTGTCTCTAAAGGGCCGCTGGGAGAGGAGGAGGGGCAAGAAAGTTACTAGATGCGGGATCATCTGTGCGTTTACTACAAGGGAATCAGGTGGTCAGGAATGGCTGTATGTAATTCTCATCATTTAAGGCAGCCCCGAATCAGATTATAAACACACCTGTTTGTTGTGCAACTAGATCATTTTTTTAAATCCCCACTGTTGGAGCCAGACAAGATATTTGCTGTAGTCAGGGTTACTGATGGGCACACTGCACGCCAGGACCGTGATGCCCTCCTTCTTCATCTGAGCTGTCGTTGTACGCCTCACGGCGGTGACCACCAGAGGAGCTCTGGCTTACAAACTCCTGCAATTCCACTTCCTCCGCGTCTCCAGAGATGACGGGTGGATCGGCCCGTGTGGGCAGCAAATCCTCCAATTCCTGAAAAAACAGAAGACACATATTAGGGGAAAGAAAACTTGGAATTGTGCTTTGAAAAAATCTTATTGAAATCAAGCTTTTGAACTTTTTATTTTTTATAAATGTCTTGCTTTTATGCTCAACAAGGCCACACTTGACTAATACAGTAAAAACAGTAATACTGGGAAATATTACAACTTAAAATAACTTTAAATGTTTTAAAGTGTAATTTTCCTGCGATGGCAAAGCTGAATTTTCAGCAGCCATTACTCCAGTTTTCAGTGTTCTGTAACAGGGTTTCTGCAGGATTTTTAAGCTCAAATTTAAGACTTAAGACCTTTTTTTTTTTTAAGACCTGCACAAATAAAATTAATACCATATGAGCGGGGTAGGGCAATGTAGTACCATATTAAACTGTAAAAAGCATAATTTACAGTTCACAAAAAGTTTTATAAAACGATAGGCTTTACATTTCAGCCTTTAAATCATTGTTAAGAAAATGGATGAGTCAAAAGTATTATGATATTAATTTAAACAATTATCAATAAATTATTATATTAAATAACAAATTAGGGGTGTGCGATATTGACAAAAATGTATCTCTCGATAATATTCTGGGATTTTATCGATACCGCTAATTAGACGATATTTTGCTGAGTGTGTTATTGTGCTGATATCTTAAGGACTACCGTGGACAGCCGACTCCTACATTTTTTGATATTCTTCTTATTCTGTGTGGTCAGTTCACAGCAGTGACAGAAATTAATCATTTCCAACAAGTTTTATGGGCATTTTTACCTTTACCATTTTTTTCTAAAAGTCTTTTGAGTCAAATTCTTGCATTTGGTTTGTTACCAAGCAAATTAAATCAGTATCAACAAAATTGATCTTTGCAATGCAGGAGGAAACACAGAGGCTGCATTAGAAGTGGCATTTAGATGCTTTCACACAGTTAAATGCAGCACTGAGGAACATTAAATACTTTAACCTGCAATTACAAATGCATGAATAATGTTTTGATATTTTAACCATAAAACACTGAAAACTGATGTTTGAAATTATTAAAAAAATGAAAAGGTACCTTAAATGTGAAATTAAAACCACCAGTAGGTGGCAGCAAGTCACTGTTAATAAGTGAGTCATTGCGTTTGAACCGATTCATTTAAACGTGTGATTCATTCAGTAACAAATCAGCATCCTGTTGCTCAGAGGCGCGAAACAGCGCTGTGGCTGTTTGAAATGATTTTTGCTGGAGAAATGGAGCAAAAACAGGAAATTTGGTGTCTAAAACAAGTATTAACTACTTATTGATTTTATACAAGTTCAATAAACAATCACATTTGTAATTATGGTTACTTTGATGGGGGGGGGCAGAAAATGTATACATTTTCTGCCCCATATCTTGAATTATGTGATAATTCTAAATGCATTTTAATAGACTGATTCATGCAGTGAAAGAACGCACTCTAAATGCGCACTAGTCTAACCCGCTAGACTTCTTCACCTAATGTATGCGTGCACTCTGTAGGTGTGTTTTGTGGTTGCTTTTCGCGATACTCGTATCACCGCCGCACATTGTTAAAACAACAATTACGATATTACCGCAGACCATACATAATCGCACACCCCTATGTTTAGATTTTTATAATGCATTGTCTGCTTATCGAGCCGCCAGCTCACATTTAAAGCTCTGCGTGTTTGCAGGATAAAAATATGGGTCGATTTTCGCATTGGTCTGAACTCTGAACAAAACAATAGTTTTATTGAAAATGCTCATTCATTCTCTGCCAGCAGGTGGAGCTTTTGGTAGAAAAATAACCGTTTCCCCAGTAACAGCAGAACACAAAGCAGCGCAGCACCTCCTGTTTATTCAATGAAATCATGTTAGCCTTTTGAAGTTTAATCGTCACATTCGGTCAGATCACAATTCTGGTCTTTCCGTCTCCAAATTTAAGACCTCTTGAAATCATAATTAAGACTTGCTTGTACAATTTAAGACTTTTAAAATGCCTTAAATTTGATGCAACTAAATTTAAGACTTTAAGACCCCGCGGAAACCCTGTGTAAAAATAAATAAATAAACACTTTTGATGGTGACCGTATAGACAGTTAATGTTACAAATTAAATGTGCCCTTGCTGAATTAATATAATAATTAGGGCTGGTAAGCGATTAACATTTTTAATCTAATTAATTACATGATTAGATTAAAATTTAGATTAAAATCAAATTTGGAGAATTACCTTCCCAAAAGATAAAGTCATTGTTGTTAAAGTCATTGTTGTGTAAAGCATCGAACAGACATTACAAAAAATAGCTTTAGCAAGAAATATTTTGTATGATTATACTAAATTTATTACATATACTCTTTTGGATCATGAGGGTGAGTAAATGATGCACAATTGTAATTTTTGGTTGGGTGAACTATAACTTTAAATTATTTAATAAAATGTATTATTATTACTATGGAAATTTGAAATGATTTCTTTAATGAAATAATACTCAAAATAATAAACAAACTGCCAGTAGGTGGTGGTAAATGTCTTAATGAATGTCATCGAGTCATTTATTCATTTGATTCGTTCAAATGGCTGATTCTTTCAGGAGTGAAGTAAATGGTTCTTTATTAATGATCCATTGAATCGTTAGGCTTGTTCGACTTGAAGCGGATCATCACCATCAGACCGATCAGTGTGTGACATCAAAGTACTGCAAGAGCTATAGAGAGCAGATGGCTCCTTATGCTTTTGAATCTCTCTCGCGGGCCTTTGATGTCATACATACACCGATCTATCTGTGTAGCGCCGCTTCAAATCCAACGCGCCTATGGCCAATGGTTCAACGCGCCAAATCGTTCACCCAATTCATTCATTAAGAAATATAATATCGCTGCGTGTTGCTTCAATGAAAATTCTGCTTTGTCTTTATATTTGTTGCCCAAAATTGAGCAAAACGACAACATTGTCCTAAAATGTTAACGGCGTTTATTGTGGTCCATCCTCAAGAGGCCAAAATCACTTCCATACTTTTTCCCTTAACGTTCCCTCCTGTGAATTACTGCCCAAAATCAGTCCGAGCAGCTGATTCCCTTACCATCTTCAAAATGACTAAAACACATCTGTTGCCACCTTTATATTTGACCTCTAACGCTACACTTGTCCATTCGATTTAATTCTACATTAATATTCTTTTTTTTAATAAAAACAAAAAAAAAAAAAAACCCTAGCTTTCTATCTCCTATCTGCTTATTTTCTTTGTTGTGTATATACTTATATATATATACACACACACACACACACACACACACACACACCCTTGCTACGTGTACTGCGTTAGGTTAACCGAGACTTGTCATTTGCACTTACATATTGTTGCTCTTTTGTTAGTTTTGACTGCTTTTATTGTCCTCATTTGTAAGTCGCTTTGGATAAAAGCGTCTGCTAAATGACTTAATGTAAATGTAAAATAACACAATATTAACTTCTTACTGATCTTACACAAATACAACAGTTCAGTAAGTATCACATTTGCACTTGTGTGATATTGCTTAACTATATAATGTAAATGTGAGACAAAAACTCAAACAGGAGCATTTCTGCCCCATATCTTGGAGCCTAGAGAACATAGTTGGAATGTCCCTAAAATTCATCAGGCAGCGAGTTGTTGCCCTGCCTCATTTGTCATCAATCAACTTTATGGAATGTTAGATGACCCACATATAGGTCTGGGGCGGGGCGGGGCAAGTGCGTTAAAGGGTTAGTTCACGAAAATGTGGAATAAAGTTATTTTTGTTTTCTCAGATTTCAAAAATATCTTAAATTGTTCCGAAGGTCTTACCCTCGTGTTGTTCCAAACCCGTGAGTAATTAATGACAGATTTTTCATTTTTGGGTGAACTAACCCTTTAAATGCATTAATTTTAACACGTTATTTTTTTCCGTAATTAATTAATCTAACTAACACATTAAATTACCAGCCCTAATAATAATAATAATCCCCAAATTTTGAACAGTAGTGCATGTATAACATTCTTATAATATTCTTCAATAACTTCAAATGTACGATTTATCGTACCGACAGCTTCTCTGGGCTTAACCAATTGTTTTCTGGGAACTGCACGTCAAACTTGATGAACAGGTCACCCTTCTCGAAGGGGTTACGGTACTGTGGCATGCCTTCCCCTCTGACAACTCTGACTGAACCTGTAAAGGGACAACACCATTTTTTAAGAGCATGTAACAAATCACTTTAAAACACAGACACTACAAAACTCATGTCAAGTGGACTCACCTGGCTCAATGACTTTGCCAGCTGGGTATTTCACCACAATCTGTCTACCATCTAAGTGTTTCAATGTGAAATGGAAACCACAAAGTGCTTCAACAAGGCCGATCTTATGGGTCATGGACAAGTCGTTGCCTTCTCTTCTGTATGTCTGTTGAAAGAGTTTAAAAGCTTTAGCTTTATTGAACATATTAGATTACAAACATATATGTAATAATATAAATATACATATATAAAATGCCTCATTCAAACATGTCCCCACAAATCTATCTCACTTTGTGGGAAGATTTGCTACACCGCCCAATGTCACACAAAGGTGTACCTTTTATTCTCGCTGTAGTATTGTTGCTGCCGCCGCAATGGAAGCTAATATTCCAAATATGGTAAGAGGCGTAACATTTCAGTCACACACTTCAGGTATTCGGTTAATCACAACGCACTGGATAGCTGGCGCTTTTCAGAACAATGAGTTTTGTAAAAATCGGCATGTTTCAGAAAGGCGGAGCAGAGAGGAGCAACAATAATGTATCGGTATGGTGGGAAAATAATGTGTTTTTGACTGCTACCGCCCACGAACTCAAGTTAATCTTTTAAAATACTCAGTTAAATTATTAAAAATACCTCTTGACCCAAATCTAGGTATTGGAACATTTATACTCTGAATTTTCAGAATGCAAATATTTAATCATTTTATTTTTTTATAAAAAAATGAGGCCAATCACTTGAGGGGTCATATATGCTGCTAAAACGAACATTACTTTGTGTATTTGGTGTAATGCAATGTGTTTGTGGTTTAAGGTTCAAAAAACATTTTTTCCACATACTGTACATTATTGTTAATCCTCTATGCCCCGCCTTTCTGAATCGCGTCGATTTTAAGCTCATCGGTCTGAAAAGTGAGGTTGCTCTGATTGGCCAGCTATCCAGTGCAGTGTGACTGGCCGAATACCTCAAGCGTGAGACGGAAGGTTACGCCCCTTACCGTACCGTGTCCCGGTGCGACAAAACAAAACCAATAAACCCCATTACAAACGAGGCATTTGTTTCATCCAGTGGGGACATAATTACTGATCATAATGACTAATAATGTATTTTTATGCGTTGCGTATCGCGCCACGTAAACAAAACCATGTAAAACCATTTGTGATCAGAGAAATGACAAAACAACAAGTGCTACCCTACACTGCTCAAAACTCGCATCTGAATTGTCAGTGGTAAATTCTTTTAATATGAAAAGTACTTGCAGACTGCGAGTCAGAAGTGCCAGACTGTCCCTGCAAAGTTGGAACTGCCCCACTTTATAAAAACAGCCTTTGTGTGTAGACGGTATTGTAGGCTACTTTCCCAGGTTCAGGAAACAAACACGCATCTGAATATTTGGATTGAACTGTTCTGGAACAGTGTTGTAAATACAACTTAACCACTGATTTCTAGTTGTGTCCTCTTTTGGAAGGCCAAACAAAGTATTTTAGCTTTCACAACGAAACACACAGCATCTCCATGACATGGCGACGGCGGCAACAATACTACAGCGAGAATCAAAGTTACGCCTTCTTTCTTTGCGTGACCATTTGGGCGGCGTGATGAAAATCTTCCCACATCGTGACATAGACATGTGGGGGCGTGTTTAAACGAGGCGTTTTAGGTAGGCGTGGTCGAGTCTTAACTTTTATAAAGAATATCTCTTTGGATTTGAGACTTTAGTCTTTGCAACTTTAGGGATCTTATCGATTCACGAACAACTTGTAACACTCCAAAGAGAAAGAAAAACTTGAAATCGCATTATATGACCCCTTTAATTGCCTGTTTTCACAAAAAATGGAAAAAAGTAGCGTCTTGCCTTTTAATTTTTTATAAAAAAAACAGAGCATATAAACAAAGAGGCTGTTACTTTACTTGTACATGGAGGTACAAGCATGTTCCTCTATTGTTATTGTTAATGTACTTTCCTTAAAATGTGAGTTACAATAATAATACATGTAAATTAAATATCAAAATTAATGTTAATGTTTCGCTTTTTAACTTAACAAAATAAACGTATAAACACTAACCAGTATTAGGCCAGTTTGAGGCTTTAATCTAGTTTAGGAAATGAAAGAAAAAAAAAATCTGTTCACTTAATCTTGGGTGTTTCTGATCTAACTAAAACATCGCTATCATAATTTCTGAACTTGACAGTGAACATTAACATACCTCATGCTCCTTTCCCTGCAGGACCAGGACAATGTCTCCAGGTTCTACTCCAGGTGCCTGGTCTGCCTCCCCGCCGAAGGTGATCTTCTGTCCGTGCTTCATACCTTTATCCACATGCACTTCCAGAATCTTCACCTCTTTAATCACCTTCTTCCCCTCACATTTTTTGCAGCGGTCCTTCTCACTGATCACCTCACCTGGATCATAAACAAACCATCAACAAACCTTTCCTCCACATGAAGTCAGTAAAATGTCAAAGTACATTCAGACTGGAGCCCCTTACCTTCACCATTACAATCAGTGCACACTGACTGCATCTGTTGGACCATGCCAGGAGCCAGCTGTCTGATCATAATGCGCATACCACGCCCCCTGCAGGCTGTGCACTTCTGGACTGCACCAGACTTCCCACCTTGACTGGAGAGACAGAGAAACGGTTTCAGTTTCACCAATACTTGAGCACATACACACTTAAGCAAGGGGAAGTTTCAAACTCTTTAAAAGCCTTCGTGGCCGGTTTAGCTCAGACACAAATTTGTTAGATTGTGTTTAAGATTAAGAGACTTAATTTGTCATTTATGGAACCGCTTTAGCTCCGATTGATTTGTTAGGTTATTTCAAGTCAGGTTTTGGACTTTAATCCCCGCTTTTCCTCAAGTCTCCGTAGTGTTGTGATGCGTCACAATCACGCAGCAGCAATGATGAGAGAACGCGCTTGAGAAACAGTTTAGATAGGAGAAATCAATCTACATATAAAATATTGGTCACAGATTATTGGTCACTTTCTAAAGAATAAAAGTATAGCGCATCCACTAGTAATTATATATTAGTAAATCGTATTTTACCGATGCAAATATGTTAGAAACAATGCATTGCGATATAAATGGCAACTTGTAGCCGATGCACACTTTTTAAACCAACGCATCACATCGTTAACTTTTTATGCCGATGCACCGAGCGAATCGGGGAATCTTCCCATCCCTACCACACACACACAGGACTTCAAACCAATCACACCCACTGCTAAAATTCCCATCTTCTCCTTCCGTCCCCTCACTGAGGCAGAAATATCAAAACTTCTCCTCTCCAGCCATCCTACAACATGCCCTCTAGACCCAATCCCCTCACACCTTCTCCAAGCAATCTCTCCTACACTCTTACCAGCATTCACACACATCATCAACGCATCTCTACTCACAGGCACTTTCCCCAATGCATTCAAGCAGGCTCGGATAACCCTACTGCTCAAAAAACTTACATTAAACACTTCACTTACAGATAGTTACAGACCTGTCTCTCTCCTTCCATTCATAGCGAAAACCCTTGAATGTATCAAGTTTCTTTCACAGAACAACAAACTGGACGCTAACCAATCAGGCTTCAAGAGTGGCCATTCAACTGAGACTGCGCTACTGTCAGTCACGTAAGCCTTGTGGATGGCAAAAGCTGATTCCAAATCATCAATTCATATTCTGCTGGATCTATCTGCCGCTTTTGACAGTCAATCATCAGATCCTCCTGTCCACCATCACTGGGCATCACAGAGATTCCCCTTCGCTGGTTTGAATTCTATCTCACTGGTAGGTCTTTCAAGGTGACCTGGGGAGGGGAGGTTTCCAAAGCACATCAACTGGTCACTGCCTCCTCTTCTTCATATACACTACATCACTAGGTCCCATCATCCAGGCACATGGCTTCTCCTACCATTGCTATGCTGACGACCAGAGCCCGACCGATATATCGTTTTGCCGATATTATCGGCCGATATGAGCCTGTCGCCGATATATTGGTATCGGCGAATATGCCGCCGATATGAAATTTTTTTTTACAGAACATATTGCAGATAAAATTCTTGAAATAGTGTAATTACTTCGTTTGTCCAGCAGAGCGCACTCCATTGTTTGCTACTGGTGACCTGGATGAAATGCTTTAAAGCTTAATTCTATGGAAAACTATTGAAACTTTGAACGGCCATATCTCCGTAACGGCGCGGCGAATCCGCACCAAATTCGGGGGATCTCTTCAGCTCAAGGAACCCTCTCGAACGTGAATCGAGTGTATGTCTCAAGGCCCTCTTTCGAATGAGACCACCCCGCGTTGATAGCCCCCGGGGTTCGGGAGTTACGGTTGGTTAAATTCGCGGTCCGGCGCCGACTGATCTAGTGATCCCGGGGGGCTACCGACGCGCGGAGGGTGGCGTTCGAGAGGGCTCCTCAAGCTGAAGTGATCCCCCGAATTTGGTGGAGATCCGCGTTCGCGAGATAGTGACACCAGTCAACACTTTCCCTTCAGTAAGGAGGTTTCTTGTTCAGGCAGCATTCAAGCGTTGTCTTATTCGACTGTAACTGCCCTGCGAAGTGGACTTCACATGAAATTCCGCCATGATTCCAGTTCCAAGGGAACGTACACTTTACATTCAAAGGGCATTAAAGTGCGAGAGACCGTGAGAGGTAGGGGAGAGCGGGACACAAGTAACACTTTTTGACTTTCTCAGTTTGTGTAAATCCACATGGGGTTCAGAATATCTATATTTTTTTATCCACGGTAATTTTACACTTGTCTAGTACAAATATTTCGCTTTGTTTCATAATTACAGTGTATACGTTTTTCTTTATTTACCCTCAAAAAATGGAAGTGAAATGTGACAACATGCCCCGTAGGTGGAACACATTGTAACATCTGAGGGGCACGTTGTAACTTGACAGCTTAAAATATTATCTGTTCGAATGAAAAAAATATACAAGACAAAACTAAAATATTTTGTCAATAAAATTATTTATCCCCCCCAATGTAACTACAGATCCATACTGCCTGGCGACATCCTCTCATGGATGAAAGATCATCACCTACAGCTCAACCTGGCAAAGATTGAGCTTCTTGTCTTCCCTGCCACTCAAACTCTACAGCATGATTTCACCATCCATCTAGGTTCTTCTACAATTACCCCATCAAGTTAGGTCATAAATCTTGGTGTAATCTTTGATGACCTGCTGACTTTCAAAGACCACGCTGCAAAAACCACTCGTTCATGCATGTTTGCACTGCACAACATCAGAAAGATCAAGCCCTTTCTAACAGAGCATGCAGCACAACTTCTTGTCCAGGCCCATGTCATCTCTAGGCTGGACTACTGCAAAGCTCTTCTGGCTGGACTTCCATCAAGCACAAACCTCTACAAATATTCAGAATGCATCGGTACGACTGGTCTTCAACGAGCCCATAATAGCCCATGTTGCACCTCTCTTTATCTCTTTGCACTGGCTACCGGTTGCGGCTCGCATAAAGTTCAAGACATTGATGCTTGCATATAGAACAGCCGCAGGCTCAGCACCCGCCTTCTTCCACTTACTCTTACGAATCTACATCCCCTCCAGAAGTCTGAGATCTACAAGTGAGCGACGCCTCGTGGTACCATCACAGAGAGGCTCAAAATCACTTTCCAGAACATTCTTGTTCACCATTCCTGGCTGGTGGAATGATCTTCCCCAGGGCTCCAGACTGCGACCATTTTTTTCTGCCTGTGCGACTAAATTTTTGTGTGCTGTCGCACTGGCACGACCACCGCGTTGTCCAACTCATAAGCGCTGCCATTCCTGTTGCATTTGAGAAACATTAAATGGCAAACGAAAGCGAAACTAAACCGCGCTACATTTCAGCTGTGCAGCGCGGACCGTTTATCAGCTCACACCGCGATGCAAACAAACTTGTCCGAGCTCAGAAGGATCACTGAAGGATCATCTGCTCACTGAAGTTGGTCAGTTCCATATAATACTATATAAGAGCAATGGTACATTTAATAAGAGTGGAATATATAAATTTTCTATATAAAAATTAGATTTTGCACCCGTTACTGTTAATAAAGGTGGGGTTGACTTTTGTATGCTTGGACTCAAACTTAGTGGCTGGGTTACTGTCAATCTGTATAAACATAACACAAGAAAAATAGCAGGGAAATTAACATGATCATTATTATTGTGTAACGGCAGCGTGTGCAAAACTATAGTAATTTTATGATTAAATGATCTATATTTTAATACTCCCGCACACCACCCCCAGCGCTACCAAATCTGCACCTGACACCACCATCTGTAGAACTTATCATGCTTTTCCACTGCGTGGTACGACTCGGCACGGCTCAGTACGGCACGGCACGGTTCGGCTCGGCTCGGTTTGCGTTTCCATTGCAGTTTAGTATCGCTTTAGAGTGGGTGTGATTATTCACATGTCGTTATAGTTGCCTCTACTACCACGACTCCTAAAATTTTTTTTTCCTCATTCTGCATCGCCCCATCAAGCTCTCGCTTGATCCGCTCCTCTGCCATCAACGAGAAGAACGTCTGTACTTCCGCAACAGACAATAAAACTTTTTGGTTGTTAAAAAAGGTGCGCTCGTTCAAAACAGTTTGCGTTCGATCCTTCGCTGGCTGTGCTCATTTAAATCTAGTGGTTCTTTTGTGTTTGTGTTGCAAGTTCAGGGTTCGTAAACTTTCATAACTGGTATTGTTTTTTTCTTTTGCCTTGTTAACTAGCCGACCTTAATGATTCGGTTTCTTTACATGTTTTGCTTACTGACGCGGTGGCATTGCAATCGTGAAATACGCATTTTTTTAAAAATTGGCTATCGTTTGAAAAAAAAAAAAACAAAAAAAAAAAAAAAAAAGGTTTCCGGTTCGTGCTCTAATTTACTGTGGGCAGTAACCGACTGTCATGTTCGGGTCAGATGATCTCAAATACGGGCCTGGTTCGGGCTTCACTTTAAAGCCCGTGCAGACCTCTATGCTGAATCCTTATTTGAAAACGTATCTCTTTCAACTCTACTTGACTTCATCTTTAATAATAAAAAAAAAAAAACCTTTGTCTTTCTCTTTATTTATTCCTTCCCTTTCTAGCTTGTACTTATTTGAACAATGCCTAAAACTTGGTATTACAAGCACTGCCTGTGTCTGTTTGCCTCTTTAAGATGAATCGCTTTATGTATTCCCCAACTGTAAGTCGCTTTGGATAAAAGCGTCTGCAAAATGACTAAATGTAAATGTGACTCATAAGACTCATAAAACGTAGGATTGTATTGAACCGATTGGGTGTGGTGGGACAAAAAGAAACTGAGAAGCTCATCATTACAGAGCTTTTTCTCCTTAATTGTCATGCCAACACCCATAAAGTGAAAGAAAACTTACTCACCCATTACAAGTGCTACACAGAACATTCTTGCTCAGCTGTAATTTGGTTGTTTTTCCATTGTACAAGTCTTCAAGAGACACCCTACAGGGAAAAAGTGAGAGTAAGCCTTTTTCCCCCCCCCCTTTCCCCCCTTGGGGAAAAAATTTAAATTTTTTTCCCCCCCCCCCCCCCCCAAATTATTATGATGCAACACCAAATAAAGCCATAGTGACATATTTAAAGCTTCTTAAGAAGAAGTTGGTATATATGTGCTTGGCAACAGCGAGGGGATGAGGAAACAGAAAAGAGGTCAATGTGACCGCTAAAGGACAGCAGAGAACAGCATTTCTACACACATTTCTTTAAAAGTGGAAGCCTTGTGATTTTACTTACTTCAGGGGGTGGACCATATCTTCCCCTCTCCGCCGCCCTCCGTTCCTGCTCCGACCCTGTCCACCCATGAAGCCGAAGAGACCGCCGCCAAAGATATGGGAAAAGATGTCATCCATCCCTCCTCCTCCACAGCCACCTTCTCGCAGACCCTGTTCACCATAACGGTCATACAAGTCCCTCTTCTCTGGGTTAGTTAGTACTTCATATGCAAAGCTAATCTCCTTGAACTGAAAAGAGGGGGAGAAGAAAAAGAGAAAAAAATAAAAAAGATTAAAAGCATTGTCCAAAAAAAACAATCCAGTGATTTAATGAGGTTTGTTCTTCTGCATCAAACATGTTTGAGTGTCCGTTTATCATTTAACATGCTCCATGTAAGTGTACCTATTAATATTTACGCATTAATAAAATCCTAAATTATATCTGCTTATTATATGCAGTGATTATGTCTCCAAGAAAAAAATTGGGTTCAACAGCTTGATTCATATGGATTACTTTTGCAAACCAATTTTTGAAATGTCAGTCTTGGTGGAATTGATTTAAAAAAAAAAATAAATAAAAAAAAATAGAACAAAACGCTCAGGCTTCATTCAAAATATATTAACTGGAGTTTTGAAGATAAAATAGTCTTATTGGCTTGGAAGGAAAGAAAAGTAGAGATGCACCAATTGCAAATTTCTTGGCCAATTCCGATTTTTTGGAAGTGTGACCTGCAGATACCGATTTTTGCCGATTCCCATTTTCTTTCCAAGAACTATAATTGACAGCATATCCAAACAAAAATCTATGCAAACTTATGTAAATAATTTTACAAACAATTATTTACATAATACAAGAAATTATTAAACATTATAATTCCCCCAATCTGGACTAAGTTACAAATTTTCTCTCACTTAACTATCAAAATAAAGTGCTCTGTGACTGGAAAAAGGTAGAAAAAACAATTAACTGAAAATGAGTTGCTGTATAACAAAGCAGATGTCATTTCTATCTATGTTTATAAATGGTAATTTTTTCCCCATAACCTTATTAAAGGTGTCATCTTTCACATCAAATTCTTTCTTTGTTTCAATTCATTCAGTTAGAATAATAAGAAACTGTAGAGCTGTTACCATTCAAATGAAATTAGTATTAACAAACTCTTTTTCCACTGCTGAGAAAACAATCCTTACACAGAACACAGGCTGGGCGATGTTTCAAAAATATCTTATCGATCATCACTTGGTTGGTGGTCTTTTCTGAGTTTGTGCTTAAACTAACAAAACATTATCGTTGCTGTTATTTGTTGAGGAGCTATTTCCACTCTTTTCTTATCAAATTTGTGTTTGAAATGAGTTTCGTTTTGTGAGGAGAACTGTTGAGGAAAAAAAATAATAGAACCCAATTTTAATTTCATCATGGTGAAGTTGGACATTCTAGCGGTGATTGTAAGAATGATAAATGCATACTGATGTCATATAATAATGTCTTTAATAAAATATGCCTATTTTCCGATGTTTCTCTTTCTTTTTGGCATTATCACCTGTGTAGATACATTTCATGATGGTAAGTTTAATTTCCTTAATTATAACAATTGCAGTGTTGTTTTTAAACTTGTAGTCAAGCTATACCGTATTTGATTTTTATCATGCAATGATTAAAACCTAAATCTGAGCAAAAACGTTAAGGTTTTTTTTTTTCCTTTCTGGTAGCCTAGTTAGGAGGTCTCTTTTGGCCCATTTTTAATGAAAAATAAAAATAACTGCTTTATTTATTTAGAAGCAGGGTAATTTAAATTTCATTTTTGCATTGTAATTTTTATTAATCAAAATACAACGGCCACAATATAATATTCAGTGTTGGGCTGCCGAAACTCTGCATGTTGAGGGGCGAGCTGAGAAGCCTACTGAAGTCTTCATCCGTTTGCAACAAAATTCATTTGCAACAAAACTATAAAGTTAAGAATTTATAGTGCTATATATCAGCTTAATTAAAAATAATTATATTGTATACACGGTTTAAAAAATCTGTAAAAAATATTGCACTGAAATGTGCGCTGAAGGAATTTGCGTATTTTGCGTACTGTCATGTTTGTGGTTTTTCATCATTATATAGTCTGTTTAAATAAATATTCAGAAACACATGCAGTGCTACTTTTTGTATTTTTTTTTTTTTTAACTTTTATTAAACTGCAGATCAAATAAGAATAGGCCTATACCCTAAATAAGGATAAATTATATACGCATCTCCAAAATAATCGCATACACAGATGCACGTTGCCATTACAGTAGTCGGCGCTGAACAACAGGCAAATAAAATATAAACGGGTTACAAAAGTGATTCAGTCAAGATCAGTTAGGGATTTTCTTTTCTTTTGTTCTTTGATTACATGAATGACGGGTGCACGGCTGCTGTTCAGCAGTTCCAATAACACCCTTGTCTTTCTATCTCAACGTCTTACGTTCACTACGACATAAATACATCGGTACTGGGAAATTGTATAATCTCGTGTGTAATTGTCCTTCGAATGTGTAAGAATGCGAGAAGATAGCCAGTCCTTTCACCTAGTAAGAGCGGCTTTTGGTGCAGCGCTTTTGTGGTTTAGTATCTGCCGATCCACCTTTTTTCCACCCTCCTGATAGCGAGACCGGGGTTCAGTATGGCCGCTACACGATCCGATACCAGGTAGTTGTTTTATTTGGGCCCATTTAAATAAAGGTAGAATTACCATCTCTGTGGGTGGACGTAATCATTCTTCCACTCTAACGAATAACAGCCTACTTCATGAAAAGAAAAATACCAATACATATGAAATAAATATATGTCAGTCTAGGGTTTGCACGGACTAGTCGAGTAAACTCGGGGAAGTCGTGGCCTAATGGTTAGAGAGTCGGACTCATAACCCAAAGGTTGTGGGTTCGAGTCTTGCACTGGCAAGGATTGTAGGTGGGTGGGAGTGGATGTACAGCGCTCTCTCCCACCTTCATTACCACGACTGAGGTGCCCTTGAGCAAGACACCAAACCCCCAACTGTTCCCGGGCGCTGCAGCAAATGGCTGCCCACTGCTCTGGGCGTGTGTTCACGGTGTGTGTGTGTTCACTGCTGTGTGTTTGCACATTGGATGGGTAAATGCAGAGCATTAATTCCGAGTGTGGGTCACCATACTTGGCCACGTCACGTCCCTTTTTTTTCTTCAAACCGATCTTGCTGTCAGAACTCGACTACTCGAGCATGCATTAACCATAGTGCATGCACAGAGTTTGCAAGTACCACTTGAATTTTAGGATTACAATATTATGTGTAGCTGTTACTTGTATACTTTCTCCATGTTGCTGTAATTAAAATATAATTCAGAAGTAGGGGTGTGGGCCCAAGCCGAATACCTTATTCGAATGAAGGATCAAGGCGCAACAACGGATAAGGAATAATTCTGCCTGAATATTCGGCTGAGGCTGGCACAGTCTGGTGTTTGCTAGATAACAGGTGCGCCAGGGGATCAGCACAATATTATACAGACCTCTAAAGTCACACAATAATGAGTGTGTGAAGTGAATGAATGCATGTAAACTTTATGAATGAAAAGAGCACATATCAAACACGCATTGCTGTTGCCTCTCCGTGCATCTCTCAGAAATCAGAGCTTGACAAGAGTAATATCAACTAAAATAATACATCATACACATTCTACTATTTGTGTATATTTAAAAGGCAATGATTTAACCCTTAGGCTAATGGAAAGGGGCGATATGATACACAAATGAATGGAATAAACAGTGCGCTCACCAATCAAACAGCTGCGCTGCGCATCTCAGTCTCTCAAAAACCAAACCAGCTCTCTGTCAAGAGTAGGCTAATAATCAACTTAGATACAGATACATTTTCTACTAGGCCTACATGTTTACTTTATTATCTTTTGCTGGTTTGCAGATACACGCACATTTGTTTAGTGAAGTTCAAAAGACTCGCTTAAAGAATTCTGCGTAATGAAAATGCGCGCCTTCAATTCAGTAGTGTTCAAATGATCACTAAACGTTTGTCATGACATCTCTCTGCTTGTATGAAATTTATTTAAAAAAATTAATAATTATTTTAGTTTAACACAGCATACTTGTCCAGTGATAACTATGAAAAAAAGATAGTCATAACGGTCTTATCAAGAAACTGTACGAAGTTCCGTCTGGTTTTATCCGAATACAGATACGAATAATTTTGTGATTGTTACAGATACCAATTCAGAATGCATATGGCTGTACATGAAACTTAAAATATCTAATGTCATAATTATAAATTGACAATTTATGTATGTTATGTAATTGTTGCATTAGACTATGGATTACTAAACCTTTATTGATAAGAACTATTTCAAGTCTTTTCATTTACAGAGGAACCACGTATCGAGTAACCAAGTAATTTTAAAATAAGATTGACTAGCAAAATCCATAGTCCCTCAACCCTAGGATATTCATGAACCTCTGAACCAAAGATATCAAATATGTTAGTAGATATTCGGGACAGCAAAGGGTCTTCTAGCACCAAATCATTGCACAATATTTTAGAAATTCAGCAAAAGTGAGCAAAGTTTGTGTGAACTTTAAATATCTATTAGGAGGCACCGAATAATTCTTGGCCCAAAGCCCCAAAGCCGACAAATTAAAAACTGGGCCGAACGGAAGACCGAACACGGTTTTTCCGATCCCCCCATTGTATTTTGCCAAAAACAATTCACCATTGCATAAATGAAACAAGACAATGGCTTTTAACCCCGTTTGGTCTGCTTTCAAAGGAAAACATAAAATTACAAACAACAGGACAATATGAACACGAACATTTTTAACATTCTCCTACTACTTTCCCAAACACACGAATTTACTTAAAATTAATAAAAATAATTTTGGCCATCATACCCCTTCTTGATCAGCGCATAGCTGCATGCATAATGAAGATATATATATATATAGAGTATATATATATATATATATATATATATACAGTTGTGTGAAAAAGTGTTGGCCCCCTTTCTGTTTTCTTATTTTTTTTGCATGTTTGTCACAGTTTAATGTTTCAGATTATCAAACAAATTGAAATATTAGTCAAAGAGAACACAATTGAACACAACATGCAGTTTTTAAATGCAGGTTTTTATTATTAAGGGAAAACAAAATCCAAACTACATGGCCCTGTGTTAAAGTGTTTGCCCCCTAAACCTAATACCTGGTTGGGCCACCCTTAGCAGCAACAACTGCAATCAAGCGTTTGCGATTACTTGCAATGAGTCTGTTACAGCGCTGTGGAGTAATTTTGGTCCACTCATCTATGCAGATTTGTTGTAATTCAGCCACATTAGAGGGTTTTCAAGCATAAAAGGACTGTTTAAGGTCATGCCACATCATCTCAATAGGATTCAGGTCAGGACTTTGACTAGGCCACTACAAAGTCTTCGTTTTGTTTTTCTTCAGCCATTCAGAGGTGGACTTTCTGGTGTGTTTTGGATCATTGTCCTGTTGCAGAACCCAAGTTCGCTTCAGCTTGGTCACAAACAGATGGCCGGACATTCATATTTTTTGGTAAACAGCAGAATTCATGGTTCCATTTTTCACAGCAAGTCTTCCAGGTCCTGAAGCAGCAAAACAGCCCCAAGCCACACACACACTTACACCCACCATATTTACGTTGGTATGTGGTCTTTTTCTGAAATCCACAGCGTTACTTTGACGCCAGACTTTATGGGACCACACCTTCCAAAAAGTCAACTTTTGTCTCGCATCCACAGCGTATTTTCCCAACAGTCGTGGGGATCATCAAGAATGGTTTCTGCAAAACCTGGAGACGAGCCTGTATGTTCTTTTTCATCACTCGGTTTTTCGTCTTGGACTTCTGCCATGCGACCGTGTTGCCCAGTCCTCCTTCTTATGATCGAGTCATGAACTGACCTTAACCGGGCATTGAGGCTGCTTTCTTTGGAGTTGTTGTGGGACTCTTCTTTTTGGACCTCTGGGATGAGTCCGTCGCTGTTGCTCTTGAGGTAATTTTTGTTCGCCGCCACATCCTGGTAAGTCTCCCTGTTCCAAGTTTTCTCCATTTGTGGATAATAGCTCTGACTGTGGTTCGCTGGATTCCCAAAGCTTTAGAAATGGCTTTATAGCCTTTTCCAGGCTGATAGATCTCAATTACTTTCTTCCTCATTTGTTTCTGAATTTCTTTGAATCTCGGCATGATGTTCCTAGCTGTTGAGGATCTTTTGGTCTACTTCACTTTGTCAGCCAGGTCCTATTTAAGAGATTTCTTGAATGCGAACAGGTGTGGCAGTAATCAGGCCAGGGTGTGGCTAGAGAAATTGGAACTTGGTGTGATAAACCACAGTTTTAACAGGGGGGGCAAACACTTTTTCACACAGGGACATGTAGTTTTGGATTTTGTTTTCTCTTAATAAAAACCTTCATTTAAAAACTGAATGTTGTGTTCACTTGTGTTATCTTTGACTAATATTAAATTTTTTTGATGATCTGAAACATTAAAGTGTGACATACATGCAAAAAAATAAGAAATCAGGAACGGGGCCAACACTTTTTCACACCATATATACAGTGGGTACGGAAAGTATACACACCCCCTTAAATTTTTCACTCTTTTTAATATTGCAGCCATTTGCTAAAATCATAAGTAAGTTCATTTTTTTTTCCTCATTAATTTACACACAGCACCCCATATTGTCAGAGAAAAACAGAATTGTTGACATTTTTGCCGATTTATTAAAAAAGAAAAAATGAAAAACTGAAATATCACATGGTCCTAAATATTCAGAACCTTTGCTAAGGTATTTAGTAGAAGCACCCTTTTGATTTTAATACAGCCATGAGTCTTTTTGGAAAGATGCAACAAGTTTTTCACACCCTGGATTTGGGGATCCTCTGCCATTCCTTTTTGCAGATCCTCTCCAGTTCTGTCAGTTTGGATTGTAAACGTTGGTGGACAGCAATTTTTATGTCTCTCCAGAGATGCTCAGTTGGGTTTAAGTTAGGGCTCTGGCTGGGCCATTCAAGAAAAGTCACAGAGTTTTTGTGAAGCCACTCCTTCGTTATTTTAGCTGTGTGCGTAGGGTCATTGTCTTGTTGGAGGGTAAACCTTCTGCCCAGTCTGAGGTCTTGAGCACTCTTGAGAAGGTTTTCGTCCAGGATATCCCCTTCCGCATTCATCTTTCCCTCTATTGCAACCAGTCGTCCTGTCCCTGCAGCTGAAAAAAACCCCCACAGCATGATGCTGCCACCAACCTTGCTTCACTGTTGGGACTGTATTGGAGAGGTTATGAGCAGTGCCTGGTTTTCTACACACATACCGCTTAGAGTTAAGGCCAAAAAGTTATATCTTGGTCTTATCAGACCAGAGAATCTTATTTCTCATGGACATCTTGGAGTCCTTCAGGTGTTTTCTTGCACTGAGGAGAGGCTTCCGTTTGGCCACTCTGCCATAAAGCCCCGACTTTTGGAGGGCTGCAGTGATGGTTGACTTCTACAACTTTCTCCCATCTCCCGATTGCATCTCTGGAGCTCAGCCACAGTTATCTTTGGGTTCTTCTTTACTTCTCTCATCAAGGCTCTTCTCCCCCGGTAGCTCAGTTTGGCCGGATGGCCAGCTCTTGGAAGGGTTCTGGTCGTCCCAAATGTTTTCCATTTAAGGATTATGGAGGCCACCGTGCTCTTAGGAACCTTAAGTGCAGCAGAATTTTTTTTGTAACCTTGGCTATATCTGTGCCTTGCCACAATTCTGTCTTTGCAGTTCCTTTGACCTCATGATTCTCGTTTGTTCTGACATGCACTGTGAGCTGTAAGGTGTTATATAGACATGTGTGTGGCTTTCCTATTCAAGTCCAATCATTATAATCAAACACAGTTGGACTCAAATTAAGGTGTATAACCATCTCAAGGATGATCAGAAGAATTGGACAGCACCTGAGTTAAATATATGCGTGTCACAGCAAAGGGTCTGAATACTAGGACCATGTGATATTTCAGTTTTTCTTTTTATACATCTGCAAAAATTTCAACCATTCTGTGTTTTTCTGTCAATATGGTTTGCTGTGTGTACATTAATGAGGAAAAATGACCATACTGATTTTTAGCAAATGGCTGGCAAGTATACAAAGAGTTAAAATTAAGGGTGGTCTTATACGTTCGTCCGTACCCACTGTATATAAAAAAGTAACTACATAAAAGGCACCTTGCTGAGAAGAGACTTTAAAAACATTACAATATACATCCGAATTTTAACACTAAATTGGAATGTTACAATACATGTTATTAACAGAGCTGTTGTAATGATTATCATCAGTATTATGGTCTTACTTTTTATTGTATTATACAGAACAACAGTAAAATTACAATAAAATGTATTAATGTTGATGGAGTTCTTGCTATTTTTTCCAGACTGAAGCACTGACGACGGTATCAGCGCAGATTGTCCCACGCTTTGAACCTTTGAACCCTGTTAACAAGCAATCGCTTCGAGCTCGTGAGCACTGTCCAGAATACATTCATGCGTGCAGTATTAGAAAAAGTTCTGTAGTTTAATTTACTATTTTAAGTCCTTTTCGCGATTTCAATCCTCATAAATCCGAACTGCAACCATCACCCCGCCTCTTCTCATTAACTGTGCAGTCCTACAACAGTCCCTCGCTGTCGGAATGGTAAAGATTTTTGCGGCGTTGCTCTTATTGAAATGCTTCCCACTGCTGATTGGGCTGGCAAAATAAAGAGTGCGGCCTCTCCCGCTGCGCTGGTTCTATTTGAAATCGCATCATATCATTGTTTGCGCTAACAATTTATTGCGTTCTTTTCGCACCGTTCACGGGCGGCTTGACACAGGAATCGTATCTGCTGGCGTCCAGTGGTATTCTACAAAATGGCGCTACGGTGAGGCTGAGAACACAAGAGGAGACGATTGTTGAAGAATTTCTTTTTGGTTTCCTTTGCGTACAAGAAGTATTCTCGTCGCTTCATGAAATTTAGATTGAACCACTGATGGTAAACTGACTATTTTGACTATGTCTTTCATACTTTTCTGGACCTTGACAGTGGTAATTTACTAGGCATTCAATGTACAGTCCCAAGGCCTCCCGTTTTCATTACCAAATACTACCCATTTTACGGGTTTGGAACGCATGGGGGTAAGTGTTAATGACTAAATTTTCATTTGGGGTGAAGTAACCCTTTACGCTATCGGATGCTTCAGAAGTCACAGATAAACGACGCACAAATTGATATGGATCGGCCCTCTCCGACGATACCCGATCTGACCAAATAAATATTCGGAGCGATGTGCGCAGCACAGAAAACCCACACGTGCCGGAGGGGCTTTCTAATTTTGTCTTCTTTCAGTTTATCTTTGGCAATCACAATAAAGTGCATACAGAAATCGGAAGTCTGATCGAAATTTAATGTTATAAAATATTTGCTTCCTGATCCATATGATCTGATTCCAAATTGAAATAGCGTTTCGCTTCTTACCCTCCTACTAATTTAATTCAGTGCATCACAAAGACCCGTATGGTGACTATTGGCGTTGTAAATATTTTTGCAACTTACTAGTTTACATTTGTCATTTCTCCCCCCTCCCACCGATAATTCGAGTAAACAACCGTTCACTGAACTGTTGCGTCGACGTCGCGAGACTTGCGGATATATAGTATCGCAAATCGCCCAGCCCTAAAACAGCTTTGTGAAGCTGAGTGCCATAATCTTTACACTCTAATTCAAAAGCATAAATAACTTTATAGGATTAATATTTAAAATTTTTAAACAAATAAATGTTGAAAAAAACGCAATGATACTTTTAAATATGACTAAACCACCAGTAGGTGGCGGCAAATGTCTGTTTTAATGATCGGTCTTTTATTCTTCATTCAACCTATTCACTCAAACACTGACCTCAGAAACGAGGCAAGTGTCCTTATGAATGGGCCACTGAATTATTGACTCACTCGATTCGTTCAAAAAATGTGGATTCATTCAGTAACGAAACACAGCTGTGTGTTGCTCGGAGACACAAAACAGTTCTGCTGTGGCTTTGATCGGAACTATTTTCGTCAGCAAAATTGAGTAAAAATAGTCAATACTTTGTCTAAAATCTAACTTAAATTTTAACTTCTCGTTTATTGAAATACTATTGTACAAAATCAGTGTCACATTGCAATCGTGTTGATATTGATAATCGGGGAAACATGGCCGTATAATGTTGCTTACCTAAATCACATTTTGTAAATATCTTCTTTTTTTTTTTTTCTACCACAGTATGCATCTAAAATTTCTGTGAGTTACTCGGTCAGTTTGCTGCTGTCTCTCTCCTCCCACATTCACTCAGGATGTGCAAGCCTCATCTGGCATGACAAATACATTATCAGTCACCGTTTACACTGAACGCAATTAAAATTAAAGCATCTCCACAACCAAACTAACATTTTACCGTGACTGTGACGTCATTGCCGGCGCCGCTGGCAATAAAAGGATCGGTTCGGAATCGGCAAGACGTGAGATTGACCGCCCGGTCAAGCGAAAAATCGGCCGATTCCGATCACTAACCGGTCAATCAGTGCATCTCTGAAGTAAAGGACATTTGTTTTGGTTGAACTAATACTTTAAAAGCATAATATTCATAAAATATTTTACATAATACAGTTTAACTCACATGTGTACAAAATGATCAATCATACCACAACATACTTATTTATCAGTGTTTTAACTTTCTACATCTCATTTCAAAATGCTTTATATTTGACAAAAATAGGAATAAAAAAATCTTACTTTGTCTCCAGCATTTGGGTTTTTGTCCGGGTGATATTCCTTTGCTAATTTCCGATAAGCCTGAAATATATTGGTTTTAGAAGGTTAGTTTCACTTCAGAAAGCATCCAACACAATGAAACATGCCACATTTAAACCACTGTTTTAAGAAAAGGAATATGCGTTTAAGTAAAACGAGTTACACCTGCCTTAATATTCCAGCAAATATCCCTCGAGATTTTAACTTATGACTTGAGAACCACTCTTAGGAATTTGTTTGTGCGTCATATTCGTATTAAGCCCATAACAACGGCCTTGAACAACGCAACTAATCATAATACAAAACAACCCAGGCTAGTGAGCCATACTGTCGCTAGTCACTGATAGTCACCATCAGTTTAACGAGTTACCAGACAGAGACTCGTTATGTTTTGTGCCGGAGTAGAAACCCCTCTGCGCTAAACACACAGCACTGCTAATGTGATTGACAAAAAAAACACACACAAAATACACACAGGTCCATCATATGCGTCAGTTTAGTTTTAGTTAAGAGTCAAATTCGTTGTACATGTGACCTCTTTGGCATTATGACACATATGTAAAGGGAAAAGCCCCGCGTCAAGGCCTACACACCGGCCACACGGTGAGCTGATGCTAACTATGTTTTCAGCCGCTAAGTACACAGGAAGATGTATACATTATGACTGCGTTTCTTCATGTTCAAGTCCAAGTCATAAATCATACACGGATAAGTGGATATGTAAAGAGACAGCACATACGCTTGATTAAATCCTACAACAATACCCCATCTCGTCGGTTTTGTCCGGTTATCTGGTAACTATAGTCACTAGGCCAAACTCAGCAGCTTTAGCTCAGTGCTAATCCTCCTCTCTCTCTTCCTGACTCACACAAAAATCAGTCGATTCGCTCCCGTTAAACAGCGATAACGAGCAGCGAGGCAAGACACATGAACCCCTACCTTTTTCAGCTCGTTCTCGGTGACCGAGGGGGAGACCCCGAGAATGTCGTATAGTTTGGTATCGGAGACGTTGGACATGTCTGTGCGGAGTGAAGGACTGTCTGCGGGGAGCGGAGAGCTGAAGAGACACACCGGCCGGAAGCGTCAACTTTAACCTCTCCTCACGCGCCTCCTCTCAACGCACGAGCACATGTCATCGTGGTGCAAATATTACACACATCCTTCACGTTAACATTCTGCAGCTTTCTTTTGGCGAGTATTGTTTAAATGATGCAATAAAGGGGCATTTTACATAACTCCAAATGCTGTGAAATATGCCGCTTGTTTGTGTGTGATTTCTGAAATGTAAAAATAGTCCAGTGGTCAAATGCCATTGAACTGTAATTTTTTTTTAAATATCTACAGATTTAAAATCGGGGGAAAATTTTTTTTAATGCTTTTTTTGTTTCCATACACTATTGAACCCATGGGTCAAATGTTTGCGGGTCAAGACCCTAACTGGTTTTGATACATCAAAAATCAGACTATGAAAAATAGTACCTTTACAAACTTCTGCAAAATAATGACTTATAAATAAAACTATATTTAATAAGCATTTCTTATACTTTCTCATTGCATTTTATGTTTTCATTTTCACAACCTGTGAAAATTACAATAAAAAAAATGATTTCATGTTTGTGCTTTTGGAAATGGATCATTATGATCCCTAATTAAACTTATTTTGAGGCTCATTTTAGCACAAATTATGTGCTTTTTTGTTAGTCTATTCGTATTAAAATTAAAAACAATTGTGTAACCCTAACAATCAAATGTAACAATATCTTCATTATTTAGTTTACCCTGGCCTTATTGGATATGCCACATAGTCTATTCCAGCATGGATTTATGTTTTCTCTCTTCTCCCAACAGCAATATAAACAACAGAATAAATAAACAAATAACAACAGAAATATGGGCATAATGAAAGTGATTTGATTTTAACAGCGAGACATCCATTGAGATCCGTGTTCTTTGGCTTTTTTTAATAGACAGGACGTCAATTATGCTGAATTTAAGATGACTGTAATGATGAAGTGAAGTCCATCCCCCGCTGTACCCCTACACTGTGTCCAAGCCCATACGGCACAGTTTGTCCCAAAAATAAGAGACGCAGGGGAGGGGTGGTGGGTCAAGTATCAATTATTATATTATATTATATCAGTATTAATATTACTTATTATAGTAATTTTAAACCGATATTTCGCAGTGTTGGGGCATGGATCCTGTTACTTCTCACAAAGCCTTCTCTACAGGATCTGTCCGCCCCCCCCCCCCCCCCCCTCGTTTGTAAAACGCCATAGTGAGACCCATATTGAAAAGACCTATTGGGTACCTCACTGCTTTATTCCAATTTAACCGATTGCTAAAACAGTGCTACTGCAATACGAGCTTCCTATGATGCAAATATTATCCTTGATAACTTTCAGTCCGGTTTGAGGACAAACCACAGTACTGATCCTGCGACTATTAAGAGTTTGAAATCGATGTCTTCTATCGGTCCGCCCCAGAGAACTCAGGCTTTTAATGCTATTAGACTTATTGCAGCATTTGATACTGTTACATGCCAATTCTTTGTCACCTCTTGAACATTATGTGGCATCCGTGGAGTGCCCTCCAGTTGGTTTAAATTTTTTCTTTACTGCCAAGGACTGTTCACTTGGCTTGGACGCTTTGGTCTCTCCAAAGCTCCGCTTACCTGTGGTGTCCTCAGGATCCATCTGTCCCCCAACTCTTTTTCGTTATATATGTTTTTTAACCTGGTTCTATTCTTGAGAGCATGGAGTATCTCTTCCACTTGCTAGGCAGAATGACACCAAATGTATCTCCTTTTAAACACACTGACCCGAAAGCTAGAACCCTTGCTTGCCTGTCAAATGACATAAGATCCTGGATTTCCTCAATTTTCCTAACGCCGTAAAATCAAAAGAGAAACTGAAAGCAATTTTGTGTGGACCCTCTGTGGGGAATAAAAAACATTGTTATGTTGGAATCTGCACTCATTCTATCAACCAACTGTGAAACGTCCTGGGATACCTCTAGACTCCTACTTTAAGTGTGAATTCACACTCACACAGTAGTTAAGTCAGGCTTTAGTTCATCTGAACTTCTGTCTAAATACAGCCGTTTCTGGTCCGCCCAAAATCTTGAAAGAGTCACACCATCGTCGTTTTATCTCGATTGGAACTATGTAATTCTTCATATGCTGGCGATTTCCCAGGCCTCTATTACATAGGCTTCAATGGTGCAAAACGCTTGCAGCCATATTTCTCAACGGAGTACGGCAAACGCCAACATATTCCTCCTATTAATGCTTTAAATTGGTGCCGGTTCGTCTAGAGTCCGATTTAAAATATTTATGTGTCTTTAAATCTTTAAATTGGTCTTGCACCCTCGTACCTGTCTGAACTTTTCAATCTGAACACATGAGTCAGGTGTCTGCGGTCCGCAAACAATTACTCTCTAGCTCAGCCTCGAACACGACTGAAGTCAAGAGGGGAACGTGCATTTGCCGTTGTTGGACCTAGGCTCTGGAACAGACTTCCTTTTTATCTGAGATCCCTGTCCTCTGTACACGAGCTTAAATCTAAGTTAAAGTCTGTCTCTGGCCTGAGTGTTTAGCAATTCTTAATTAGGGTCTATGTAGTTTTATGGCTTATTGCCTTTCTTTCTTTATCTGTAGCGTGTTTTATATTCGGTAAAGTTGTCACCCTGTTTTTTTCCTGCGTAAAATAATTGTCCGTTGTTGGCAGTTGGCCGAAAACCGAAAGGCAGATCGGGCGTATTGAATAGGGATGGTTGTCGTTACGGGTTCTACGGTATTAACATCTTATCGATACTTGCGTTTATCGGTCGTACTTTAACGTATTCTTATTGGTACTTTTTTGTTTCATATTATAAATATATGACGTAATGAAGACTGATTAACATTGCGTTTATATTCTGAAATGTACAAAAATATTTATGAATGAATATCAAAACATTATTTGTACTGCACAGTGGGGCATTTTTATGTTTTATACCTAAATCAGATAAAGATACAGTAAGACAGGAACCAAGACACAAATAAAACAAACGACACGACAATAAACAAATATAACAAATGAATGAATAAACATTGCTTTCATTTTTCCCATGAAGTTCTACTAACCTGACTGTTCAGGTAATAATCTCCTACAGAAATCAAAAGTAACAATGTAAATGAACACTGCATAGTTTGCAGTGAATTATTGATAGATTAATGCTTTTAAAGCTAATACGTTAGTCCGATTCAGAGCAGATTTGCTTTTGATTGCCACACTCCAGTCTGTCACTGTAAGCAAATATATTGACACACATCGATTTCTCCCAACGAGTAGGCCTCCACGTAAGACGGTGTTAAGTAAATACTCTCCAACCGCCATTTGACAATTTAGAGTGTATTGGATCGACTTGGAACATGCACCTGAAGCTCAAAGTGTCAGTTGTTTGTCCTTTTGGAACGCGTCTCCGCGCACCATGTCAGCCTGAGGAACGCGTCCTCTTGGCGGATTGTGCTTGCAACGTTGTTAGCAAGCATGCCCCGCATTTAGCGACGTACAGCGGCATCTTCACCCAATCACCGACGAGCTAGTCTGTTAAGTTTGGGGTTGAAGGAGGAACGAATTCGCACCGCTGTGAGGAAAGACGTTTTTATACTGTACTCATGTCTCTTATTGTAAAATCCGTATATAGCCAAAAATCGAAATAAAACATACAAGTACGGAAAGAACACCAGCCACAGGCATAGAGTGTAAGCAGATGTTTGAATGTTTAGTTCTCTCTTCTATCATAATTAAACAGGGCTTTCATGTTGCGCGCGCTGAAGCTCCTCGCTTCTGAATTGCGAATAGCAAAAAATGCATCATAGACAAATGTTTGAAAAACAGCTGGTGACTCTGGTGAGATATAATTTGCAAGATAATGTGTATATATAGCAAAAATAAATGTATGTGCGTTTTCTTGATTTCTCTAGTACCGATAGCAGAACCGTTAATGTCAGAGTTTATCGATACTCCGGTCTTTTATAATTTAGCCCCGGTACCGATTAAATACCGGCTTTCGGTACCCATATTGAAAATTCAAATCATTCTCTCTCTTCATTTCTTTCGCCAGAAATATACCATATTTCCCCGTGACGCGTAAACAAAGCAGCGCAGCACCTGATTTTGTGAGAAGGATGTTTCATACAAGATTTGTTGACGTGATTATTCGTATATTGAGGCTTGTGCCATACAAATTACGGGAGTTTTACCGGAGGCGAATGTAGCAAACATATAAAATACGCTCAGTGGGATTTTTTTTTTTTTATAGAAAGATTAAAAATACAGGAAAGTATTTAAACGGGATGATAGCGGGATAGAATGTTAAAATACGGGAGAATCCCGGGAAAACGGACGGTTGACAAGCACAGTTACCTACGTACCACAGACACGTTCGCTTCCATGACCTGCCACCAGAGCTAATCAAGAACATACTGCATATTCTGGAAGCTTATGGTAGCAAATTCTTTTTGAAATGTAATATGCAAAATGACAATGCATCGGTAAATGGAAATGTAATTTCTGGAGTTAATGTACATTTTTCCCCTCATATGTAGATTATATCAATCCCATTGCGTTTTATCATTCAGAAATGAACATTTTATTGACCAGAACCACCACTGATGCACAGCAATGCCCGTGGCACACAAACACGTCCCACCTCAACACAAGCCCCCACAGCAGGCCCCTGACGACCTTTCAAAGCACGTTGATCCGTGTGCCCCCTTAGCATGTTGTTGCTAAAGTTAACTTTCAGACTACCCTAGCAACTTTTTCTTTCCTTTCTCCAAAACACATAGCAACACATTTGGTCTTTTGAGATTTTTATTTGCTACTTTTAGGCAACTTTTGATCACTTACTCAAACATAAAGGCAACACATTTTCCATCGAATTTCACAAAAAGCAGGAACCAAGATGCCTAGAATACTTCCACACATGAATTAAGTTATTGCTGTGTTGCAGTGTTTCAATTATGTAATACCATATAATTTAATACTTTCATTTATGATACACCTTGTTAGTAGCTTGATTGTTGATCAGTTAGTACACTAAGAAAAATATCTAGAAAAATGGCAAAGGTACTAGTAATTTTCCAGGACATTATCCGTTATCCATGATCAATTATCCATTAACCGTTGTAACCCTGTAACCTCGAAAACACAAAATACAATGTGTCATTTAAAATGCAGGTAAAAACCTGTGATTTATTTTCTGAGAGTGTAGCATACTGACTACTAATACACTTATAATTGTTCAGAATGTGTAAAACATAGACAAACACTAACATAAAAAAAGATATATTTGCTGAGATTTGATGTAGTGACACAATTTTGCGTCGTGATTACGTAATGACGCCATCGCGCAATGACATCACAACATCATTTAGCAACAAATCGACCTTCCTTTAGCAGCTTCCCCTGAAAATGAGTTGACAACAGTGGGTTTGATTGACCAGTGCTGGATGTGAATGAACCACGTTAGACAACTAGTTGTCTGTAGCCCTCGTGGAGATATTTAAAACAAAAGCACACTCCTCTTACTTCTTGCCAATAACGAATCTGTTTCACTCCGGTTATGAAAACCAGCATAAAATCGGGGTGGTTGGTGTATTTGAGTGGACAAATCTGTAACTATGGTTGCAGGTGTTAATCGAGGCTATCATGACTTAGAGAAGGGATTTGTCTTTTAACTAAGCTCTGTCCCCTTGGTTACTGTTGCTAGGCCTGACAAGCTTTACAGAACTTCTGATAAATGATTAGAAAAGATTGATGTAAACAGAGAAACTCAAGTGGTAACAAATCAAGAGATATTTTTCACATGCAGGCTGAAATGAAATGCGACAAAGCGTATAAAACTTGTTGAATCAAAGTGATTTCTTTAAAGAAATTAAAATTGTGTTTCTTCTAAAACTAGAGTTGCTCTCAACATCTAGCTGTACATTCATTAAGGAGGTTCACCCAAAATGAAATTCGTCATCATTTCCGCACACCTGCCTGTCGTTCCAAACCTGTATGAGTTGCTTTCTTGTTGAACCCAAAAGAAGATATTTTGAAGATTGCTTGTAATCAAACAGTTGGTGGTTGCCATTGACTTCTATAGTATTTTTTTTCCTACTATGGAAATCAATATTTCCAAAATATCAAAATATCTTCTTTTGTGTTCAACATAAGAAAGCAACTCATACAGGTTTGGAACGACATGAGGGTGAGTAAATGATGACAGAATTTTCATTTTTGGGTGAACTAACACCTTTAATGGATATGTCCTGCTGGTTATTTATTTTAAGTCCTGTCAGCACATTTGGCTTAATGTGCCTACAGCTGAATCGCAGACATGCTTGTGTGATATTGCCTTTATTCAAACATGTTCCTGTGGCTCAAAGAGAAGTGTATGGTGCTATAAACACTGCCAAGGTCATGTGTTTGATTCCCAGAGAATCATGACCTGATAAAATATAAACACTGAATGCAATGTTATGCTTTGGATAAAAGTGTCTACCGCATGTGTAAAAGCAAGTTCTTTGAGAGCTTAGTGAGCCTGACTTGATGTTGTCATTTTGATGGCAGTGGGATCAATGGATGCATGTAGCTCACCTTAAAGTGGTCATATGATGTGATTTCAAGTTTTTCCTTTCTCTTTGGAGTGTTAAAAACTGATTGTGCATAGATAAGATCCATGAAGTTGCAAAGACTAAAGTCTCAACCAAAGAGATATTCTTTATAAAAGTTGAGTCAGCCACACCTACCAAAACCGGCTCGTTCTAACACGCCCCCCACATATCTACGTCACTATGTGGGAATATTTGCATAATGCGCCCAAATCTTCACGCAGAGACAGAAGGCGTGGTTTCAGTAACCGCAGTGAGTGTTGAAGCAGCCATGTCATGGAGACGCTGTGTGTTTCTAGGCGAAAGCCAAAGCACTTTATTTGGCCTTCCGAAAGTATATGCTTTAAACTCTTTTAGATTACTTACACAGAACACAATGCTTTTATGGGACACCGTTTCGGAACCCTAGAGGGAGGTAATTCTGACGTTGCTATCACAAATCTGGCACTGCTGACTCAGCTACTGTTTTGTTAGTTTTTAGTGTTGCTATGACTGTTCAATGCGAAGTTGGTGCATCGTGTGTGTGGTTCCTGGGTTAACACGAGTGAGAGAGAGATCACAGTGGAGTCAGCTGTCTAAACCGTGGCTTGTGTACTGCCCAAATACCAGCTTCATCACTGTCTGTCACGAGACGCGTTGCCCCTGTCGGCTCTGTCTTTCTTTCCCTTTGACAACTGAAGCTCGTGAGTATGGTAAGGGACGTACATTCCGATGAGTGCTTGCGGTTTTTTCGGCCAATCACATGCACTGGTCCTGCCAATCAGAGCAGATGCACTTGTCGAAGGAGGACTTTTGTATAAAAACGCAGCGTTGAGAGAGGCGGTCATAGAGTACCGACAATAATGTACAAGTATTTGAAAAAGATGTGTTTTTTGGAACATAGCAGTCAACATATTCTGTTTCACCAAATACACAACTAATGATCTTTAAAAAAGCATCATATGACCCCTTTAATGTTATTTCAAACAAAGATGAAAACGTTTCTTGTGTGCTATATTCCAAGCCATATTATAGCTTAGTGTGCAAAATTTCAACTTTGTGTTTTAACTGCTGTGAAGAAGACCAACACATTTTCTTTGGAGTAGCATGCTATGACCCATTCACCATACTATGAATCATTCTCAAATTGAACCAGAACCTTGTATTAAGAAAACAAATGGGGGCACTTTTCATTTTCAAAATTCATATTGACTTTAACCTCAGTGACAATCACCTAGGGTGGCTGGGCCTCGGGGTCTCATGGAGGCTGTGACCTGCGCTGCGTCTGTCCTTTTCAAGACGTATGAGGCCTTGAGTGCTCCCAGAGTCTAATTCAACATGACAGATCAGTGAGATGGACACTGGGAGAGGACTAAAGGAAAATAAGTGAACAGAAAAGGAAATGACGGTGAAGATGAAAGCGAGGTATGTTCTTAGTGTGCGGACGTGTCCAGTAATGACAATAATAAAATATTATTACTGGTGAGCTTGGGCTGACTGAAGGAAAGTAATGAATACTCTAATGGAAATAAGAGGAAATATGCATGCTGGATGTTTTTGTGGTTCACAAGTTGCACATCATACATCGTTCAAATGTACTTCAGGTGGTGTCATTTTATTAAAATGTAATTGGACATCTTTCACATCAACATCTTTACAATTATTCATGTTATGACTAAAATGGAAGCGCAATTATAATTTGATATACAACATACATTGGTTAGAAAATATATTCCTGCTTATTTTTACTTATTTAACAACAAAAAGAATAATTTCTATACAAAAGGTGTAAGCATCATTTACAATTTTCCACACTTTATCTGAAGCTTGTAATGGATTGGTTGAACCTCCAAAACGGTATGTTTATAGGTTAAAGAACATATATGTGCTGTGGTCTTTAATGGCCGCTGAGACACAATAATAAGTGCACACAGGGAATTTGCTTAAAACAAAAGCTAAAAAGCAACTCTAAAAAACCAATGGCAAAATATGTAAATCAGGTCTGTGTTTGTGTATGCTGTGGTAATATTTGATCTAGTAGCATTCTTGTTCAAAAGCATGTTCCTCTGAACACCGTGTCCAAAGCAAACACTAAATCCTCTGTCTTCATGTAAACTAGTGTTTTGCCCTAAACAGCGATGACCACAGCTGTATTACATTTCAAATATGTCCTGATTAGCTGTGATTGTCATGTCACATGCCATTTTTTTTCAGTGGATGGAAACCTTTCTGATCCTGTCTGCTTTGAGCACGGTGTAAAAGGCCTATTAACACCAAGAACGATAAATATAATAATAACTATATTAGCATCCACATGTCCATAACATTCTGTTTATTATAAGCGCACACTGCAGATATGTCGTCTGCCGCTTTAAATGGTTAAGCTCTTAATGTCTGGTGGATTCTGATTGGCAGTCAATGTTTTTAATCGATCACCAGCTGGGAAAAAATGCTATGATTCCAATGATATTTTTCTGTATATAATATATGTGTAAATAAAACAGATTGAAGTACACAAAAAATAAAGGTTCTTTATTGGCATCCATGACCTCTTTCAAATGCCGAAAAGTTTCTTTACTAGTGGAAAAATGTTCTTTAGATTTTGTTTAATGGTTCTTTCAAATGGAACTGTTCACTGAAGGTTTGTTGGGGAACCAACATGTTCCTAGGGCTGCACGATTATGACAAAAATCATAATTGTCCATTTGCTTTACTTTACTTGCGATTATTAATTACGATTATCACAATTTACACTGAATGATGTTTATACCATTGTTTGAAGCAACTGCATGCCATATTTTTATATGAAAATAAACAAGCCGAAAACACTCAAAGAGAAAAACTTTATTGTTTTTCTATTGCATTAAGGCTTAAATGTCAACTGTACATTGCTTGGTTTCTTCTTGAAATAATAAAAAAAGTAAAAATATGCATGGTTTAATGTTGAGGCTACACAAAATTAAAACAATGAAAAACCCTTAAGATAACCTGTAGAAAGACAAAAAAACCTCTTAGCCTTCCGCCTAACATAATGATACTATGTACACAATTATGTAACATTCCATAATGTGCATCTGTTTGTAAGCCGTGTTAGAAATTTTATTTCATGTGCACCCAACTTTCTATAGCTCACTGCACTTCGCCAGCAAAACATCCTTTTTATTTTTAAGAGTGTATGTATTGAAGTATGCTTTACAAGAAAATACTTTCAGTCTGTCTACTTACTACTAAAATTTCACATTTAATTCAATGTGTTACTTGCCATTTTTTTATAAATATTAATGAAAGGTACTTTCTACAACATTTTGTTGTGTACTTGTGGTGTGGACTTCACTATTCTCATAGAATTAGAACTATTATTAAAACTTTATAGTTATCATCCTTGGTGTGAACAGTGTTTAAGGTTACAGCAGGGGATGGTTTTGGCTTCAGTTCATAATAGGTCATCTTTATTTGAGCATAATTCGAGTTATCCACAGAGTCAAATGATGCAAAACGTGAGTTAATGCCAAGCAACAACACAAAACCTACATACTGTTTATCTTTCATTTTAAATTTACATAGATTAAAATAGCCAGCCACACGTGGTCTTCTCTGCCTGTCCGTGTACAGTCCGTTCACTCAGTGCAATCCGTGCTTGTCTATATGACACTGGAGCCCATGCACTAAAAACAGCAATGCAGGACAAAGCCAGTTGTGGTCAGGACTCTCGTTCTCCCTCGTCTTTCTTTGCCATCTCAGAAGTCCATGGATATGGAGCGCTGTCCCGGGTCCACCACGGTGGTGGTGTTGTTGCTACGAGCACTGCCATGGTTTCGGATGGTAATGCTCCCGCAGCCGCTTCCAACACTGCCCGCAGCCCCTCCTACGCTCCCACCCCTCACGTAGATTTCACAGGGGATCTCCTCCATCACGCGGTCCTCGATCACCTGCTCGGCGCAGTCGTGAGTCTGTTTGTAGCCATAGCAGCTCTTCTTGTAGGTGCCGGTGTTGGTGCTATTAAAGGTCTTCATGGGCGGTGGCTTGGAGAAATCGTTGTGGTAAGAGAGCTCCATTGAGCTGAGCGTGGTGCGGCTCTGCTTTGTGCTGCCGCCTGAGGAGGCCTGGGTGCCACAGTGGTGCTCGTGGATGCATCGAGACATGGTGGAGGCGCGCCGCAGCTTATGGTAGCCGTCCAGCTCATCCGACAGCTCGGCCAGGTCTGACGAAAGCTCCTTGTCCCGGAGGGAAAACAGCTCATAGTTGGGGGGATCAAAGACCTCCTGGAAGCCACCTTTGTTGAAGACTGCCGGACGACGGGCCACTACTTTCTTACGAGGTTGTTTCATTTGCACCAGGATGGAGATGATGAGCAAGACCATAACCACACCAGCAGAGATGCCGATTACCGTGCCGTGCGTTTTTGTGATTTGGTGAAAGAGTCCCTTGGACTTTCTCTCTGAGGGTTGAGAAACAAAGAGCTTTTAGTCAAACAAGCTTTAAAACATAGAGAGACATTCAAACATACTTTTAATAGTTAAAATCTAGTTATATTGCATATTTAAAAGCACAAAGAAGTTGACTCATTCAGAGATTCAGAGAAACACCCGAGTTTGCAGCCTGAATGGAATGTATGGACAGGGAAAATATGCCACAAAATAATATTTATAATGTTTTGAACTTGATAGTTGCTCACAACAACTGATGGTATCAGTTTAAGTCAGTATAATTTACATTTATGCATTCAGCAGATTATTTTATCCAAAGGGACTTACAAGACAGGAACATAAGCAATTCATCACAGAGCCAACAATATTCACAGTATACAATGCCACATTTATTAGAGGGCTAGCTTAAAAAAACAAAAAAAGCTAAAGCTGAGGAGAGGAGAAATGCAGAAAAGACAAAGAAAAGGATTTTGCTAGTGCATTGGTTTATGGCTTCGCTGACGTAGTTTGTTGGTAAAAACGTAATACTGGGAATTTTTTTAGAAATGACTGATCGTTTCGCTAGATAAGACCCTCCTTCCTTGGCTGGGATCGTGTAGAGCACTTTGAAGCTGTATTGAAACTGCAATTTGGACCTTCAACCCATTGAGCACCATTGAAGTCCATTATATGGAGAAAATCCTGGAATGTTTTCCTCAAAACGTATTATTACTTTTTGACTGAAGAAAGAAAGACATGAACGTCTTGGATGACATAGGGGTGAGTGAATTATCAGGAAATTCTCATTCTGGAAGTGAACTAATCTTTTAAGTGCTGGCGGAGAAGATTGAATTAACATTGGCTGACTGAAACATAGCGTGAATAGGTGTAATTGGGGATTTATACCTTTTTTTAAAGCAAAGAATTGAGCAAGAATGCATTAAATTGATAAAGTAACAGTAAAGACATTTCTTATGATTCGTGTTGCTCAATAGCTAATTACCCTCCTCCATCCCCAACTCCTCCTCTTGTCAGTCAGGATTCAGCCTTCTGATTCTCCTTGAATCAGACTCATTTCAAAATGCTCTATTAAATTATTGAACCTAATGATATCTTACATTTATGTTGGTTCTGTTCTTTTACACTGGGGAGTTAATGCTGCTCTCCCTGCTCTTATCCATGCTATAGACTGCATGGATGCGCAGGGAGTTCTTACCCAATACAGAACCATACCGCCAATCCAAACTATGCTAATTGTCAGTCATCTTTGACGATAGTGGTCCTGACAGAAATCAGGTTAATTCCCTTTAGTGATGTCAAAATATAATCATTTGTGTATCTGACTCTGAGTATTCCATATGTTTGTCAGTTGTGATGTTAAAAAGCTAAAGCTTGCAACATGTCAGGGTGAAACTTACAGCTCATATGATCCTCTCATGCAGTTATAAATGCAGCGTTTTGACTCAACCACTTCTACGAGATGAGAACACATCATTTTGAGTCATGAAAGAGTCTGCTTTTGTGATACATTTCCTTCTTTCTTTACTGCATAACCTTTGCTCTGTCTAGATGCCCTAACGATGCGTTCCTGTCAACGTATCACACTTGCGCACTTCAGTAAGCCAACAGAAAGTGGGTTATTGCGTTTACATGCCGTGCGAAATTAGGGTAAGAGGCAAAAAACTACCTGTGTCGACCGGTTTATGCTTACGCCGTTTATGACCTTACTCCGATAAAAGAAAACGGGTTACTGCGTTTACATGACCACGCGTGTTTCTGGCTTATTAAACATAAGCGGCCTGTAAACGTGCTCACTGAAGACTGGAGATGACCAGTAATGGCTTTGCCATCACAGGAATAAATTACATTTTAAAAGATGTCATATTAAAATAGAAAACAGTTATTTCAAATTTACTTGATTTTTGCAGCATTGGAGAGCATTTTAGCATTACTAACCCCAAACTTTTGGTAGTGCGTATATTCAAAAATTAATTTAGAATTATCCAAAGGATATTTTACAAATAAATAAAACAACAACACTAAAACATGTTACAAAAACAGAATGGTTTTGTTGAAAGAATAGCATTTTAACCACAAATGGAGGTTACTGTTTCAGGTGTTGCAAGTGACAAACAGAAGCTGGTGTTTATGCAGTAACTCACCCTTGCAGTGGTTCTCATCCCAGGGGTAAACGCAGTTCTGAACGCCGTTGCACACCAGTGAGTTGTTGATGCACATGTTGCTGTGACAGAAAAAGGTGCTGCTGGAGCATGGAGCTGAAAAACAGAACAGATAGAGAAGATTAAATCTCTTAAAAACAAGGCAACCCCCATTCTTTCTTCTCATAGCAGGCCATCTGCAGATACGTGCGCCTCATGCCTGTGCCACAGGCTGTGTAGCGGGTGTTGAGCACAACACTATAAATCAAATCTAACAGCCATCACAAAGCCCATCTGGCCAAGTTGCCATGAAGCTCTTGACTGAACGTACGCTTAGCATGCTAGTCAGAGCGGAGGGTAACGAAGAATGGAAAGCGAGGGAGAGGGGGGGATAAGCTTGTAATTGAAGGTGAGTGCTGATCTCTGGGGATGAATCCTTCAGGCTGCGTCTGTAAACCCTGACACTCATCTCCTCATCGCGTCTCCCTCTTTCAGCTGCACAGCCTCATCCCTCGGTCTCCATTTTATGCCAAAACCCAAGCATCCTCCTCATAACTGCTGTGCTAGAGCTTGAGTGAGGAGGGAAAAATCTCATCCAGTTTAAAGGACTAAGTGCTTCTGACAGAGGCTTGAAGAGGTCGTAACTTTCATTTCCTGGCAACGGCTCCCTGCTCCCACTATATTGTGCTCATTTCCAAAATTGTTCGACATTTCTTGCCTTCCAACAGTGAACATTGACGACTGCCAAAGTCACACCACATCCCCTGACATATTATCGCTCATCAGAGGAATGGGGTGAGGCGCCAAGTGTATTAGTTAGAGAAGAAACATTAAGGGTGGCGATCCAGAGCAGGATGTACACAGTCTGACAAGATGAATGTGCACTACCATTCAACAGTCTGTGGTCAGTAAGAGTTAATGCTAATACTGCTTTACTACTAAATTAATACTTTCATTCTGCAATGATGCATTAAATGATAGTAAAGCCATTGTTACAAACAATTTTCAAATATTTTTCTCTTTCAGTACATCAAAGAATCCTATAAAATATATCACAGCTACTTAAAAATATTAAGAGAAACAGTTTTTAAGAACTGATAATACGAAATCTTTCTTAAGCAGCAAATCAGCATGATTTCTGAAGGATCATGTGACACTGAAGACTCATCTGTCATCACATAAATTACATTTTAAAATATTACAATTTAAAATATGTAATAATACTTCATAATACTTCATAATTGTTTGATCAAATGAATCCTTGGTGAGCATAAGAGACTCCTTTCAAAAACATTACACAATCTTAGTGACCCCCAAACTTTTGAATGGCAGTGTATCTGTGGCACTGGACCAGAGAAAACTCAAATGCGAACATGTATTATTGTTACTGGTGTGCATTCTGATGGTAAAAGGACAAATCTTCTGTAGTGCTCAGAGTGTATGTGAGGTTTTGAAACACACAGTGGAAAAGAAAGTGAAATTGTTGCTCATTGCCAAGATGGTAGTGAAGGCATTAAATGAACCAACTAATCCAAACACAACTTGGCTGTGCCAATCTATTCACAGCGCTGCAAGGCTTTCAGCATCTCTACGAACACAGCCATGAAAATCATTTGCATTTGCCACTGCGTTTGCGCTCTAAGCAAGATTAATATTCAGATGGAGCTGACATTGAATGCTGCAATTAATTCCTCTGATTATTCTGGCATTTATTAAAAGTATTACAAAGTAGAGCAAAAATATCCATTTGCTCCATGGTAATTTTCCGCAATTTGCATACAACCTTTAAACACCAACTGTCCTGAAAAGCAAAGTGGAAAGAAAATGTGATATATCATTCATACCAAAACATCTAACTCACAAAATAAAGCTTCATTTAGTGTTTTCTTTCTTTCTTTAAGAGGTGCAGATAACTTCCAATTTTCCATCAAGACTGACCCATTAGCATGAGGTTGAGGGAGTAATTGGCTTTTTGATATCACTGCTTTCTACAGAGATCACTTTAATTAACTTCACACTCCTTAAATGGTCCATTTTTAAATAAATGCAAGCTTGTTCAAGTCAACTCCCATGGATCATAGCATATTTCAGTCAATTATTAAACATATTTTTTTCTGACATTTCAAGCAACATTTGTGATAAACTTGCATGCTTGAAAAGAGCTGATTTCAATTTATGCATTAGAATGTAAAGGTTGACAGATAACAATATTTAATCCCAGTGCATGTAACAGTTAAACAGAGATGTACAACAGCATTTTCTTGCATCATATTAAGTTATGTAAATGGCTTGTCATTTTCATGAAATTTGGCACATTATAACCTAGGGATCTGTCCTACTCGCTTTGTTTTCGTGCGGTTTTCATACCGCGGTTAGCAAGAATGCTTTCTATCCTGGACAGGCAGACTCTGCCTAAAGCACATTACAAAATGAAATATAAATGATGTTTCTACCCAGCCTGCTAGCTTTAGCTCTTTTTTTTGCTAGCTGACTTCGCACAGACTTCTCCAAAGGTCACATCCATCCATACTAACTTTCTAGCACCGTGAAAGCCACTGATTTGCCCATGACATATGAATGCTTTTCACTGCTTCTCAATTCAATGATACAAGCAGCCGCTAATAGTCTTCACTGTGTTTTATTGATCTGTATATTTGGCTATACTCACTTTGTCATTCTGTATTAGTTACCAACACTGTACTTTTGAACATTAAGAATGTCTATACTCACGATCTACAAATGAGGTGAAGAGCATGCGGAAACGGCTGAGTCTGCTGCTCTCGTCGGCCCACATGCGCACAACGCCCACGCCGGTATCCAGCATCACGTCATTGGCCACCGTGCTGCAGAACTTCGCTTTCAGGTTCTCAATGGCGCTGCTGCCGTCATACACGGCCACAAAGTTCTTCTTGCACTCATTTGAGTGCTCCATCTGGTACTCGAGGAAGCGAAGGTATATCTGTAGGGATGAACCAACCTTTAGCAAATGCATCAGCTAGATTCTGCAAAATGCTGACTCGAACAGGACAAGAAAGAATACAACAAATTGCAAAAAAGGAATTTCGAGCAGCACGGAAAATACTGCTGCAGTTTGGTCTGACACAAACTGAACTGTCCTGATCTATGGGGACTGCTTACTGAGAATAACAACAACAACAACAAAAAAGCTCCTGGCTATGTTTTCTTTAAGACACAGGCACAAAAGATTACAAAAAAAGTTGGCCCTCACAACTCTAATGACTTATCTTCATGCTTTGTAATCATTCACTCCTCTGCCAAGTTCTTTAGGTTTTTTTTTTTAGCCTGCTAAGTGTTCCGGTCTGCTTAGAGCAGGTGAGTGTATAATCCCCGGGCCATCTTAATGCCGTTTTCTTCCCTCAGTCTTATTCCTTGTACTTGCTGATTCGGCTCTACCGCCATTTCTGCATCATTGGCCTAATTCTTGCTGCTGCTGCATCGCTAATTTGAGCTCTTGAAAAGTTTTCTCAGCAGAAAAAGGGTCAGGGGGGCCTGATGGCCTCCTGTGGTCTCGTCAGGCCCTGGTTTTAGGTGCTCATATATCTGCTCGTGGCAGAAGAGCAGGGTCATCTCATTTGATAAACTCTGTGCAGGTAAAGGAGAATCGAAGAGGGTCACCTTGGACTGCGGAGGGGCACGGATGGTCCAGATGCAGTCCAATGCATCTCCATTTTTGACCTTATCCTCTTCTTCCACCTGACTGGAGCGGATGACTCCGTCTGTACCACTGATCTCAAACTGGCAATCTGCCGAAGAAAAAGGTGGAAACGGGAAAATACCGGGTAGATGAAATAAGGAAAGAGCCAACGCTCAGTGGCACTAGCTAAAAGAAAGCAAGAGAAAGCAGTGACTGCAAATGGGAGGCAAATGGAGGGTTTTTAGAGAAAACAGAAATGGAAAGTCCGACAAAAGACAGAGTCAGATAGGCAGCATAAGACCAACAGAGAGAGGGAGGAGTGGAGGATGTCAGTGGCAGATAGCCTGCAGCCTGCCGCAGAGAATAGAAAGCACTTGAGATGGAATTGAAGTAGGGGGTGAAAATATTGAGGGGCTTACCTGGAATTGGATTTAGCAATCCACCGACGTGCAAATGAAAATCTGGGTCTGAAATGATAAGACAGATATCGCATTACCCAGATAGCACACGCTGGAAATCCCATGCTCCAAATGTGCATTAAAATCCAGTTTAAGAGAGCCGTGGGTGCTGCGGTGCAAAGATCTGCCGTTTGATCTAATAAACAGCATTTAGTGTTTGTCTTATTAGACCTTAAGCACACAGAACATCTGAAAGTCTTAAAGCTACTGCATCTGAACAGGATTTGGCCCAGAATTGTCATGCCTAAAAATCAAATAAATCAAGTTGAAGTATTTATATTCAAAGTATAAGGAGAGCATAACAACAACAGCAAGCTTGCATGAATATTTCCTACACTGTAAAAATGTTAACTTAAAAAAAATATGCTTCGTGTGGTAATCTCTAAATAAATAGATTTTAAGTTACAAATTTCAAATACAAATAACATCAATGAATCAACCTAAACACATTAAATTACACCAACAAATGTAATTTCAAAGATTAGATCAGGTAGAAATAGCTCCTTTAAGGTAACAACTACAGGTTTCCACATTTTACAGTGTATAATAGTGGTCATAAATGATAAAATTGTTATCAGAAGTTGCCATTGAGGATTATTACAAAATTGTTGTGAAATCTAATTTACATAAGGAAGGTGGTCCCATTTATATGCGAAGATAATTCATTTAACGGAATGGAATCCAATCACCAATTGCTTAAATCACTGGATTCAGTCAAATTGACTGAATACAAACTCCTGTTTGTGCACATCATGCATCAAGTCAGACAGACAACAGTGAAACAGGCAAGCAAGGACTCTACAGCATCAAGGCCACCTCTTTAAATTCAGAATGCATTTATGAAGCAAATACACCAAACTGCCTGCTTTCACTGTCAGGGTTACCTGCTATAAAAGTGTATTTGACGCGGAAACCTAAGCCTTCCAGCTCCTCGTCGCTAGTGAATTTAATCCACATGAAGCGGCCCGTGGAGGTGACCACGCCTGGACTCTTTGGCCCACAGAAGCGATCAATAAGAGGGGAGAAACCAAAGGGACCATCCCTTATCTCAATATGGTCGAAGCGGCACTCGAAGGAAGGCTCGATATAGTATGTTTTGTCAAAGGCCAGCTGAATTCTCTGTCGAGGGAGAGCTGCAGGAGAGAGGGAATCAAGAATGAAAGAGCAAACATTATATTTAGTTTATAACTGTACAGTATGTGACACGGTAACCTGTGCTGGAGGAAGCCATTGTCTATTCTGCAGGACGTCTTCCAGAAATTGAGCTAACACAATAATACTACATTGTACAATTATAATATGCCAGTCAAACACAGACTCTCATGCTTACACACACACACACACACACTGCACACACAAAGGGAAAATTTATCAAAATGAACTATACAGATTTTACATCCACATTTCATCCAGGTCCACATTATGAACAGACAGTCTACTACAAATGAAGATGAATTCTCTTTCATAACCTTGTTGAAAGAACATGATAGACCATTATACTGCAATGCACATCTCATTTGAATTCATTTTGATGTATTAATACAAATAGAGGAATGTCCACAGTAATCTCCAATTTGTGTTGTACATAAATACACAAACATGTAGTACAATGAAGCAACCACTATCCACTAACTAAATTTTGAATTTAGGTCACCTGCTTGAGGCACAACAACCATAATCATATCAGTCCCTGAAACAAATAACCAATGTCACTGTTGATTTAGGTTTGTTCGGCTGTATTTGCTGCTGCTTGCATTAAAACCACATACTCTGCATTTTCTACAGTTATTTATCAAGAAAAAATAGCTTCTTTCTGTTCTACATATAAAGGCAAATAAATATGCACAGGATTACTAATATCCATTCAGTTAAATACGTTCCTAAGGTAAATTAATGTCACTTAGGCAATTGGGTAATGTGGAAACTCCATCACGTGCAAGTATTTGTTAAAATGTTCATACTCTATCGACATTATCTTGTTGGTCTGAAATGTGAAAAATCACATCAAGATGCACATGCTGAAAGGATTGAAAGGGGAAATCCAGCCGATGGTAGCCACATTTATTTATTCAACAAAAATAAATAAAAACAGAAATGAATGCTTATATCTAGTTTAAAATGATGATGTGAAAAATTATATATTTATTTCCCTCAAAAGTATTTGAATGTACGTCAATTTGCTTCACCCACAGGAGGCGCTCTTGCACTGCTTCAAATACTGTTATGCCAGTACAAAATGGTCATTCACACTTGTAGTGTTATACTAAGATGCACCAGCAGATATGATGCTGTTTAGAGAATATAATTAATGTTGTATATACCATAATGATAAAGAGAAGAGTTCTTAAGTACCTAGAGGCAAAATATAACACTCCTATATTAGTAAACATTGTTAACTTGAGGCAGACATCAATCATGCTGTCATTAACAGTTACTGTCAGTTTGACATCTAACAGCTGAAGAATAGCCGGAGAGGCTTCTTTCATTTGCTTTTAGGGAGGTTACCTTCTAGGATGTACACACACTCCTTGTTGGGCGGATAGGAGTTAGGATAGTTTGGAGATGTAAACAGGCCTCCATTGATATTACGGGTCCACTGGCCGCACTGCTCAGCGTTAGACAGAGATTCACCCGCATTCTGCGTCTCTGTGAGAACAGATAGACGACGGGAGGATTGAGGAAACAGGAATGAAACAGACAGAATATGGCATTTGTTCGACCAAAATAAACGAAAAGTGCAACTAAGATTAGCAATCACTGAAGCAGAGTGAAGAGACTGGGTCAGTATTTTTGCAGATGGTGACAGTCATCAACAGCTGACCATAGAGTCCCACACTGATTTGAGTAAGAATTTGTACATATTTATTTTGAGCATACAAAGAAATACAAAAACAAATATTTCAACCCTAGGTCCACTTGTCTGGTCGATAGTAGCATTTCGATTGCATTTTTAATGAGTTTAAAACTCTACATTTACTGGCCAGTTCAACCACAAACTGTTCAGAAACTGAAAGCAAAAAGAGCTGCATGGAAACCCTTTGCAAGCGCCCAGTGCAAAAATGTGTATAGATAGGACTGTCACAGCTGACACTTCCGATATGAGTGTGATAATGTGTGAGTCATACCTTTAATTTTCTGCGCCAGGGCAAATCCCTCTTCTATTACAACGAGGAGAACCCAGGCTAGAAACAAAAGTGAGCAAGAGCATGTCAAATGTTAGCAGACAAAAATAGGCATGTGACATCACATTCTAGCTACAATCGTGTCCTTCATCCGACACGATGTTCAGGACACCCGTATACAAGACTAGGAAATACTGTATCAGCACTGCAAAATGACCGTACCGGAAATGACTTGGATTCTTAAGTATCCTGATATTGGTAGATCCTTAAAAACAGCACAGAATCTGACTGATCCAGTCTCGTCTCTCTCTGTCTGAAACCGACTGTTCTAACAGCACTGATTCATTGTGCAGAGGCAAAGGCCATGGGCATTGCGGGGCACATTGATCACACCAAACTCCTCTATTACTCTCCGAGCCCCGCATCTGGACAGGAATAAATCTGTCAGACTGATCAAACGTTGAAGATCCTTGTCATGTCTAAACAAGTCTTGCACTTGACACCCTTCTCTGACACAAGGCCAGATGGCCAAAGATTCCCTGCCTCGAAAATGTATAATTAAACACACAGCCACATTGTTGATTTAATTATGATGCTATATTAATTTATTTCCTTCTGGGTTTTGTGAAAATGAATGATCTAGACAGCAAAATAAAGCAATGAACGGTCTCAAGTGTGTTTATAGTGTTGGTCACTGAATTGGCAGTAAATTGGTATTTATTTTCAGGCCAATCAGTTGCCATTCATTCAGTATGATAAGACACAGCTGAAGACAGCCACATGTGTGTTATGTCAAGTACAGCGTGCCTCTGCTTTCATCCTGGTACACTTTTTACAGCCAGTGTGCAAACGAAATCAAAAAGACCCCATTTCCAGGGTTCTCGGAAGCAAAGTTGTCATAGATTAGTAAACTTTTATAGGCTAGTGACGAACAGCAGAATATAGCAAATATGGTGGAAGAAAATCACATGTGTTTCTGTGACTTTCTAAACAGAGAGATTGATTATACCATTTAGAAAGGAGATGTCAAATTTATCATCACCCCCACAGACAACTTACAATGTTAATAACAGTGGAAACGCGTCATCAAAGTCAGTCCAACTTTCTGTTTTCTGTTCAAGATTATATTTAAATATCTATTATATCTATTATATATATTGCCGATGCATATTGATAGAAAATAATAAATTATATATATATATATATAATTTATAAATCATATAATGATATATATGTATAGAATGTGTAACAATGATATCCTCCTGATCTGGATGTCCTGTACAGACACATTCCAGGGCGTTCATAGAGACAAATGATTGGACGTAATTTACGATAACAAAAAAAAAAAAAAAAAACAATGTAACACCCATATTGGATATAATATTTTGTAATTGTCATTTAAATCTGACAAATTTTTTTAATTGTTTGTCATAAATCAACATCTCAGGAAATGTTATGGGGTTTCAAATCAAAAAATTACCTTCTGTTATGATTTCCTTACATGCTAACTTAGAGGACACCGAGGATTAAGCATGTTTATATTAACACATTTGGAGCACCACCATTGAATAGAAATAAATTATATATTAATATTCTATTAAATATTAGGTATTATTAATGAACAATCTGCTAATTATACTCCTATTACTGCACTTGTTTGTTTCATTCGTGTTTGCCCCAAAAACCCATTCAATTCAACTAGAACAGTTTTATATGAGACTTGTATTAGGATATGTCGTATGCAATTTTCTGTTGCAATTAATGCTAATGCTTTTATTACGGTATAACACATATGAAATTTGTTTAAAAAAAAGTCTGTCATAATACGTATATACAGCGGAATAAACTTTTTCTTAGACAAAAATTACTGCACTTTAAATGCCATACATACAGAAAAATTTATAAAAGTTAAAAGTTTTAACACAGCTTTAAGTGCAGAACCTTTTTTTTTTGTACATAAGGCCTCATTAGTTAACCTTGAGTTAATGCATACCAATGACAGTGAGCAATCGCTACATTGCTACCGAAGTTCATAATCTTTGGTTAAAATACAAGTCTTAGTTCATGTTGACTCATTAAATTACACGGTTGCAACTTTCGATTTTAACAACCGTTATTAAATATTGGAATTACCCAAGATTAATGTATGTTTAGAAGATTTTTTTCATTGGCAGTTTATGTTAACTTATGAATTAACTAATGTTAACTAATGAACCCCTAATGTAAAGTGTGACGAACAATAAATAATCAAAACACTTTCAAACAATATCTAAGGCATGTTGTAGTCCAGATTAAAATGTACGTCTAAATATTTAAGTATTTGGCTCTGTGATAATCATAGCAAATACACAAATCTGAATGTCTGTTAAAATCTTTTAAACACGATTCAGAAACAGAAAGAAGTGCAGCTGCTTTGTTTACAAGGTTTCCGGGGTAACGGCTGCATTTAAATGAATTTATTATTATTATTATTATTTCTGCAGTATAGCGCCATCTGCTGTCAGAGAGTGAAAGTGCGCTTTCCTCCAAGCTTCTCTTACATGTTCTAGAGCCATGTGCTTCTCGTCGGCGCTTATTTACATCAGAGTGCGCACACGTCTTTCACGCTGCATACAGCGGTGTTGTGCATTTTGAGCAGTTGATGGGAAAAGTATCTTAAAATGCATTCAAAATTCTGAATAATTTGTAATATATAATTTTTCACGGTATTTAGAAGTGCCCACGATAACAATATCGTGCATATTCATTACCGTGATGTATCGCATTACCGAATACCGGCACAAGTCTACATTGTATGTAATGGAAAAACTCGTTTATGGCCATTTTTACCACAGAATTTTTTTTTTTTTAATATCTTTTATAACATAGTTGAGATCATCTTTATATAAGTTGGGTATAAAATGACAATTGGATTTGTTATTAAACAATAATCCCACTGTTTTGCCTTTACCTGTCTTTTTATTCAGTTAAAAAAAATGACTTTTTAAAGTCCAATGTTCTCGTACAGAGCACTGACATAACATATGCATACACTCACATTAGTCATTTAGCAGACACTTTTACCAAAGCGACTTACAAATAAGGACAAACAAACAAACTAACAAAAGAGCAACAATATATAAATGCAAATGACAAGTCTCGGTTAGCCTAACACAGTACACATAGCAAGTTTTTTTTAAATAATATAATAAATATCATTTTTTAAAAATATAGTTGTGGGGGGGCAATTTTTCTTACGCTCTAAACAATGTAATGACATGACAAGATATTAAATTCACAAAACTGTTTTTTCCTGGTAGTCAGGAGGATATAATGGAAATCGCTCAAGTGGTAATTTGCTGCTATGGTAACCGCGCCGCCTGGTTGTCAGCGTTCCGAAGCTGCGCCCACCCGGGGAGACGGTATCCTTCAGACATACCTTACATTGCAGAGCAGGAAACAAATTACTGTAATTTACGAGGAATAACAGTCATTTTAAAGATGAGTTTTTTTCCCTTAATGAAGAACATCCTCAAAGAGATTTAGGACAAAAACGACCCCTCCTGAGGGCGCAGCCTTCGACATTTATTTAGCGCACTTGCACTACTTTTGTGCTTGTTAAAACCTTGTTTTAAAGATGAAACATCTTTATGAATACATGTAAATAAATAGGAGGACAGGGGATGTGTTATATATAGCCTATATCGTTTCAGCTGCGTTTCAAACATTTCCTTGACCCCAAAAATAAAAGGCAGGGCGCCTATTTTGTCCTGACAAGGAAGTAATCATAGCAACAGTACTTTTAAGAATTATGATCGGACGAAACACTAATTATTTTTCATTTGGCTAACTGCTAGGAGCACCAAAAGACAATTCCGTTACTGCTCGGGCTGAACCTCAACAGACTACACCAGCGTGGATTCATTTGCTAAAACGCATGTTTGGCAAAGAAAAGTCAAAGGCGACAATCTCCGTAACATGCCGCCCACGCTAGAGGACGAACCCCGTGTCTTGAAGAGATGTCACACAAACACACATGAAAGATGAACACAGGAGCTCACAACTTGTTTATAGGCTAAAGGCAAATGAAAAAAAAGCATAATGAGTAGCCTAACTTAACTAAATCGAGTTTTGTCCTTAAAATGAGGATGGCAATAGTGGCTCCAGACCTCACTAGGATCGGGCTTTCTGCATGAATGATCTTGACTGCTGTCTGGTTTCAGATGAACACACATCTGGGATGAGCCCCGTGGGACGAAGCGTTCAAATGTTATGATGCGTTTGAGCAATGCATCCACACAAAACCCCAAACAAATCTCACTATACTAAGGGAAAACACTAATATTCTCGCTTTATTATACCTTTAATTGACCAAAGAGACTGACTAGCTATTTTCCACTGAACTGTAGAGCTTAATGTCCTTTGAATTAAATGCGGCACTTTACTGTATTTAAAGTGAATTAAAAACAGGTGACAGTTTGCCTGTAGCATATCACTGTGAACTATAAAAACTTCAGACTAATCACTCATACTGGTGTTAAATACTTCACGTCTCCTTCATTTCTTTACAAAAACTGATTCCTTCAGTTTGTGATTTCGACATTCTCTAAGGCCACACTCGCGTTAAGCCAAATAGAAATAATAAGCGCAGTAGGATTAATCCTCACAGACGCATCTCGTTACAGAATCAACAGCGCGTTGGTTGTAATCCAAATGTGCAATAGAGCAGTTGATGGCAAATCAGTTTAGGTTAGAGTGAAATTTCGCCATCATCATCATCTTTCACATTCATCCAAAACATAGAATTGGTGAGATTATGACTTATTTAAAGAGCTTGATCTTCTTCGTGGGCCTTAATTCACAAAGACATGTGGTCATATATTTTACATGCCAGTGTTCACCTTGTGATCGCACAAATGCGAAATAGTGAACATAATATAAATAAAAACTATGAAATATTTTAATTATATTAATATATATTAATTACATTGGTCTGTACATTGCTATACAACGCGTTACCACATTTCGTCTAGTTTGCATGGTCTGAATTACTGAGCTAACTGGGAGTTGAAAACAGGAAAATGATCTCAATATACATTTACAGAAACCTCGATATCACGGTTCATCAGTAGAGGGCTGGGGAGCAGCAGCTCGCTCGCGCTCCAGATGTGGCACGCGGGAGCTGTCACTTCAGCACTCGCGCGCCGCTTCTGCAAATGCCACGCGCTCACGCGGCGAAGTTGCAAGAGACGCTGCAGAAATCTAAAGCAACTCGCCTTTTGTTCTGTGACTATACAGCTTTTAACGTCCAAGTGGCCATTTTTGATGGCTAACAGTACCACAATACATTTCCCGTCATACAAATGAACAACGGTTTAATGAAAATGAAGCAAATAACGAATAGAAATGGATCATGTGATACATAGCTAATAAACAAAAGCACACCTGTAGGTGGCGACGCCACGGTTAGCCCTGAAAACTAACTTGTTATTACGGCTCTATGAATGTTGAGATGCAACGACCATATAGAACCAACCCGCGCTGTGTTGTCAGACACGCAACAAAAAAAGAAAGAAATGCTGGTTGAAACTCACCTCTGTGCATTTCCTCTCGTTGTGAATTACCGCTGCTTCCACCTTGGTGAGCTCTGTTAGACGAGCTTTATCTCTCCATTTTACCAGACCTACAAATCCCAACTTTTCTTTTATCTCGTTAATCCCATTCCTCAAACTGGAAAGAAACCACTGTATTCCTCACAGAGAACTCAAGTCCGCCTGACAGGTTGTAAATATGAGTGAGTTAATAATCCTGTTGAGAAATGTGCTTTGTAAATCCACATGCAGTGTGTCACCATTCAAATGCGCGGCGAGTCCGGGAAGAGACGAGGGTCTGCGGGAGTCTCGGGCTGAACTGAGGTGATCGCACTAAACGAGGCTCATTTGAGCTTCGGGCGCTGCTCGCTTGAATGAGCAGCCTGTGCGCATGCGCGCTTCACGAGAGTACGACGCGGTCAAGTTAAGGTGACGCGATTCGCCACGGCCGCAGCATCAAGTGTATTGATTTATTCTTTATTGAAGAGTTGAATAATTTACTGTAAAGCAGGCTGTTTTTTTGACTAGGGACGATGTAGGCAAACAACAGCCTCCAGTCATGATTTCATTTAAATCATTTGACGATTGTCTAGTGATAACAAACAGTCCTCTCCATTAATGCATGAACCTTGTTAAATAGAAATGCAGTTTTTTTCAGGGTACAAGACGCCGATGACTAGTATCTTCTGCTATATCTTCTGGAGATGTATCCGAACTGTAAGTGAATTTCAAATCAACCCAAAACAACTTGAGGAAAACGCATAAGGTAATAAAGCATTTGGTCATGTTTATTTTCAATACTACATTTCAAAAGACATCTCCTGACAAACAGCATTTAAACGCAACCAAAACATTTGAGAGTGATTCCTTAATAATTAAAACAGAGCACAGATGCTCAACCTGTTAGGACCAATATGCACCTGACCAGAAACAATTAGTGAAAACCATCTGCAATAATTGCATGCCAGTTAACATGCAGGTCTAGAATGCAGCTGTATTATTGCGGTTTGTCAATTGATTTTGCCTTTGATAGTGAAGTCACTTAATTAATGTGCATATGGTGCACCGTAACAACACCATTTTGGTAATGGTAAAAGAGATTAGCATATAAATCAAAGCATGGATCAGAGCACCTGTCAGACATATACAGCTAAGAACAAAACCCTTCACACTGAACATTCTTCAGCAGCACGTTATTCATTTCCAGTGTTTTAAAAACAAGTAAAAGAAATAAATAATACCACTTGGAAATCAAGAAAAAGTACCTAAAGGCATTAGTGACAATGGAAAAACAACCCAGAGTTGAAGTATTCATAACAGTGCCTTACAATCGGAAAGACGACAGACACAAAGGGAACTACTAGAATGCAAACAGAAGAGAGTGCATGCAGAAACAACAAACCTGCTTTATGTTGACTATGGGCAATTAAGATTGGGGACTTGACTTCCTATATAATGTTGATATCCAGTGTCAAGTTAATGAATCAAAACACTGAACTTTCTGGGGAATCATTTGGATGTGGTTGGCACTGAGTGTTGAGAGTCAATGCAATACTTTATTGTGAAACAATGATGCCATTTTTAATGACTCTATACAGCTAAATGCCTATTAAAATCAGTTTGCAGAGGACACCTTTGTTAACAGGGGGCCTAATTTAGCGCTTATATTCAAAGCGTTTATTTAGTAAAGAGGTTAAGTGATGTGAAAGAACTATAACGCGGTCACATTCATAGACACAGAGGCTGACAATTAATTAAGTCCTTCAAAACACACAACAGAAAACTTGAAACAAAACAAGAGAAAATTACCGGTTCTATTTCTGCCCACTTGAAATTTACCAGTCACTTTAACGATACAGAAAAATAAAGTTTTAAAATAACATGTTTATCCCAAACCGAAGTACAAAAATGGCACGAAATACTTTTCTCTCTTCTCAATGTGCAAACATCACTATGCGTTTAGGATCATGTAAACAAACTTGACAGAAACATACCTCTTCTCTTCAGAAGTCAACAGATCCACAGAGACATCACTGTTCAAAATAATCACATTTAGATGGATTCCTCTGATTTCAGACATTATTAAATGCATAAAAATTCTCCAGTGTGGAAAAAAAGTGAAAATAAATAAACCACTGAAATGAAAGACCCAATCTTCTCCGCGTTTACCCACAACGCTCTCTCCGGTTTCTCACATGGCATCAAAATGGAAGCGATGGGCCTCTTGTCTCTTCTCCCGGTCATCGGCTTTCTGTAACACACAAACACTCAAAAGTTTACTACATGCTGTAACTTCACAGTCCTGATTGCAGAAGCTGCGTCTCGCTAGTTAACCGTGCCAGTGAGTTGAATGCAAACACAATACAATGGCGTTTGATACATCAGGAGAGGAAAAGGACAAACACAAAGAGAGAGAGACAGACAGAGAGAGACAGACAGAGAACTCATAGCACACACAATGGCACACTTTACCACAGCAAAATACCTCTGTGTGCAATCACAGATAGAGCCAACACTAGACACTTGCTGCCTATGACTGATAATAACACACACTGCCGAGCCTGGAAAGTGAGCGTGTGTGCTCAGTGATGATCTCGGCGATGGCAAAAACGATGTCTATTCTCAGCTAGTATGAGTGACTCGCGCTCCTCTGTGAAACACTTGTGAATTGGCTCTCCTGTTCTATAAGGGTCACTTATAAGGATGTATCTTTAGCTTTAGGTTTGTCGTTTCCCATCTAGTAACTTGTGGAAAGCATGTCGGCCATAAGCAAAATGGCAAATCAGTTAAGAAGGAAAAAAAAGCAATGTGCCAGACAGATATAAGAAGGGATTATTTTCCTTTTGAAAAGGACTTTATATCTCACAGACCATGCAAAAGGAGCCTGAGGCTTTGACTGAGCACTGTCAAGCCCTACGCTATCTGCTCAGGAGCATCCAGATGATATCTATTCACAAGATATACGGATTTCTCCACATGATACGGTGCCGAGTCACATCAACATCACTATTCGTCGACTTTCATTGCCATAATTGAGGGTTGTAGTGCAAATACATACCTATGGGTTCATCCTCATTTCAGGTCCATTTAAGTGTGTTCAGTGAGTGACGGGTTAGTCACAGACTCATTGATTACTCTGTCATGAGTGCTCGACTTAATTACATAGTTAGTGATAAAATTAGCCTGTACGCTCCTTCAAACTCATGATCACTAAATAGCAATACTTGCACAGTTGTAGCATGTCTGACCTGTCTGTTTTAGTTCTTCCAGCAGCAGGCTATTAGTAATAGTAATGTAATAGTCTCTGTCAGACCAGCTTCCAGCTATTTAATGATGCAACTTCACATGATTTCTAACACTGCCACAGTACCAAGGAAAGTTCAGTTTCCACAATTTTGTATTATGTTTTTGTTGCAGAAATGCATCTTGAATTTGTCCGCCACACACTGGGTTTGACATGTGCTCTCCAACAAGCACACCTCAAGGCGCTGACATACTTGAACATATATATGTACATAATACCAGGTACTGATGGAGTCGTAGGCAACATATAGTACAGGATCTATATACTGACAGGCTGACATTCACATGACCCACACACATCCGCAGTCTCCTGCATGGAGGAGGATTAGACGCAGTCATGTTGCCTGCGAGGCAATTTTATAAAGACCTTTCCATGTCAAAATCATGTTCTCCTATTATAATTCAATAAACAGATCAATATTACATTATTTATTAAATTAAATTCAGGTGCCCGTTTTGCTGTACACTTGTCACATACTTGTAATATGGTTTTGTTTTGAATAGCAGTATTAAAGTTGCCATGAAATGGACTTCACCCTTTTTTTATAAATGCATCTTATTGTGAACAATTCAACTATGCTTGTTTCATCAAATTAATAAATAAAATAATTGGCCTTCAAATGTTTAATCATTACTTCGAAAGAAGACTTCTCTAACCATTTCATCCACATTTCTTACAATTGATTGCAAGCTCATTCAGATATGCCTCCATTCAACATAATCGGTTTCAAACTATGTACAGTGGTGTGAAAAAGTGTTGGCCCCCTTCCTGATTTCTTATTTTTTTGCATTTTTGTCACACTTTAATGTTTCAGATCATCAAACAAATTTAAATAGTAGTCAAAGATAACACAAGTAAACACAACATGCAGTTTTTAAACGAAGGTTTTTATTATTAAGGGAAAACAAAATCCAAAACTACATGGCCCTGTGTAAAGAAGTGTTTGCCCCCCTGTTAAAACTGTGGTTTATCACACCCGAGTTCAATCTCTTAAATAGGACCTGCCTGACAAAGTGAAGTAGACCGAAAGATCCTCAAAAGCTAGACATCATGCCGAGATCCAAAGAAATTCAGAAACAAATGAGAAAGTAATTGAGATCTATCAGTCTGGAAAAGGTTAAAAAGCCATTTCTAAAGCTTTGGGACTCCAGCGAACCACAGTGAGAGCCATTATTCACAAATGGCAAAAACATGGAACAGTGGAGAACCTTCCCATGAGTGGCCGGCCGTCCAAAATTACCCCAAGAGCACAGCGAAGACTCATCCAAGAGGTCACAAAAGACAACATCCAAAGAACTGCAGGCCTCAATTGCCTCAGTTAAGGTCAGTGTTCATGACTCCATCATAAGAAAGAGACCGGGGCAAAAATGGTCTGCATGGCAGAGTTCCAAAACGAAAACCACTGCTGAGCAAAAAGAAAACATTTTTTTGTACACACAGGCTCGTCTCAGTTTTGCCAGAAAACATCTTGATGATCCCCAAGACTTTTGGGAAAATACTCTGTGGACTGACGAGACAAAAGTTTAACTTTTTGGAAGGTTTGTGTCCCATTATGTCTGGCATAAAAGTAACACTGCATTTCAGAAAAAGAACATCATACCAACAGTAAAATATGGTGGTGGTAGTGTGATGGTCTGGGGCTGTTTTGCTGCTTCAGGACCTGGAAGACTTACTGTGATAAATGGAACCATGAATTCTGCTGTTTACCAAAAAATCCTGAAGGAGAATGTCCGGCCATCTGTTCGTGACCTCAAGCTGAAGCGAACTTGGTTTCTGCAGCAGGACAATGATCCAAAAAACACCAGCAAGTCCACACCTCAGAATGGCTGAAGAAAAACAAAATGAAGACTTGGGAGTGGCCTAGTCAAAGTCCTGACCTGAATACTATTGAGATGCTGTGGCATGACCTTAAAAAGTTGGTTCATGCTCGAAACCCTCCAATGTGGCTGAATTAAAAAAAATCTGCAAAGAAGAGTGGGCCAAAATTAATACACAGAAGTTAAAGACTCATTGCCAGTTATCGCAAAAACACTTGATTGCAGTTGTTGCTGCAAAGCGTGGCCCAACCAGTTATTGGTTAGGGGGGCAAACACTTTTTCACACAGGGCCATGTAGTTTTTTGTTTTCCCTTAATAATAAAAATTTTCATTTAAAAACTGCATGTTGTGTTATATTATACTAATATTTGAATTTGTTTGATCTGAAACATTAAAGTTTGACAAACATACAAAAAAATAAGAAATCAGGAAGGAGGCCAACACTTTTTCACACCACTGTATGTCAAAATATGGAAAAAAGAAGATTTATCGCTACTTCTGTTTTCAGTCGCAACTTTAAAATTCCAAAAAGTCAATGCTTATTTGATTTTAATTTACTGATAAATGAAATTTAGTCTTTTTTTGTACTAAAAAAAGCATAATTAAATACCCAGTATCAACCAATTTCTAAAGAAAACACATGATGCAACTGTATGCTTCTCGTTCTTTTTGAGTAATTGAGATGGTGTAGCTCCTTTTGTCATTATAACCCAAAAATTCAATAATAAAAAAAAAGAACAAAACCAAAAACCAAAACAGAAATTTTTTCTTGTCATCATGTCTTAACACATGTCTTCAGGCAATTCTTTAAGCGAGGACATCTGCATGCAGGAAGACAAGGTGTGTTTCTGCTCCATGCAGACATGCAAATGATACAGAACACCTCAGTACCTCATCTATTTGTGTCTTTCCCGCGACATTGAGCAGGATGAAGAGAGGAGCCGGAGGCAAAAAGGAAATACTGCGTCTTATCTTCCTCTAATATCGCGCCCCTCCCACAGGGATGCAAATGGAACGGGCCACAGAAATGGAGCGATCTGCTGAGTCCTCTCCAAATGCTATTTTCACAGGCACTACAGGTTGCCCTCTCTTATCTACTAAAGCCACTTCAATTACAAGCTGTCATGGGGGGCAATGAAGATGGAGGGCAGAGACAAAAAGAGAGAGAGAAAAACGCTTTGATGTTTTAAGCCGTGTCCGAAGAGAACATGCATTTTTATGAGGGGTCACATATTGAAGTCAATCTGCACAACAGGACACAATGACAATACGCTCATTCTTGTTCTGAAATTCCATGCAAAAACATTTACACAAATGCAGCTCTATGACTAGAAGCAGGGCATGTTTGGGGAGCTGTGCTATATTTGGAGCACGAGAAGCTGCAATAAATGGAGAGAGTCGCAGAAAAAGCGAGTGATAATGTGTTTCAGTCTGGTAATGTAGCAACATGCGATAATAGACCACCTGCAGCCTACACAGCTCACAGCGTCAGTTTGTGCAGAGAAAAACCGGGCTGCAGAGCTCCTCTCAGACAGTCGGAGGAAAACGGGCCGCTTCCTGACCTTTTAATAGCTGAATAAGTGAGCAATGCTAATCGTCACCTGAACATGTGCATCAGGAAAGCCCATGCTCCATCAAGCAGTCATCAAGACAAGACAAAGAGCCAAAATACTCCCTCTCTAGGCCTTTCTTCAGCCTTTCTCGTCCCTTTTGTCAAATATATAATTGCAGGGCTGAGGAAGAGAGATATGGAGCCAGCATGTTATTTTAATGCAGTGTCAACTCAAATGAAGGTCGTGTAGTGGGAAGCGCTTCCCCGAGCAGAGAGCAATTATGGTTTTCAGTGCGCATAATCAGGCACCCACAGCAGATGGCTTTGAGAGGACGCCAACACAAGAACAGCTCTTCACTCCTCGTACACATGCGCACTCAAAGCACTGCCAGGACCGGCATAACACCGTTGAATACATGAACACAAACAGGTGCTCTTAAAAGAATAAAAAGACAAAAAAGGTGTCCCACTAAATACCCTGCACACGGGACAGAGTGAAAATAATGAAAGAAATGTTGCTATTTAACAAATATTTGCAAGTCTTCACAGTATATCATTATTTTTTAATTTACTTCTGTTTTTTATGTTTTCTAACATGCATCCTGTGTCAAAGTATCATGTGGTATACATTTGTAGATCTACAGGACCCTCCAAACTCCCTAAGCAAGGTTTTTGGGCAATATGAACATAAATCCTTAGTTTTGTGACAACTTTGCCCTGATAAGAAACAACACAAATTATAAAAACGTTTTGGTAACAAAAAAAGGAATATATTCAGAAGAGAGAAAATCTAGTTAAAATCAACCTAATCTGGTTCTGATCTTAGCTGGTCTTTTAGTTTGGTCTTTTGGATGGTTTTAGAAAACTGGTTCTCAACCAGGGAGCCAGGGCCCACTAGGATTACTTACTCAAGAGTACTTAAAATTGCTCAAAATAAGACAAAACAAGCCTTAAAGGGGCAACAAAATGGAGATTCAAAATGTTCTTAAAGGGTTAGTTCACCCAAAAATAAAAATTCTGTCATTAATTACTCACCCTCATGTCATTCCAAACCCGTAAGACCTCCGATCATCTTCAGAACACAAATTATGATATTTTTGATGCATTCTGAGAGCTCTCTGGCCCTCCCATAGACAGCAAGGGTACTACCACGATCAACGTCTAGGAACGTAGCAAGGCGATTGGTAAAATAATCCATGTGACATCGGTGGCTCAACTTCAATTTTTTTTGCGAAGCTATGAGAATACTTTTTAAGCGTAAAAGAAAAAAAAAAAAACTTTATTCAACCATTCGTCTCCTCCGCTTACCTGCGCATTTTGGAGAGATCACTGAACGTAAACAACCTGTGCTGTTCTGTGTCAGCTGCGTCACATGGATATGTTGTTTTCATTCAAATCAAAACGTAAACGACGTAAACAGCATATCCGCATGACGCAGCTGACACAGAACATCATATGTTGTTTACGTCCAGTGGATACTCTCCAAAATGGCGCTACAGGTTGACACGGACGAGACGAATTGTTGAATAAAGTTTTTTTTCTTTTGCGCACAAAAAGTATTCTCGTAGCTTCATAATATTACGGTTGAACCCCTGATGTCACATGGATTATTTTACCAATCTCCTTACTACGTTTCTGGACGTTGATCGTGGTAGTACCCTTGCTGTCTATGGGAGGGTCAGCGAGCTCTCAGAATTCATCAAAAATATCTTAATTTCCTAGGTCTTACGGGTTTGGAACGACATGAGGGTGAGTAATTAATGACAGAACTTTCATTTTTGGGTGAACTAACCCTTTAATATTTGGATATATAAGAAGTTACTCTGCAATGAAAATGTACAAAGTCCACATGGAGTTAATAACATTGAGAAGCACTGTTTTAGAGGGGGTTTTGGCATTTTTCTGCTGGTCAGTCTGGGAAACCTTTTCCCACTTTATATTAGGTGGCCTCAAATACTATGTACTTACATTTAAATTAATAATTTGATACAATGCACTTATTGTGTACATAATGGCCAGGTTTTTATATTGTACTTGAAAATATAAAAATACCTGCATGTAATTACATCTGTAATAAATTTCTGTAATTACATTTATAACTACACGGTCTCTTTCATCTTAATCCACCCATACCACCAAACCTGTCCCTAACCTTACCAGTATCCCACTTCAATAGCAGCAGAAGTGTTCTGCAATACAATATGAACACAATAAGTACATTGTACTTATTTTTTGATGCAAGTACATAGCAATTAAAGCTGCCTAATATAAAGTGGGACCGGAAACCCCAACTGAACACCAGCTTGGCTAGGCTGATCTTAAACCAGCCAAGCATGTTTTTTTTCAGCAGGGAAATTCTAGAGCTATTTTTAAACCAACTCTAAACTAGTCTAGACTAGTCGGCTAATTTGTCTTAAGGAAAGATGGTTTCATGTTTACCCCAATTGGACGTGTTTCTTGGGGAATGTTACATAAGATGTTCCTGCATTCAAAAACACTTAAAAACGGATTAGAACAGAATGCAGTGGTCTTTAAAAGTTGGTCTATTTTAAACTTGACATGCCGTCTATAAAACAGCATGGGATGTGACGCAATAGTCAAAAATATCTGTCTGAATGTGTACAGCTGTAACTTTTCTGAAAGAGTTACACCATGCAAACTGTCTAACAGCTAAAAGTCCAGTGCGGCACGCTAATTAAATTTTAGATCAACTCATCATCCACACAAATCAGTTGTGGGACAACTAGTTGATTAGCCGACTGTTGTGACCCATCCTGAGTGTTTAAAAGGCACAAATTCACACATTCAGAGGTACACATAACGTACAAGAAAACAAACAATCACCTTCCCACACACAAAGACAAAAACTCCCGCGTTCACGTGCACAAACTCACACATAACACCCTGGAGGACATGTTGTATGGGATAATGAGGAACAGATTTGATATGCTGAAAGGACAGAACAAAGCAATTAGCGGCATAGCAGTGTGTGTGGAGCACCCTCGGAGAGAGCCGGAGGGCAGGGCCACACACAGACACACCCATCTGCTCATCTTCACACACATGTGCAGAACAAAGACCAAGGGATGAGTCTGTGTGAGGCCACAATCCTTCGCAGATGCTGGAGTGTTTCAAGCACATCCACAGTAGGAGCGAGTGATGTGCAATCAGGCTCAGATCAGAGTCAGAGAGGCTGAAAATAAAAGGATGAGATGTTCGTTCTCACCTTCTCCTGCCAGTGTAGTATCCCGATGATGACGAGAATAAAGACGCACACGCCAATCAGTGCTATCGCTGTCAATAAGACTATATTACTGGGGGTTAGGTAGAGCTTTGCACTCCAGCTAGAAAAACACAAGACAGAAAGACAAAAGAAAACTTTTCAGAGCACCATCTTTAAAACTTCAAACATCATTCAAAACTCGGAAACGATGTGAGACAGCACATAAAGACATTACACCGAGCGAAACCTGTGTAGATCATCAAAACAGTGACATGTGGAGTTTACAGCACTGAAGAAAACTCATATTAGCTCTGTGTACCTTCTTGCGCGATGATTCAAAGAACCTGAGAAAGCTAAATATAATCAGTCCTGACGCATTCTCTGACAAGCTGAAACATCAGGACATCAAGATGAGCCGCTTTAAATAACAGACAGAGAGCGCGAGAGGTGGAACGCTCTCCATTTACTGGAGAGAATGGAACGAGAGATGCTCTGTTTATCATTGCGAGTTGTTTGAAAGCAAAACGGCAGCTGAAGGAGCCCGAACGGGGTCTGTGGGGAATAGCAGGAAATCAAGTGATCTGCTCAAATATTTATGATAAAGATTGGTGAACAGCTTCATTAAGATACATTTTGGCTGTGCTGATAAACACATTAAATATTAATGCATGAGGAAATACCTTCTCATGGTCTTGATTAAGGCTAGTGACGGATGCAGTGACAGTGTGACACTGCTTTTAATTACTTGAACAAGTTTATTACGCTTTTAAGTTTATTCTCTCTAACTGGCTGTGAGTTTGCATCTCTACTGGATATTAGTGAATGTAGGAACTATTAGTAAAGTGTACACAGAAACATTGTGGAAAAAAATTTATTTATTGTAAAATGTAAATTTGTTCTTTTTTTATAATAACAGCCCCTTACATTTATAGGAAAAAAGTAATAGTAATTAGTATATTGACAAAAATATGATTATTTATTCATCATATATATCATCATATATAACATAATAAAAAAAGATAAATATAATGTAAAAAGCAATGTAAAAAGTATTTAAGTGTTAATCAATAGTTACTTTTCCAGGCTTACAGTGTTGTTGATATAACTGGCTAGCAAATTTTTCCATAAATAAAAGTTAATTTCGGATATTGAATACAGATTTCCTACTTAAGAATGTGTGTGGTCCAGGTATTACCTGCATTGTGGGGACCAAATGTCCCTACAAGAATAGCAAAACCTAAATTTTTCATGTTGTGGGGACAAAATTATGAGCATCATCATCATACTAAATGATTAGTATTATTATTATAATTTTTTTAAAGGTAAAAAACAGAATTTTTTCTGTCTGGTTATGGTAGAGGATAGAATGGAAAGTTTGTTTACGTATAAAAAATCGTGTCTACGGAATAGTATTATAAAAACAAAACCAGTGTGTGTGTGTTGTGTGTGTGTGTGTGGGTACCTGCGAGGGTCATTCTGTGGGTATGGTATAACGATGAGCTGGGAGTTAGGAATGATAGCGGTCCATTCCTGTTTCCTCACGTCCTGCAGGAGAAAGAATATGATGGAAGAGAGAGAGCGAGCGCAAAGAATATTAGTACAATTGCCATTATGGAAATTACAGCACATTCAATTTCTGCAGCTGTCCTTTGGCAAACATGCACTAGAGCTGATGTGCCTCTGTGGAAGACGGGGGGGATTTGCAAAAGATTGTATTATTGTATAATTGGACATTATTGAAGTGAGGGGTCTTAACGGAGAAGAGGTCATGTTTAACACATGCCTATCTTTAGTCATCATTAAAGCTGCAGTCTGTAAGTTTGGCCTCTTTGTCGCCATCTCTGTTTGAAACCTGCAACTGCAGTTACTTGCAGAATTATTTTCATTGCGTGGGTTGTGCGCCGGCACGGCTCTAGCGTGGAATGTGACCCAAATAAGAATTTTCACCGGATATTGTCATCAGAAACAACAAAATAGTAACCAAGCCAACTTTTGTTATGTTCTTTTGTTTTGACCAACTGAGGAAAAAAGTATTACAATAAATCGCGCTACCAATGGTGATTAAATCTAACGTTCGATTAGCTCATATCACATCAGACCATGCAAATTATTATTATTGTTATACTTTGTTCTCAAATTGTTAATGTTAACAACATCAGCATTGCGTGACTATGTGTATGTAGTGTGTCATACCATTCAAATTTCATATAAAGACATTCTTTTAACCCAAAAAGCAAATTATTCTTCCTTCGAACTGGTTTTCTTTAAATACAAATCTTGTGTAATCTCAGGCTTTCTGTAATCAGATGCACATTTAAAACGGGAATAATTTAATTTCAGTCACATGTGTTTCATAGTCCTTCATGGATTGCAATCCGCCATCAAAATGATACATTTAATTATTCTGGCTGCTGTGAGAAAAGTCTATAAACGATCGGCCACCTGGAGGTTCCTCACATGCGATAGCCTAGTAGACAACTTCTTTATGTTTACAGACGTGACGTAATGACGCAGTGCCATGCTCGAATTTCCCGCGAAAACCTACCCGTACCACTCAAATTAGAAAACATTATTATAAGATTACCATTGTGAATCGGACTGAAGTAAGGCGACAGTTTTGAACACTGGCTGGTTATGCACTTGCTCAAATATTGATTTCGGATCATTTTTAACCAAAAAAAGTTACGGACTGCAGCTTTAAATACATAATGGATGATACAATGTTCCAACATCCCTCGTCACCCAATTTAGCCCACATTTAGGCTGTTTAACTAAACTTTTACAAGCTAGAGGGAGAGCCACGCTTCAGGTGCTGATATTCTCAGCATGAAGTGAAGCTTCAGTGCTATTACTGAAGAGAGCAAGTCCAATCAGAGAATTCAGCATCACTTTAAAGTGCAGATGAGTAGGTGGGAAGCCATTTGCAGGCAGGTGATCAAAGCTACACAAAACAAGTTCTAAAAATATCTGTGAAGTTCAACTCTGTTAGCTCAAACTGGCTACAACCCAATCAAATTCTTCAGCCGCTAACCCCATGTATGATGTTCACATCAAATACTCTACGCAGGCCAACCGAATTGCTAATTTGTCAAATATTTACTCTGCTCTTAGAGCGATACTAATAACAATTAAGCACTGACAGAACCAACGTGGGAGATCCAATGAAAACAGCCTTTTCCATTTGTGTTGAAATCATAAGTCTTTCAGCAGGAGAAACCGGCATCATTTTCAGTGCATCATGCCGTTAATAAGCCTCCAAATATGAAGCAGCATCAACAGTCGTCTATTCCCCCAGCTATTTGCAAAAAAGTTCATTAGAGGAAGGGAAATCTCTGTAAGCTTTAATGTATTATGAAGACAGTACCTCTATCAATTACAAAGGTAATTTTCCCTCTTCAACTTGTTTCTCGACAGCAATTAGTAGCAAACGTTAAATCCGTCTTTTTGAGGGAATCCTCCAGGGGTACAGATTTTAATTTTCGACAACACATTTATCATAACTCAACATTATGATATGCGCGTGAACACGCATGGTTGAGGAAGAGTGGGGGTCTGAACTAGATTTTTTAGCATGTGTCTTTAGTGAGTATGGATGAGGCTTGCAAATGGAAGGGATGGGGTGGTATTCGGTCTCCCTGTGGGGAGTCGAGGCTGTGCTTACTGCAGAGGTCAACCGTGGGCACTGACTGAAAGACAAAGATTTGTTACAGTCAAAGAGCCTCTACTGCTGCTCTGAGCATTAAAGAGGGAGGGCAGCTCAAGCCCACACATTTAAGAGTTACAGTAACCGACAGGCCCTGGCCTTACGATTATGCAACAGAGAGAACGCAATGGGGCTTTTTTTATAAAAATAGATGGAGGATATTGCAAATGTAAAGAGATGAGATGATAATGTAATTTAAGAGTGCACCTGTCTAATATGTGGGAAAAACAAACATTTCATTGCTTGTGCTGACTGCAAGATTTATGCACTAATTCCTTCAAGTTAATTTTGGTTTACTTCATTTTATGGTTTCCTTGTTACAGTGTAATTACACAAATAAACACTGAGTAATATTAATTAACAAACATGTACTTACTCTAGGGTTAGGGTTTAGTTTAGGGTTAGTAATGCATAATTTACTGTTATTAGTACGTTACGTGTAACAATGACACTGTTACCCAAGTGTCAACCAAATTTTTCAAGTTCAACATGTAATAAAATGAAGCTCTGATTCTGCAATATTGAGCCATGTGTTTTTCCACAATGTTCTTCTGACGTGGTAACTTATGTTGTTGAGAGATTAGAGATATGAAAACGATAGAGAAGGCTGAGCCACTTCCCCTTCTCCACACGAGCTCTGAGAGTTCAGAGCCCAAACCGGAGCTGTCAGCAGGAACTGTAGGTATGCTGTATATAAACATTCATCTGTGTCAGAAAAACAACCACATATGCAAAGCCTTTGTGAGGAAATTGGCGAAGTCTCTCATTCTCTCCAGTGTTTGTAGGATACAAAAAGGCAATTTAGGGCAATTAAAAACTGTAATGAATATGCAATTAATCACATATATCAATATTTGCTGAGAAAAGCCCTCAAATCAAGATAATTAGTGTAGCAGAAGAACAAAACCGAACAAAAAGCACCTTTAAAAATCTATATATCGTACTATTTCCAAATGCTAGACGAAAAATTTTCAGCCATTGTGTTGTGTCTTGTTTTTCCAGTGTCTTGCATCATAAGCACTGAATTTTAAAGACACCTTGTCAGGTTAAAAACAGCTCAACTTTTAAAAAGCATGCCTCAAGACTCCTGTGTTCAATTTCATTATGTTCTATGCTTCATGCAGCTGTTTGTTAATGCAAACTGTGTGAACAGTTCTCAGTAAGTGTGGCTTGGCGAGTTGTTTTGGCTGTAGTAGCATATGGGTCAGAAGGCACAATTAAACATGCTATTTTTGTGTTATTTTTACAAATAATTAATTGTACTGAATGAATGTGTTATTTCGCCAGCCCTATTAAAAACACAACAAAGCAAATTGCTGTACGCAAGGCTCGCTCATGCGCAAGTTTTGTGTTATTGTGAATGTGCATGCATGTGCATGTATTCATGTGTGAGTGTGTTGGTAAATCAAATCTGCAATTCTAATCACTATTTGATAAAGACCTCTGTTTAGCTCACTGACAGCAGAGGAAGCTGACGTCTTAAATTTAAATGAGCAGCACTTGGGGAATTCTAGAGGAAGAGGAGGGAGGGAGAGATTTCAAATCTAAAACAGACAGGGACGACAGGAAAAAAAAAAAAAAACACCACGATAATTTGAAAACCTGGAAATGATAGAGAGATGTTAAGCACTCATCTTGGCTATCCATCTCTATAATCGTCTATAAACAAGAAAATATATATATATTATATATAGATATAATATATATAGTATATATATATATATTATAATATATATATATATATATTGTAGGATATATATTAGTCACCACTTTATTTAAGGTCAATTCTCGCCATTAACTCTCAATAGACGCCTCAATAAATCTAATTTCGGTTATTATATAGTAAGGTTCAGTTGGGAGTGGGTAAGTTTGTATTGGGTAGGATTAGGGATGTAGAAACAGGTCATGCAGAATATGTGCTTTGTAAGTACTAATAAACAGCCAATAGGTTAATAATAGACATGCTAATAAGCGACTAGTTATAGTGAGAGTTGGTCGCTATACTAAAGTGTTACCATATATATACCTATATGTGACCCTGGACCACAAAACCAGTCTTAAGTCACTGGGGTATATTTGTAGCAATAGCCGAAAATATATTGTATGGGTCAAAATTATAGATTTTTTTTAATGCCAAAAATCATTAGGATATTAAATAAAGATCATGTTCCATGAAGATATTTTGTAAATTTCCTACTATAAATATATTAAAACTTCATTTTTGATTAGTAATATGCATTGCTAAGAACTTCATTTGGACAACTTTAAAGGCGATTTTCTCAATATTTAGATTTTTTGCAGCCTCAGATTTCAGATTTTCAAATAGTTGTATCTCGGCCAAATATTGTCCTATCCAAACAAACATGTTCCATACATCAATGGAAAGCTTATTTATTCAGCTTTGAGATGATGTATAAATCTCAATTTCGAAAAATTGACCCTTATGACCTAGGTTTTGTGGTCCAGGGTCACATATAGGAAACATTGGGTCTGACATACTATAATATATAGTGTCAGACACAATGTTTCCGTTTTCAGACACAGAAAAAGAGCAGATAGAAGTAAACCAGGCCATCTGTATGCTCTTCCTCTCCCGGGGCCTTTCTACCCATGATTCCTCCCTCCTCCCTCCATATGGCGAGTGTCTGTGAGCATGTGGGAGTAGGTATGTCTGTACCTTCCCTCCAGGGGGCCGGGGGATGCCCACAAACAGGTGATCCAGGAAGTTGGCGCTGCGCCCCAGACCGAGCACGGTGTAGGGCAGCTGGAGCGCGAGATGAGCCGACTGGCTGAGCTGCCCCGCTGCAGAGAGAGAGAGGATGTGTGAGGAGGAATTGTAGGAGGGAGAGAGTGGGATTGAGGGTGGAGGAGTGAGGTGAAAGAGAGAACAGCCGAGTGTGAGGGGGAGGGAAGAGTAAGGTATGAAACAGGACATGAACAGGTGAGGGAGGGGGAGGAGAAGATGAAAGAGGAGAAAACAGAAAAAATTGCTGCCATTAGTGTCATCCATAAATAAGGCTTGTTATAATAAAAGATCTCAGCATATGAAGGGTTCTTGCTCAGATCCTCATGAGCTTTAAAGCAACCTCAACAAACTAATGCAGAAACCTGCATACTTAACATATTTTACAGGCTACGATTGCTTTAAAGGGGTAGGTAACCAAAATAAATAAATTCTGTCATCATTTACTCATGCTCATGTTGATTCAAACTGGTATGACTTTCTTTCTTCTGTGGAACACAAAAGAAGATACTTTGAAAACTTTTTTTGGTCCATACAATATAAGTCAATGGCCACCAAAACTCTTCAGAAAGAAATTGGTTTCTAAAATCAAATTTTTTATGATTTTGGTCAAAGGACACTGGGACTCAACTAAATCTGAACTAACTGTTGGAGCACTTTATGTGTGTCCTGCTGAAGTACACACAGTTCCCAACTGGGGAAAGGTCAGTCCATTGCTCATGTGTCTGACTTAATGATGCCATTAAAGACAAGAACAATTAGATGTGTATAAGCTGATTTCCCATTATGCATAAGAGAGAAGAAAGAGAGAGAGAGAGAGAGAGCGAGAGATGGAGGAGAGAAGGAGCTGGGGATGGGGGAGGAGAGGAGAGGAGAGGAGAGAGAGAGGAGAGGAGAGAGAGAGAGAGAGAAACAAGGGTCTCCTTAATAACTTCCCTTTGGCACATAATAGCAGTACTGGAATTCTGGATGCAATCTGATGGAAAATGTAGAGCGAGTCTCACTGACCAGGAACAGATCCTTAGCCAATATAAAACAAAACAAGAATTATCTTTTGTACTCTTGCTCTAGTAGTGAAGTATACAATGTTTTATAGACCATGTCGCCCTCATGGTGTAAGAGTTTTCATTCTGATGCCAAAACCCCCCAAAAATGATGCTCCCCTTTTCTATAATATAAAGGCAGCAATGCAGTATATGTTCATGAAGACCCATTTACACTGTGTACACACACAATTAATATATTTTTCTCTACCCACTATTAGTTATGCTCATAAATGCTGCATTTATTTGACCAAAAACAGTAAGTACGAAAAATATATAATTTTAAATTAAATTATGGTTCTATATTAATATTTTTAAGTAATGTATTCCTGTGTTAGACAAAGCTGAAATTTCAGCAGCTGTATTCAGATCCTCGGCATCACAATAATCCTTCAGAAATCATCATCAATAATATGTTGATTTGTGCTCAATAATTTAATAATAATAATAATACGAATTTATTTACATCATTTTATTATAGTCAATGTTGTGAAAACAGTGTGATTAATTTGTTGAAAATGTATCCGTTTTCAGGATTCTTGATGAACAGAAAGTTCAAAAGAACAAGCTTTATGGAAATAGAAAGTATTAAACGATAAAGGTTGTTATTGTCACGTTGAGCTGATTTAATGCATCCTTGCTGAAAAAAAGTATTAATTTCTTAAAAGAAAAAAATAAGTAATTTTTTTTTTCACAGAACATTTTACAATCAATATAATTTCAAAGCAGTGTGTTAAATTTTTGTGTTAAACATTTAATAAAAAATTGAGCAAATACATTAAATACAGTTTGAAAAGCCCTCTCCAGTTGTCTCAAGTCTTCCACGGACCCCCTGCCATCTTTGTGGCCCTCTGAGGGTCCCTACACACCAGGGGTTTTCAAACTGGGGTTCAATGCTATTTGGATGAGGGTTTGTAGTAGTAGGGAAACCACACGCACACACATATGAGCGACAGCATCCACAAAACAAAGAGGACTCAGCTAGCCGAGCACAAGCTGAGGTGCAAGACAAGCTAATAGAGCTGTAGCTCGCCTCCTACACACACACCTACTCACACGCTCACTCAACCACAGTCCGCACAAGTGCAAGAGCACATATTCACTCTAACTACAACTGTAGGACCATTTCGGTAGAAGATGTACTCTAATGCATGCAAGGCAAAAAGAGAGAGAGAGAAAATAGCTTCAATCTGACAAACAACCGGCAGGTGGAAAGCACTCTGGAGAGCGAGTGGGAAAAAAGTAGAAATAGTTTACAAGTGTATCTGTCTCTAACTTGAAAAAATGGACCTGCTAGCCTCAATGCATACTTCAGAAGCAGATTGAAAGAACACAACACAGTATATTAGAAGCAAACATAGACTGAAAGCAGATTCTGGTGTCCACACAAACACACTCTATCAGCCTAAACCCATCAGTCCAGATCATCTCCCCAAGCAACCCTGTTTGTTAAATTATCTTGGGTCTAGCGTCGCTATAGAAACCATTCTTTGCCCTGTCGATTTGGTGCTTGTGGAGCGATAAAAGGAACAAATGGTGGCGATGCTGCCTGGGCCTGAGGGATTAGAGAGTTTAGAGAGGAACAGCCGCTCGCCGAGCCAAAATGGCGGCTTGATCCAGACACTGATTTGTGTGTAGCGACACGTGTCTGCTCTGAGGGAGACAAGTGGAGTCTTCCAGAGGCCCCCAGCAGCATTTCCCATCTTATCACGCTACCGTCACAGAAAACAGCAGAGCGAAAATATGGCCACTCAAAGCCAGAATGACATCAAGTGCAGAGAGAGGGAAAGAGAAAGAACCTGGAACGACTGAATGACTCAAAAAGACGAAATGTTCACAAACAGTTTTTTGTAATCAGACCTCACAGAGAGCCCAACGTCAAATTGTAGTCAATCTAGCCAAAAGTATGAATACATGAATAAAAAAAAAAAAAAAAAAAAAAAAAAAAGAACAGATCGATATTTTAGCAAAATAACAGCACAATATTTTTGACTTGGCAGGCAGGAATTCAAAAAGATGTAAAATGAAAGTTGTCATGCAGACTGCATGAGGGAAAAATAGACTTGGTGTGAGTAGGCCTTACTAGATTTTGAGGTCAAATGTATTCTGTGTGCACATTATATGTAAATATTGTTTTTTAAATTATTGTTTTCTTATAACTGTTGTTTTAAAATTACCGTATTAAAAGTAAATTACATTAATAATTAACAGAAAAAAAGACCTGAATGTGCATCCTTTCTGAAAACAATACAAAACTTGAGCATAGCATCTTGTGATCACTCTGCTAGGCTTTCGGACAAATGTGCATATAAATCACATCATAAACGCTTATAATTCTTAATAAATGAAAATAACATATTCAAATATGAGCCTTTAGCCTACTGTTAAATTCGATTGCCGTTATTATTGAATTTCATAGTCCCAGTTTTGATTGATGCACGACTGTTCACAGAAAAGTGAGCAAGACACGACAGTTACAATATATTATGATTGTTAAAAAAGACATCTAACCGTCATAACCAAATTAGGCTACATTTATTGTCATATTAAATATCTCAATACACATCATTAGATGACATTAAGCACAACTTGTGTAGATTTATTTAGTATAAAAAAGGCTTGACTGAGTCATTTTGGCGATATTTGTATTACTTTACCATGTAATCAATCTCAGCATGTGTAATTTAGTTTGTCGCTAGACATTGCAGCACTAAGGCTAAATTATGCCTTATTGCCTTTTATCCAGTATTCTTTGGCCTGCTCTTGGAAGGCTCTGTTAAATTCGCTAACTTGAATAAACCGAACTAAAACTGAAACTAAAAAATATACAACGAAATAAAAATGCATTCACAAAATAAAAACTAAACTAAAACTAACAACAATATTAATGAAACAAATAAAAACTAAACTGAATTGTATAGCAAATTTGAAAACGATATTAAAATAAAACTAATTTAAAAATTCAAAACTATAATAACCTTGGCCAGATGTCCAATATCAAGATATGATCCAATATTCCAATATCCAATATCAAGATATATCCAATATTCTCGAAAACGTCTTGCTGCAATTTTTACTTTTGCACTTTTCACTTTTTTACGGCCTCTGATTAAGCATTACAACAAAGATTTTTTGAGGAGGTTTCAGCCCTGCATATAACCGTGTGCGGATTGTTTTTTCTGCTGGCTATATTCAAAGTTGTTGTCATTTTATTTCTCTATTGTGTGTGTGTGTATTTGCAGTGATTACTAATGCATGGCCAACGTATAGTTCTGTTTATCACACCAATAGAGCGGCTTTGAATTTTCAATCTCGTAAGAGCAGGACAGAAAGAGAGCCAGCAAGAGTGGTAATTATAGAAGAAAGAACTGCATTAGGTCAGATGTCTCTCTCTCTATATATGTGCACTGAACATAATGAAAGGACTTCAAGCTGTCCTAGTGGAAAAAAGAAGGCGTTCAGATCAATTACTGAGAAAAGAGTCTCCAACAAAGGTCATTATCACAGTCATTCTCTCTATCGCTCTTCATGGGGAGGAAGCAGATGATACAGTATATGTGATGAGTGTGAATGTGCTCTCTTCGTGATTTTGATGGATTGGAGTGATAACCAGAGACAGAGAGGTGCTAACACCAGCAGAGATCCTCTCTTTTGCTCCACAACCATGATGATCCAGATCACGATCATAAAGATACATGTACTTGTGGTTGGCACTAGCATGCCTACTTATATTTTAAGGCTGCGTGATTTAAAACGGAGTGTTTCTGATCACAGGAGACACTGGAAAAAGATGGCAGGAAAGAGGGGATAATCTTGTTGGCTTGTGAATGGGTGGGGGTCTATATTTGCTCTGGGAGATTCAGAAAGGGACAAAAGCTGTGATCAATACTAATCCTACCTCTCACTCCAGCTGCAGGCTAAACTACACTTCACAGCACATATATGAGAACGTGAATGAGGGAGAAGAGAGAGAGGAAGATGGTGAATGGGCTCGAGAGACATTAGACTTGTGTTATCACCTAAATGTGTGAGAGACAGAGACAATACGATTCTTGTCATTTTGGAAATAAACAAGCCCACTCAGAATCAGTACCTGCAGTATAATTCAAATACTTCTATGGAACTGTGTAATTAATTAGTTATTAGTTCTAGAAATCTTCTCTCATTAAATTGAGTGGGGACCAAAACTCTTGGACAAAACTGTTTATATTTCACTTTTTTTCTTTTCTTTTCTTTTCTTTCTTTCTTTCTTTTTATTTTTTTTTTAATTAATTTAAGATTTAATAAAGAGTATTAGGTGAATAATTTGAATAAAAAAATTGAACTGAAAAATCATTGTTGAATTAAACATTGCTCAATTAAAAATATAGATCCTAGTCATTTGATTATTTCTTCAGCATTAAAATAAAGTAGTATACAAAACTAGAAGTGAAAAAAGTGTTTTTCACACTAAACAAAGGCACAGCTAAATGTATCATTCATTATTACGGGTTTGTGAGGCAACTGTTATTTACATTTCAATTAAAAGCTGCTATAAAACAATTTTTTTGATAAAAACAAGCAATTAAAGTTTTAATGGCAATACTTTAGATTAGGGAACCTATTCACAGAAGACAAGAGTCTTCCTCACTAAACTCCTTATTTGCTGATAATTAATAGGAAGTGAGGTAGTTGCTGTAGTGGTCATGTTTATAGAATAAGGCATTACTATGTGCTTTATAAGTATTAATACACAACCAATAAGTAATATGCATGGTAATAAGCAACTAGTTAATAGAGAATCGTGTTCCTTAATCTACGGTATTACCATTTTAATTGGGTCACAATGCAAATTATAACAAACATTTTAAATTTGACTGATTTATATGTCAATAACAGCTACCAAAAACAGTCGAAATCTCAGCTCTGTTTAACATATCTGATCTAGTTTAAAATCAGTATGCAGAACTCTGCAGACATTCCTCCCTAAAATCAATGAAGAGAATACTAAAAAGTGAGCAGATTCCATCTGTGCCTGAATATGAGTGTGCAGGATATGTAAGAGTGTGTCTGTGTGTGTCCCTCACTGTGATGATTCAGAGGGGCTGTTCATTATACAGCACATTCATTTGGCTAATTAATGAGAACAGTCTCGAGCCCCATATTGATCTGCATCTTTTTCTCCTCATTCTGCGTCAGCCTCCTCTCTCCCTCCTCTTGTGTCTGCCTCCATACTTCACCTTTTTCTGCTCACATTCTCTCTGTTTACTTACAACTCTCATTCATTAGCTTAGTACTGCAAGGGTCAGTCCAATTATACAAGCATGAAAACAAAACACTCTGAAGTACCTTATCATTCTTGATATGATTTGAGAGGATGCCCCTCACCCCACCTTCTACAAATGCACATTTACCTACAGGCTATACAAATATTCATACATACATTCCCACTCACAAATAACAAAATGATTAAAAAGAAGAAAACAAATGCAGTTGATGCTAAATTTAATACACACACAATATATTTTGTGTTTTGTATTAAAATATTTTAATTTGTGATGGTACACAACACATTTTTAATTGGTAGACTAATGAATTTGTCACAGGTTGTCTGAGGCACAGTCCTAATTAACTTGTAATTGGTCTGAAGAATATTTCTTGCTGGAAGAGATGTTAGCTTAGAAACTGTAGGTTGCTCCTCAATTAAGCCAATTGAGAAAACACAGTGTAATTTGTTTGGTTTAGTCGACTCGGTTCAGTTCAGATAATTTAATAGCAAGATAACTCTTGTGGCGAGTGCAAGCTGATTTAAAAGTGAGTTATTTTCAATGATCCAGTTAAAGTAGGTATTTTTCTAGTTATTTTAAACTGTTATCAGGTCAGCACATGAACAATGTTGCCTTCATGGGATCTGAGGTTACTTACTTTGTCCTCAGTTACTTTGTCCTCAAATAGAGAGAGGGAGAGCGAGTGCAGACAGCAGCAAAAATACCGCCGTCCCCATGTCCTGAGCTCGAGTCTAAATGTGCAATAAGTCTTGCTGTGCTGTGTTTCATTACTGGCCAATGAGAGCCTGAGGGAATAAGGTCCCTAATACAACCTGGCCTGTTCTCCACTCCGCGTACAACATACACCCCATTACTGTCCTTCAGCTGACCCCAGAAACCCTGCCACAATCTCTCCAATTACAGCAGGACATTGATCACAGAACTGTAGTTAGAAGTTCAGCATCAGAGCACCGAGGGACGATGGGCCACAGTGTCACTAAGCTCTACTAACAGTTTCTGTGCTGAAATGGTGATTGCTTTTATTTATCTATTCCTCTGTGTTTTCTGTGGGAGTGCCATCAGCTCCCTGTCACTCCTTAACGCTTCACATGGTAAACTGTGTGTGGGGGATAGACAGAAAGAATGACAGATTGATAGAACCACAGATATATAGAATGAACAACAGACAGAAAGATACAATGATAGAATAACAGAATGATAGAACAATAGATACATGGAATGAAATATACACATAATAATGAATAGAACAATAGAAAGACAAAACAGACAGAATGACAGACAAGACAGAGAATTAAAGATGGACATATAACAGCAGCTGGACATAAAATGTAATGGAATAAAACAATACAGACACAACAACCCTCTACATTGCGAGTAAATCACTCGCACAGGCGACTAAATCTTCACTCTGGGCGACTAAATGATGTCTAATATTAGACAATTGCTAATAAATTCTCAGATTTTACTCGCCAGTGTGTGAGTTGGAGGCTGAGTATAAGTTTAGCACAGACATATTTTCACTCGCCGAACACTCTGTGACTGAGCGCTTCAGAGTTTCACTCTCCGTCAAGCGATCTGTGCTGTTTTTTAGTTCATCTCAATGGATGTGCAACGCACAACGTACCGTAAACTCTAGTGTGAAGGCGCCCTACGCCGTCGCTTTGTCTTCAACAACAAGCAGCTGAGAAGAGGGAGAGAGAGAGAGAGAGAGAGAGAGAGAGAGAGATAATTGACTCGCTACCTATGCGCGCCACATGTAAACGATATTCTTTGTGGTATTTTGCTGTCAAAATAACGGAGTTCCTTTGGAATTCTTCAGCTTAAGAACTGCCGGGTTTTCCTGTAGTGGGCGGAACTAATGCGCAAACGGCAATCTCATTGGCTGGCGTTCACCTATTATCGTCCCTGTTTTGATTTCAGCAAAGCAGTTCGAGCGAACGCCCACAACCTGATTAATATTCATGAAACCAGCAGCTCATTAACCCTTAGTGCGATTGTTCTTATTAGTAGAATTCGTATCATTATTATCTAATCAGTATTTTTGTTAGTTTTCCCCCAATTTTTGTGTGTGTGTATGTTGGTGTGTATATGTGTGTGTGTGTGTATGTGTGTGTGGTGTGTGTGTGGTGTGTGTGTGTGTGTATGTGTGTGTGGTGTGTGTGTGTATGTGTGTGTGAGTATTTTAGCGTGGGTGTATAATTATCCAGTCTGTCGAGGGGACGGGAAGGGAAACTAAAAAATGTACTAGCCAATGGCGATCCAATTGCCAAGGTGTTCGTAGAGGGCTGCATAAAACAATATACATAACCTGGTGTTGTGATAGATAGAATGATAGAGATAGATAGATAGATAGATAGATAGCAGACAGACAGACAGACAGACAGACAGGGGACAGACAGACAGACAGACAGACAGACAGAATGATAGACAGACAGAACGATAGACAGAATGGCAAACAAGACAGATAGAATGAAAGATAGACATAAAACCGTACATGGACATAAAACAACAGACATAAAACAATAGATAGACAAACTGATAAAGTAGAATGATTGAATCATGGACAGATAGAATGATAGATAGAATGACACAATAGAATGAAAGACAAACAAACAAAAAAAATGATAGATAGAACAATAGATACAGAATGACAACGATGGATAGCGCAATAGAAAGACAGACTGAGTAATTGGCACAAATAATGTTAGGGATAACTAGATAAATAGATAAAAAGACAGACAAACAGACAGACATAGAATGACAGAAAAAGACAGAGAGATACAACGATAGAACGTCATATATAGACTCAGGCAGATAGGATAAATGGGACAGGGACTGGCACAGGACGATAGACGAATGACCAGAATGACCAATGGAACAATAGACAGATAGACAGACAGACAGACAGACAGACAGATAGATATAGATAGAATGACAGAACTATCAATAAATAGACAGACACAGACAGACATAAGATAAATGACAGAAAGACAGAGAGAGACAGAAAGACAGACAGAAAGACAGATAGATAGATAGATAGATAGATAGATAGATAGATAGATAGATAGATAGACACAGACAGACACACAGGATAAACAACAGAAAGACAGAGAGATAGATAGATAGACAGATACATAGATAGATGGACAGACAGAGAGAGACAGAGCAAATTCCTAACAGACAGATAACCAGCTCTGTGGAACACATTAGCCCCTGACTTGAACATCAAAACAAACCTGACACACAGCAGGTGATGCCAGAGATTCATACTGAATTTCGTACTCAGACTATTAGGAAGAAAGCACAGCCAAACACTTCTGCTCATTTGTATTCTGCTTGAGCAGGAGTACAAGACGACAAATCAAGAACATTATTACTGTGACATTTCATTATAGACCAGTATTTCAGCATATACCATTTAACTCTAATATGACAATAAACATTTATAAATGCTGTTTGTGTATAGAGGTGTGTTTTATCACTTATGAATCTCTCCTCAAATAAGAGAGGAAAGAACAAAGATAAAGAGGACAATGAGAGAGTGGAGATATTTAAGATAACAGAAATTCTTGTGGTTTCCTGGCTAGTGAAAGATTGCTCAATAAAAGAGGAAGAAGGGCTATAATTTCATTGGACAGAACTTAAAGGCAAGTTCAGAAACTCTGGTCCGGCTTTTAAAAGCAGCACATAATTCAATTTTTTAAAAGAAGATATCAGTTTCTTTTACAAGCATGGAGCACATAAGTTCCCTAAAATCCATTATTTCCAGTTATCTGAGGATAATTTTTGTCCTTTTAGCCATTTAGCCATTTATCTTTGAAATGGATCTGTCATATTCAGCTCTCTGTTCTGCTGAGGATATTTAGCACAGTCCACACACACACACAGAACAGGACCGCACAGAAGATGCAGACATGCACGTGGCCCAGTGGAGGCACACGCACAGAACCACAACATGAGAGAAACATTCACTCTGTTTATGTAATGCTTCCACTGAGAGCTCAAGGTCAGTGATGTATTTCAAAAGAGAATTCAGGAAAACAGCCATTTACTCCAAAGAGATGGAGTTCTGTCAATGCTGTGGGGAATTTTATCTTATCTGCTCTTAGAAAGGTGAAATGGGGTCATTCGTCGCTGTGTCTCTGATCTTGAACTTGGTCAATCAGATGTCCTTGAAGGCCAAACAACACACGAGACACTCGTATATAAAACACTAAGCAATCAAGAAATAAGACAATCCGAGCCTCATAACTGATGTGTGCCTAGTCACAGAATCTCTAGTTTGCTCTATAGTCTAGTTTACTTTAAAGGAGTCATATGACGTTGCTAAAAAGAACATTATGTTGTGTATTTGGTGTAATGCAATGTGTTTATGCAGTTTAAGGTTAAAAAAACACATAATTTTCCACATAATGTACATTATTGTTGCTCCTCTATGCCCCGCCTTTCTGAAACACGTTGATTTTTACAAAGCTCATCGGTCTGAAAAGCGAGGTGCGCGCCAGATATCCAGTGCGTTGTGATTGGCCGAATACCTCAAGCGTGTGACGGAAATGTTACACCCCTTACCATACTGTGATGCCGTGTCTGGCTGGAGCGATGAGACAAAACCAATAAAAGCCATTACAAAACGAGGCATTTGTTGCATCCAGTGGGGCATAATTACTTATTATAATGACTTATACCGTCTTTTTAAGCGTTGCGTTGCGTATCACGCCACATAAACATAAAACCATGTCTGCATTTGTGATCGGAGAAATTACAAACAATAAGCGCTACTCTACACTGCTCAAACTTGTGTTTGAATCATCAGTGGCAAATTATTTAAATATAAAAAAAACTTACTTACAGGCTGTGAGTCAGAAGACTCACAGAGCCAGACTGTCCTTGCAAAGTTGCAACTGCCACACTTTATAGAAACAGCCTTTGTGCAAAGACGCATTGTAGGCTACTCTGCAGGATCATGAAACAGTCTTCCATAAAATGCGCTGCACACAATTGAATATTTGGGTTAAAGTGTTCTGGAACAGTATTGTAAATACAACTTAAACACTGATTTCTAGCTGTGTCCTCTTTTGAAAGGCCAAACAAAGTAGGTTCGCTTTCACAACAAAACACACAGCACCACACACGGCGGGCTAGAGTGAGCGGAGGCGGGCGGGCTTGAGTGAGCAGAGGTGGGTGGGCTTGAGAACGGCACGGCCGGCGGGTTTGCGGCAACCACATGTGACGACTCCGGGTTGGACTCCACTTCGTCCACGGTGAAATTCGATCCGGCGATCCACAGTGCGAAGTCGATGTATTTCCTCAGCGACCAACACGGATAAGCTCTAGGCATGACGAAACGGACATCATCCTCTTTTGGAAGACCAAACAAAGTATTTTCGCTTTCACAATGAAACATACAGTGTCTCCACAACATGGCGGCGGCAGCAACAACAATACTACAACGAGAATAAAAGTTACGGCTTCTTTCTTTGCATGAACATTTTGGGCGGTGTTATGCAAATCTTCCAACACAGTGACATAGACATGGGGGCGTGGTTAGAACGAGGCGTTTTAGGAGGGTGTGGATGAGTCTTAACTTTTATAAAGATATCTCTTTGGGTTTGAGACTTTAAACTTTGCGACTTTACGGATCTTCTATATGCACAAACAACTTTAACACTCCAAAGACAAAGGAAAAATTTAAATCACATCATATAACCCCTTTAAGATGGTTTGATATGTTTGGCATACAAGGTAGAGTTAGGGACCACTCAAACACACAATATATATTTGTTAGCTAGATTTAACAAATACTCTGTAGCGCGTGAGTGGCAGGAAAGGCCCCTGCTTTCCATGGTAACCCTGGGACACCGATCCATTTACGAACTCCTGGAATGTGGTGAAGAAATCCCCTTCCTTGCCAATAAGGAAAATCCACAAGGAATGACTTTTTATAATTAATTCATAGGAAAAACCTTGTTTGAATGAAACAGTGATCCTTCGGTCTTTGGATATATTGTCATGATGTATTTGGTATTTGATTTATTTTAGACTATTGTTAGTATGCTTTTGAGGGAACCATTCGATCATAACTTCACTATATGTAAATCTTCCTGTAGTGTCTATGAATTCGCCTTCTGATTATCTAAACAAGATTGTATATTATATGTTGGTGCATAGGCAATATATATTAGTGTCCTGTGAATCTTTAGTAATTTCGATCCTAGTTCCATTTGCAAATTACCATGCTTAGAGTACAAAGGGTCGTAAACCCTCCAGCAAATTGCCACCTCCCGCTCGGAAATTCAATTTTGCTCATTGGACAAGCCCATCTCGAAAGGCGGAGATCTTCTCCGACCTTAAACGCCCGGCTCCAGGGACCCGCCCCAGTCGGTGGTTCAGTCAGAGGCTAAGATGAAGATGTGAGAAAAACGCTTCAGGATATCAAAGCATTGTGCCAGGCTTTGGCCTTGTCCTTTCCATTCATCAAGTTTCTCTGACTCAAACTGGTTCTTTTCATTGACTCAAATTCAGCAAAGATCAACTGGAAAACTTAAGATTGCATCAGGAATCTCTTTAAGACAGACGAGACTTGCAAGTATCAAAATTAGTCTTATTAATTAGGTATCATTTTGCACCTTTTTACAAAGGTGTGTTTGAAATCAGAATCTGACGTTTTCCCTCAGGTTTTATATCTGCTGAATATGCAAAATGGTTCCATAAGTGTCATTCCTTATGTCTCTTTCTGTAATGAGTTAAACTTTAACCCTTTCCTATACCAACTGTATGTGACTGTATGTGTGTGTATATGTGTATGTTAGACCAGCTTATGTTTGTATGTAGGATGTTAGACCAGTTTATGTGTTTATGTAGTATGTTAGACTAGTTTAAGTGTTTATGTAGTTAATAAAACCTTACTTGTATCACACTTGACGTGTTCATTGTTTACTCATAAACGGAGTCAATAATCATGCAGATTTACGCTACAAGCTTTGTAGAATGTATCAGTAGCACGTTCTTAGAATTGACACGACAGTTGACCCTGAGAGGTCAGCTAATATCTACAGCGGATCTAAAATATTAATAATTAACTATAACTAGTTATGGTTAGTTATTCATATTTCCTGTCATGAGCTGATTCGTTACACAATGTACAATGTATTTTTTGCATACAATACTACAATAAAAATTGGAAAATAATATTTTAGGCATGTCATCTATGGAACATTGAATGTGCTACGTGATAATGGATAAAAATGAACCAGAGCCATACTATATATGATATTCTCTATATTGGCTGCATTCACAGTTTTCACTGCAATCCAGTGTCACAATGTGGTTCCCAGGCAAGAAACACATTTATGCAATTCCTTATTTTCAACTCAAATATAAATATGAATTTTTCATAAAAATAAAGATTTCTCATTAACAAATGCAATCATTAACAAATTGAATTTTTTGAATGATAAAAGGGCAATTTCTCCAGACTTCACACAATGCACGATTCCAGAACAGATTTTAAAATTAACACCAGAGTAAAGTTTGGCCAAGAAAAAGCTTTTTATTGGTTCATTCAAAAACCTCCTAGTTTACTTTAGTCTGATCCCTAAAAAATAATGAACTAGTCAAGTCAAATGACTTGACAGAGTGTTGAGGTTGACTTATCGTACCTCACTGAGACAAAGAGATACTGTATGTGTGATGCCTTTCCCATCTAGTGTTAATCTTTTCTGAGCCGTGAACTCACCAGACGCGTTCTTCAGATAACCGTTCGAGTCCACTGATGTGTACATGACATACGGGCCAGGCTGGTTCACACCAAAGGGCTGTGGGATAGATAGAAGTGATTAATAACAAATACAATACACATACAAAGAAAAATAATTGGGAAACGCCATTAAAATCATAAAATAACTGTCTCTAAATGTGCCGTCAAATTAGAAAAATTTTGCAGGCCAAAAAAAAAGTGATGTATGAATTATGAATCACACACAAACCAAGCAGCTTCGTGTAACCAACTTAAACCAACTGCGAAATCTATGTGGGGAAATCCTTCGCCCTCATATAAAATTCCCAAACACGTCGATTCCTATTGGAATGACTGGAAATTGAAGCAATTCAACCACATATCCGATCATACCAATAAAATCCTCCTTGGAAATGTTCATTGCAGTAGCCTGGGAAATTGCAAATTTGACTGTTTCTTGGCAGACTGCTACAATCCAGTATATCGGAGCTCCTCTGACCTCTGATGTTGGCCAGACGGTGATTTTGTTGACCCTGGCTGCTTTTATGCAAGTGTGTGTGTGTTTTTAGTCTCGAGTCCACACAGATCACCACAGGTTACACAGGCTCAGTTCTAGTCTCCTGCACATACTGAGACACATGAGAGATGTCTATCAGCATCCAGGAGTAATGCGTGGCCAGCACTGGCTCAGCGCCACGGAGATGGGGCAGACCTGCTACATGCCAGCTTCTCAATTATGGATACTTTTCTCTGTGCAGACAATATGGGAACTGCAAATGAACAGCATGCCAGGAACAAGTGGGCATAAATTTTTAAACAGATGTATTTGTGGGGCATGATTATGGATGGGGAGGGGTGAAATGATTCCCCAGTTGTAAATTATGTTTCCCCGTTGCTGATGAATCCAACCAATAGACAATGCTGACAGGAAGTGAGACAATCCTGGAGCTGAAGCTCTCAGTCATCCAGTGCCAGACTGACATAAATGAGGGAGAGGATGATCTGGCAGAGTCAGATACAGATGAAAAACATTCAGACAAACATAACAATGAGGGCAAACTACATGGCCAGAGAACATGACGTCAGTGAGACCTGAAGCCCCACAACTTCTTTGGACCTAAAACCTACCCCATCGCCAATGTCACGATTCCGGTCCATGAACTTCCAATTTCATTGACTCTCGCACTACACACTGTTGCACATCACCCCGGACTACATTTCCCATCATGCATTGCACTGATTGCACTCAGCACGGATTGCACACAGCTGTTTACACTGATTGCACCCAGCTGTTTCATATCACTCCCTCACTATTTAACACTCACTCTGATCCCTTCCCTCTGCCGAGTATTGTTCAGCGTTTATCACTCCCCTAGCGATAGCTACACTACAGAGCCCTCAGTCGTTTCCTAGCCTTAGCCTTAGCCTTAGCCTAGTTCTGCCTTGCCTTGTCTGTCTCCTTCGGTTTTGATCTTCGCCTGTTTTCCTGGACTTCTCCCTTTAGCCTTGTCCCTGTGACTCTGTCTGCCTATCGTCGACCCACGCTAGCCATAGGATTATTCTTGTGTCTTGCCCGCCATATTCCTGGTTGCCACTGTTTACCCTGCCTGTCTTATGACCATGTCTCTGTCTTCTCCAAATAAAGCTTTGCATTTGGATCCGCACGTCTCACGTCTCGTCAGCCCCGTTACAGAATACTCGGCCACAACAGGATCCAGCAGCTTTTCAAATGGGAATGGACAATGGCTAGGTATGGACACTACAAGATTACTATTAACCCTTAAACAAGGCATACGATCACTGGAAAGCTACACTCAAGAATTCATAGCCATCGCTCACTATTCTGAGTTACCATACTGTCTATTGATAGAGTTTTTCTGCAATGGCATAAATCAACCTCTGAGGGCTAAGCTTAGACGCGAGGGTCCACATTCATCACTCGCTCAGTTATAGACTAGCTTGCTGATACTGGTTCAGCGTTCACGGGGGTGTCGCCGGGGAGGAGAAGCGACACCCTGTTATGGACTGAGGTGATGGGCTGAACCAGAGGCAAGCTCACAAAAGGCGGCAGTTGCGGAGCCGATCACAAGATGGCGGGACACAACCAACATCTAGTCTGTCTAACAGCTGTTGTCCTTCCTGAGTCTAGTCTAGTCACAGTTGTCCTTCCTGAGTCTAGTCTAGTCCCAGTGGATCTTCCTGAGTTCAGTCAAGTCACAACAGATATTCATGAGTCTAGTCAAGTCACGACTGATCTTCATGAGTCCAGTCAAGCCACAGTTGTTATTCCTGAGTTCAGTCAAGTCACAGCTGATCGTCATGAGTCAAGTCAGGTTCCAGTTCATTATCATGAGTCAAGTTTAGTCACAGCTGATATGCATGAGTCTAGTCTAATCACAGTTGAGCATCACGAGTCTCGTCAAGTCACAGCTGATATTCATGAGTCTAGTCAAGTCACAACTGATCGTCATGAGTCTCGTCAAGTCACAACTGATCGTCATGAGTTGGTATCACCAGTGTTTTCCTTGAGTCAAGTCAAGTCACAGATGATCTTCCTGAGTTCAGTCAAGTCACGGTTGCTCTCATGAGTTGGTCTGTCCAGTTGTTTTCCTGAGTTCAAGTCTAGTCACAGCTCGGATCTTCCTGAGTCCAGTCAAGTCACGGTTGATCATAATGAGTCAGGTCAAGTCACATTTCATTATTATGAGTCTAGTCAAGTCAAAACAGATCTTCCCGAGTCAAGTCTAGCCACAGCTAATCTTCCCGAGTCAAGTCAAGTCACAGCTAATCTTCCTGAGTTGAGTCTAGGCACTGTTGATCATCATGAGTCAAGCAGGTCACGTTGACTTTGAGTCTGGTTAGTCACGTTGTTCTCCGAGTTCAGTCTAGTCACAGCGGAATCTTCCTGAGTTTCAGTCAAGTCACGGTCTTGATCGTCCTGAGTCAAAGCGAGGGCACAGTTTTTATTATCCGAGTCTGAGCAAGGTCACCAGCTGATATTATGAGTCCCGTCACGTCCAGTGATCATCCCGAGTCCCGTAAAGTCACAGTGATCATCCGGAGTCACGTTCATAACAGCTGATCTCTTAGAGTTTCACATGTCTCAGCTCTGCCGTCCGAGTTCACGTCCGCCTCAACTGTTCGTACAGAGTCACGTCAACTCAGTTGTTCATACAGAATCACATTGCATCACAGCTGATTGTCAGGAGTCTTGTCATGTCCTGTCTGTCACACCCAGTTTCTCAAGGTCAGTCCTTCGGTATCCCAGTATGGTATCCAGTGTGAGGGATGCACCGATGGTGTCTGCACGCGCAGCTGGTATCCCCAAACCCACACACTCTAACCCTTCTGTTCATGAACTAATTCCCCTGTCTGAGGTGTTTCCCCTGATGGGGATCGCTTTGTTGCGCTCTCGGCGCCATGCCACTACCCCACCCTCACAACACCCCCCGACACTCACCAACTCCCAGAGGCGGCAGCACCCACTATCAGGTCTGCAGAGTCGGTGGCTGAAGCTACAGTCTCTCTTGAGGTGGTGGTGCTCGCTGCTGTGTCCCCGAAGTGATGGTGCCCGCTGCAGTTTCTCAAGAGGTGGCGGCGCGTGCTGCAGAACATTCCGAAGCGGCGGTGCTCGCTTCAGCTCCTTGCGTGGTGGTGGCGCCTAGAAACGCACATTCGACCTGTCATGTCAGGGGCGAAGAAACCTTTACGAATCTCCCTGGATCCTGAGGGCATACTGGAGAACCTCCAGAGAGGGGCCATCAGCTGCAGAACCTCAAGAGGTTGTCAGTAGTGTACCCACTGTGGAACTTCTGTCGTCCTGTTGCAGGCCCAGGAGGCGTCTATGAACACTTGCTCGTCCTGTTCTGCCAAGGAGGCCGTCAAATGAACTATCTGCTCGTCCTGTTTGCGGCCAAGGAGGCCGTCTAGGACCTCATCTGCTGTTCCTGTTCGGCCAAGGAGGCACGTAGTATGAACTCTTGTCTGTCCTTCACGGTATGGAGGCCGTTGGGAATCCTCATAATGTCCTGTCACGGTTAGGAGGCCGGTTGTGAACTTTGTCGGGTCCAGAAACAGCCAGGGAGGTTGCCCGTGAATGCTCAGTCTTGTCTATCAACCCAATGTTCTGTCTGTGTTGTCTGCCTCTGCTCTCTCGTTGTTACAGTCTCCGACATGGTCTCCTGATCGGTGTGGTTCAACGGGGGGTTTCCTGTTCCCTCTGCTCCGCTGTGGTGGTCTTCTGCTCTGCCGTGGTGGTCTACTGTCTGGCTTCGGTGGTCCTCTGCTCTGCCGTGGTGGTCCTCCGCTCCGCCGTGGAGGTCTATTGTCTGGCTCCGGTGGTCCTCTGCTCCGAGTTGGGATCTTCGGTCGTCTTGCTTGCTGTTTGGGGGTTGGTATCAGCTACGCCGGCTCTGCCTCAGTCCCTGGTCTCCCCTATCCTTGGACCTGGCCCTCCGCTCCGCCTCCGCTCCACCGCCCACCTGGATAGTTTAGTGTTTGGAGCGTCTGGAAGCCGCTCCTTGGGGGTCTGTCACGAATCTGGTCCATGAACTTCCAATTTCATTGATTCTCGCACTACACACTGTTGCACATCACACCGGACTACATATCCCATCATCCATTGCACTGATTCACTCAGCACGGATTGCACACAGCTGTTTACATTGATTGCACCCAGCTGTTTCATATCCTTCCTCACTATTTAACACTCACTCTTATCCCTTCCCTCTTCCGAGTATTGTTCCGCATTTATCACTCCCGTAGCGATAGCGACACTACAGAGCCCTCGTTTGTTTCCTAGCCTTAGCTTAGTTTTGCCTTGCCTTGTCTGTCTCCTTCGGTTTTGATCTTCGCCTGGTTTCCTGGACTTCTCCCTTAGTCTTGCCCCTTCTGACTCTGTCTGTCCATCGTCGACCCACGCTAGCCCTAGGTCTGTTCTTGTGTCTTGCCCACCATATTCCTGGTTGCCTCTGTTTGACCCTGCATGTCTTATGACCATGTCTCTGTCTTCTCCAAATAAAGCTTTGCACATGGATCCGCACGTCTCACGTCTCACGTCTCGTCAGCCCCGTTACAGGCAACATCCATCACAGAGTTTATTATCCCACAAGGAAACCGGTTTGCAAACTATGGAAGCCTGATTATTCTGACTAAATACACTATTCTTCAAAAGTTTGGGGTTTAATCTTTTTTTTGTCTTAAGGCTTTGTTTTATTAAAAACCGTAATATAGTGAAATGTTACTACATTTTAAAATAACTTTTTTTTTGTTTTCTATTTGAATGTATTTTGAAATATAATTTATTAGGGCTGGGTTTTGACACAAAGTTCACGATTCGATTCTCATTCACAAGCTTACGATTCGATTCAATATCGATTATTTTGAATATATATATCAGGTACAGGACATGCCAAATTTTCTGAAGGAAAAAAAAACCGTTCCATAAAAATGAATCAATTAATATCGAGATATCGATATTTTTTTACCCAGCCCTATAATTTATTCCTGTGATGGCAAAAATAATTTTCAGCAGTCATTATTCCAGTCTTCAGTGTCACATGATCCTTCAGAAATAATTCTAATATGCTGATTTGTTGCTCAAGAAAAATTTCTTATTACCAATGTTTAAAACAGTTGTGCTGCTGAATATTTTTGTAGAATGAACAGAAAGTTCAACAGAACAGCATTTATTAGAATTAATACATAAACGTCTTTACTGTCACGTTATCAATATAATGCATCCTTCATGAATGCTGAAAACTAACTTGTTTACTTAAAAACGTATTGATCCCAAACTCTTGAATGGTAGTATGACTACACATCTTGTAACTGCAATTTTGTTTTCTTGTAATTATGAAATTTAAACCTAAAAAAATTCCAGCTCACCTAATCTGCCCCTTAAAGAAATGGAAGTTACTTGTGGCAGAGCATGAAGAGCACCTACCTACTATTATCAAGACCTGGAGAACTGAAAAAGCAAAGCTTAAAACGCACATGAAGACAAAATCTGACCCAGGCATGACTGCCAAATATAATGTCTGCAACTACAGAAGCCAGTTACAAAGCAAAAAATAACCTCCATTAAACTCTTCAGATTGCTGAAGCAAAATAAACAGCTGGAGGGCCTTGGGGTACATCAAACATACAAGGACAGGTGGATAACCCATGATCTCCCTGATGAAAAGACCAGACAGCAAGAGACAAAAATTGAGACTGAGCAAGCCAGAGAAACAATGTAAACGTGGGAAGATAGAGCATCAGAGGAAACAAAGTGTTGCCTAAGACAGCAGAGAGGCAAGCAGCTAAAAGGAGATAAACGGATACGTCACAAGAACTGGATTGGGAATAACAAACACATCCGAGAGTGACTGCAACAGTGGGACAAATATTTGAACAAAGAACCCCTGAGGAACTAACTAAGACTTTCTCCAAACTAAAACAAACTAAAATGCTACAAGAGTGGGTCATTTTTTTGCAAGCAACATATAGACAAGGCAAATATTTCATTATATTTTTTCATGAATCATAGGCTCCAAATGAACTAGGAACGAACATGATCACAATACTTTGTTTCATGTATATAGTTCATTATAACCTGATAGGAGACTTCAAATTGCCCATTTACCACTACTCCCACATTGCAACTTTAAAGTTGCGAAAAAACAGAAATAGCAACTTTTCTTCCATATTGTGACATACACTCGAGTGTAATGGATTATAGAAAATAAATAATGTAGAATGGAGACTTGGTTCTGTAAATTGGTTGTTAATTGGATTTTGGGATGTTGGTGTTTCACTCAAAAGTGGTGGCAGATGAACGTGAGTTCACAGGGGCCGGGTTTAAGCAAACTAAATGAGTGGAGAAGTTCTCCAATCACCAAAAAGAAATCTGTTGTTTTTACCAGAAAGGTCCAATTATGAAATTTCCATTAAACATTACAAAAAAAGTGAGAGCGAGAGAAACATATGCACACTTGAAAAATTCACAGTAATCTAACATACATTTAAATAAGGTGAATTTTAATTTCGTGCCGACTTCAAGGAAACCTACCATATGTGATCTACACTGGCTGTGATCAGGCAGGATGTGCAACTGTGTTTATCATGCAACATTGGAAAAATAGGACAAATGCAAATGGCTATGAATGAATTCATAGCACATGACACATTAATTCATCTGAACTGCATGCTTCTGCAACTAACATCCCTGTTTTCGCATCTGAATATTAATTCAGCGTGGGACTGTGTAACATGTATGTCAGAGGTCCAGCTGGAGCGAGACAGGAGTGCGGCCCATCTTAAAGAGCTCTTATTTAATCATAGAGCCCTCTGCTATCCACTGGCCTCAGGGCAAACTGTCTGCACTCACTAAGCATATCACTAAGTTAGAGAACCCATACGACGTGATCTGTGTGTCTGTGTTTGTGCGTGTCTAAAGTAGAGGATGAACGGCTGGGCAGAAACTGTATTATCTCTTCATTACGAAGGATGACAGTTAACGAACAGAGGTCTCCGAGTGTGAATGTGTGTGTCGCTCATGTATTAACAGAGTAATGAAATGGCTTTGGGACCCTGCCAAGAGCACGGTGCTGCTCTAAAACACACATACACCTCTCTGTTACAGCTCTGTAGCTGTGTCTGAAATATATTTTCTAAATTGTGCACTATATAGGCTGTTAGTTATTCTGTTCATTCACTATTTGCATCATCTATGTGGCATTCACTATATGTTGAGAACAGTGATTCAGTGAACAACTCTATGTGATTTCAAACATCTCTAGCATAAAATCTACAGATAATGGAGAAAAGTCAAAGAGAACGTAGAAAAACATATAGATGGCAGGAGAGGGTGAACGATGGACTGACAAAAGAAAAGAAAGAAGGAAACAAGGTACAGAAGAGCTCACAGACAAATGGAGAGAGTGTAGAAGAGAGAGAGAAAAAACAAGAGTGAGAACATAAAAGCCTATCTTTGCATCAGGAGGAGGACAGCTTTGTGACACACTTGTCCCCGACCTCAACAGCTAGTCAATAACGTCAGAGGAGTGAAGATAACAAGACAGAACTCACAGACAACCAAAATCAGGTTTCATGGTTATAAGAGATGCTTACATTCAGTGGTCGACTGTTACATACATTTTTTAATTAACAGCATTGGCAGAAGTTTTCCTGTTTGGCCGATTAGTGTCTAAAGAGAGCCTTTTGTTTTGACAGTGCTGAGAATTTTCTGGATTGCAGAGAGAAGTTGGCAAAGCACAAACGTAGGGATGGGAAGATTCCCCGATTCGCTTGGTGCATCGGCATAAAAAGTTAACGATGCGATGCATCGGTTTAAAAAGTGTGCATCGGCTACAAGTTGTCATTTATATCGCGATGCATCGTTTCTAACATATTTGCATTGGTAAAAACCGATTCATTTATATATAATTACTAGTGGATGTGCTATACTTTTATTCTTTAGAAAGTGACCAATATTTTATATGTATATTGATTTCTCCTCTCTAAACTGTTTCTCAAGCACCACTGCTGCTACTGCGTGGATATGACATATCACAACACTACAGAGACCCGAGGAAAGCCTGGGATTAAAGTCCAAAACCTCTTTAAAATCCTACAAAGCACTCAGGGCGAACGGTTTTCCTTACGAGAAAATTAAATTCACCACAATCTCACTAATTTGTGCACAGCTTAAGTCTTAGGTGACCTTAATGTCGATCATGATCAAATTTCGATTCACCATGAACAGCGAAGATCTGTGCCATTTAATGCATTTGGCGACTTGGTGTTTTTTCCTCAGTGCCTAACTGACAAGCCAAGATTGTTTCATCGTAAATTCAGAAAGTCTGCAAACATTTTGCTTTCAGGAGTGGGCGAGGCACGCGAAAGCAACGAGCACTGCTGCGTGCATGCACGCTAAACAGACAGAGTAAAATATACATTCTGATAAAAAAATGTGCTTTTGGACATTAAATGTGTCTTTTGTAGAATTTTTAACCTGCACATAAATTTTATTTTTATGATAGCAGTAACTGTAAGTAGACTACTGTAATGGGTAAATCAAATGTAAGCTAATACAGTACTAATTAATAAGCTCAGATGAGTTAATGTGTGTTTATTATAGCAGTTAAAATGTAGTCATTTTATTTATTATTTATTTTCATTTTTAATTAAGTGATTTTAACTTTTAATTTAGTTATTTTAAATGCTTTAAAGATCAGTTTTAGATTGTAATGTTCTAATGTTCTGCAAACTATAAAAGGTACAGCTGTAGAAAGGCTGCATGGCTAGAAACTGCAAAAAAAATAAAGAAAGTCAAATAATAGTATGTGAGACAGTGGTAATATCATTGTGTTCCTATTGGTCAGTGTTAGAGGAACTCCGTTTAGTCTGACAGTTAGCCTGCTTTAGACCAGGGGCCAGTTGCATAAACTTAGCCACCATCTTAAAAAATAGTTTGACCAACTAGCAGTTGCCAAGGGGGGGTCTTACTTTTCCAATACAAATAAGACCAATCTACCTTTTCATAATTGAATTAAAAAAGCCATGACCAGTCTTGAAGAAAAACAATTAGATGACTAACTTTTTAAGACTAATCTAAAAACGGTTACACCCGTCCCCAGGTTTCGTTTTCCCAGCATAAGCTCTAGCACAGTTGACGAAGCTTGATCGAGAGACCATTGATTGCAAGCTTGGCTCTTCCCGGCCGCTTTCCTGCACAGATGTGATCGCCCCGGGTAAACTCACTGCCTGTAGCTTCTAGTAGTCTTGAAGACGATGATGAGCTGGTTCAGTGTGTTTTGTGGCGCTTTTCCACTGCGTGGTACGACTCGCTCGGCACGGCTCAGTACGGCACGGCACGGCTCGGTTCGGTTTGCGTTTCCACTGCAGTTTATTATCGCTTTAGAGTGGGCGGGATTATTGATATGTCGTTATAGTTGCGCTGCCTCTATTGCCGTGACTCCTGAAAACTTTTTCATTCCGCGTCGCCCCCTCAAGCTCTCGCTGGATCCGCTCCTCTGCTATCCACGAGAGGAACGTCTGTTCTTCCGCAACAGACAACAAATTTTTTGGTTGTTAAAAAAGGTGCGCTTCCTTCTCTGGCTGTGCTGATTTAAATCTAGTGTTTCTTTTGTGTTTGTGTCGCAAGTTCTGTGATGCAGGTAGTGACGATTCTTTCCGGCCAATCCGTGATCAGCAGAGTCGTCACGTTTTGGTAACGGTACGGTTCACTTGGAACCCCAACCGAAGTGGTACTAAAAAAAGTACCAGGTACTGTACCCAGTGGAAAACCCCCCAAAAGTGAACCATACCGAGCCATACTGTGCCATACCATGCAGTGGAAAAGCGCCATTTGATTAGTGTTGGAGCTAACCTCTGATGGAAAGTGGCCTGGAAGGGCCAAGTTTACCCACCCCTGATCTAACCATGTTTAATTTGCTTTATGGAACCAAATCATTTGACAATGAGTCAGACTTACTGAAATAAGCCTGGCTTATTTGGTAAAATTGTTTTATGAAACAGGCCTTGAGGCATTAAAAGTGATATTTTCTCCATTACATCATATTGCATCGAATTGCATTGCATTGTGTTGAATCGAATCGAATCTAAATCGGATCGCACTGCATCGTAACAGGGGTGAATCGTATCGCAACGCATCGGTAGCTGCTTCATATGTATCTTTAAAGGGGTCATATGATGCTGCTAAAAAGAACATTATTTTGTGTATTTGTGTATTTATGAGATGTGTTTGTGCGGTTTAAAGTTAAAAAACCACATTATTTTCCACACACACTGTACATTATTGTGGCTCCTCTCTGCCCTGTCTTTCTGAAACGCGTAGATTTTTACAAAGCTCATCGCGGACAAAGCGAGGTTGCTCTGATTGGCCAGCTATCCAGTGTTTTGTGATTGGCCGAATACCTCAAGCGTGGGTTGGAAATATTCCGCCCCTCACCATACTGTTGATGCCGTGTCCCGGCCGGAGCTACGAGACATAAAAATTAAAACCCTTTACAAAAGAGGCATTTGTTGCATCCAGTGGGGACATAATTACTGGTTATAATGACTTATATTGTCTTTTTATGCGTTGCGTTGCGTTGCATTGCAATCGCGCCGCGTAAACATAAAACTCTGTCTGCATTTGGGATCAGAGAAATGACAAACAAACGCTACTCTACAACTGCCCAAAACTCGCGTTTGAATCAACAGTGGAAAATTCTTTAAATATGAAAACGTACTTACCGACTGTGAGGCAACGGCCGTCCTTTTAGTCTAACGTTACTCTCCCAGGTTCAGTAAACAGTCTTCCATAAAATGTGTTGCACACATCTGGATATTTGGGTTAACCTGTTCTGGAACAGTGTTGTAAATACACTGATTTTGTAAGTTGTGTCCGTTTTTGGAAGACCAAACAAAGGAGTTTCGCTTTCACAACAAAAAACACAGCGGCCTAGCATGAGGGAGCCCTGCTTAGCGTGTGCTGAGGCCGGGCTAGCGTGAGGGGAAGCCCCAGCTTAGAGTGAGCTGAGGCCGGGATAGAGTGGGCTGAGGCGGTGGGGTCGAGAACGGCGCGCCCGGCAGATCCGACAAATGAGCGGCAACCACATGTGACAACCCCGGGTTGGACTCCACTTCGTCCACGGTGAAAGTTGATGGTATTCCCCAGCGACCAGCCCAGAACATTCTCTAGGCAACTACGCAGATTCGTCCCTCTTTTGGAAGACCAAACAAAGTAGGTTTGCTTTCACAACGAAACACACAGCGCCTTCACGATGTGTTGGCGGCAGCAACAACAATACTACTGTGAGAATAAAAGTTACGCCTTCTTTCTTTGCGTGAACATTTGGGCGGCGTTATGCAAATCTTCCCACATAGTGATGTAGATATGTGGGGGCGTGTTAGAACTAACCGTTTTATGTAGGCGGGGTTGGACTCTGAACTTTTATAAAGAATATCTCTTTGGATTGAGACTTTAGTCTTTGCAACTTCACAGATCTTCCTTTAGACACCAAGAGCTTGTAAACCTCCAAAGAGAAAGGAAAATTGAAATCGCATCATATGACCCCTTTAATTTATCGTATCGTTGGCTATGCATCGAGATGCGTATCGTATCGGCCTTAGTCATGGAGATGCACATCCCTACTTCATTGCCAAATCCACATTTGGAAAACACCCCACCCCCCCCCGCCCCCGGAAGCGGACATCGTACTTTTTTAAAATTCAGGCATATTTATAACTTACTTATTACCAAAAAAAATAAATGAAAAAGTGCCTTAGCAAAATCTTCAATAAACTACAGCAAAGACAGGGATTGTTTAGAACACTGTTTGAATTCTTCTGAAATCTGCGGAAAGATTGCATGTGGACCTGGTGATGCCAAACACATGGCATTCCCACTCCAGTTCAGTGACTTGCATGATAGAAAGAGAGAGAGAGAGTGAGAGAGAAAAGATCAGAACTCACCTTGACGTTTTCTGGACAGTCATTGGAGCACAGGCCACTGAGCACTACAGAGAGAAAGAGATAAAGAGAGAGAAAGACAATCATAACTTTGTCCCACACATCTGGTCCTTAGATAAGACACGTTGATTGCAGCGTCTGTATCAAATCTACTTCACAACACTGCTAAACACGAGCAGCAGTACATTCACCTCCTCTAATATCACACAGTTTAACAGCAACTCTGCTCCCGCACACACCTTCAGCCAAGAATTATGCCTAGAGAAAATGAATCGGGCAAAATGTGCACTAAATTCCCACTAATGGTGTGAAATAAGAGCCAGACTCTCTGCTTCTCTTGAGGCCAAAACTGACTGTGCGTTAGAGAACAGCACATATGAAAGGGAAAGTAAAAAATCATTAATTGCTCATTAGTGGCACACAAAGAACCATCTGTGTACTTGTTCATCTGTCTATCTAAACACAGCATTAGATTTTTAAACTGGCAGTGACAGGCAGCACTATTTACAGACACAGCCAACTAGAAAGTTCAGGGTGGAAGTATACCAGTATAAATTATATAAGAGAAAATGGAAAGGACAAAGAAAAAAAGTGTCTTTGAAAGTCTGATGGAAAAACAAATTATGAAAATGTTTCAATCACTTCTCATCCTTTAAAAATGTATAGATTTCCTTGTTTGGTCTGACGGACAAATGTTCTGCATGAGTTATTAGGATTGTGAAATCAAATATGTGGCTTTGGTTTTCAAAGCGAATGTACTGAGGGGTGAAAAGAGAGGTGTGACATGAAGCCTGAAATAATTTTTCATTCATGCCTGGTCTAACAGTTTGTTTTATTTTTATTTTTATTTTTTGTGCTTGAAAGACAAGAACAGAGAGATAAAGTGCATCTTCCTGAGCCCTCCATGAATGAGTGAACTTGCTACACCCCTCTGTAATGTTTGATAGATAACATTATAGCACATCATAGCCTTCTACTAAGGCTAATAGGAAATGAAGGAATTTGGGCAACAGAAAATAGGGCAAAAATCTTGTTTCATGAGAAAAAAAATATTGAAACTCAAAATAATGTATGTTACTTACTGGTTAACAGTGTTTAAAAATTACATTTTCATTCTGGAACAACTGAAATTAATTTTGTTCCCATTGTCAAATACATTATGGAAAATTATTAATATTTTGAATACTTGATTCATATTGAATAAACATAAATACAGATATCAATTCTGCAATGCAAATATTTCATTAGTTGTTCTGCCAGTGCCAAAAATAATATATGTTATTTTTTTCATAGAAGTACGAAATTGACTTTATGTACATGCCATAGCTCCCACGAGCAAAGCACGTAGATTTCAAATCATATACACTACCATTCAAATAGTCTGGGGTCAATTTTTTTTAATGTTTTAAAGGCACACTCTCTTATGCTCACCAAGGCTGCTTTAATTTGATCAAAAATACAGTAAAAGCAGTAATACTGTAAATAAAATAACTGTTTTGTATTTTAGTATATTTAAAAAAAAAAATAGTCCTGTGATAGCAATGGCAAATTTCCAGCAGCCATTACATCAGTCTTAAGTATCACATACTCATTCAGAAATCTTTGTAATATGCAGATTTGGTGAAAAAAGTCATTTTTATTATTATTATTATTATTATCAATGTTGAAAACAGTTTGCTCAATGTTTTTGTGATACCATACTTTTTTTGATGAATAGAAGTCCACAGACTGTATTTATTTGAAATAGATTTTTTTTTTGTAACAAAGTAAATGTCTTTACTGTCACTTTTGATCAATTTTATGCATCCTTCCTGAATAAAAGCAATAATTTCTTAAGAAAAAAAAAAATGTACTGACCCCAAAATTTGGTATGGCCGTTCTGGGTCCTGCAACAAACAAGCAGCTGACATCTAGATGAACAGGAATGCTAACAGATAACCTTCTCCAGGTATTATAGACCTCATTGTGGCAGACATCCTGCTGGCCTGAAGCTGTCAGATACATTTTAAATCTCTAAGGCTAGTGTTTGTGAATGTGTAGCTAATATTGAACACCAGTTTGAACATACAAACTGACATGCCTGCACATGAACGCTGAAGGATAAGGAAACATGCACACATAGTGGAAATGTCTCTATCAATGACAAGCTACCAGCAGGGCTTGTGCACTGAGCTGAAGCATGATATGCACGGTCATGACACGCTCCCACTGTGTCTGTGTGTTTGTGCGTGTGCATGTAGTGCTGGGCAGTGCCCACCTAAGAGTACAGCATAAAACCATTAAAAGACACAAGGTTTAGCACTGAATACATCTAAACGTGCTTAAGGGAAGTCGTGGCCTAATGGTTAGAGAGTCGGACTCGTAACCCAAAGGTTGTGGGTTCGAGTCTCGTACCGGCAGGGATTGTAGGTGGGGGGAGTGAATGTACAGTGCTCTCTCCTACCTTCAATACCACGACTGAGGTGCCCTTGAGCAAGGCACCGAACCCCCAACATAATGGGCAGTGGGCAGCATAAATGGCTACATAAATGGCTGCCCACTGCTCCGGGTGTGTGTTCACAGTGTGTGAAGGATGGGTTAAATACTAATTCCTAGTATGGGTAACCATACTTGGCCACATGTCACGTCACGTCACGTTAATCCCAATGAAATGCCATTTTGTGAACTCACTGCATGAATAATGCACTTGTTTACTGTCAGAGCTTAGTGTGAGCCTTCATACACAGATAAGACTCGACGTTTGTCTCAATTCCTCCCGCAGGCTCCATTTGGAGATCCTGGAAACCTCTCTAATACAAATAAATTAAAATAATCACACAGCGACAGGCCTGTCATCAGACATCTATGATAAACTGAGGGGAAATACAGAGCGGTAAAGTGGACAGTCGAAAAAACTATTCAAATAAAAACTTACGACGGTTCATTCATCATAATGACATCTTGATAACTTTATAAGGTTACGCCTCATCCCAGAATGTCTGACATGATTGTGTTTGAACAGCTTCAACAGTTTTTTCTTCTTCTTGTTGTGACAAAAGGAACAGATCCAAATTGTGTTGCAGTTTGTTGTTCCCAGGACATTGGGAGATTCCGCGGAGTGAATCTGCCGGGAGTTTGCAGCAACAGTGGAATAGCTGTGATGTGATGGCTGTGAAATTGGACATGAGGCCTGCTGTTCTGTTCCGCACTGGTAAACCAGATACCACCGACTGTGTCTCATGTCATTCATAATAGCTGCCCCACACAGACGCTCACACATCATTACACCATCAGAGGTGGTGGTGCACTACTTCATAAAGCTGGAATAATACCTGTCACTCTTAATCTAGTCCATGAAACTGGTGACCAGGTGCTTTCAAAGTTGTGAGATCACAGCCTGGAGTCGGGAGATTACATCCATTACCTTACTCATTACCTTACTCTAACCCAGTAGCAACACAGACGGCTTTATGATTGACTCTAAGTCTCGGTTGAGGTCAGGCAGTGATTACAGTAACAAGCAGCACTCATCACCTAATCAATCAGCCTCAATAAAAATAGAAAAAAATAAAATCTCCACACACTTAAAGCGGCAGTGTCTATGCTCAAATACTACTAATCCAGTTTCATATGCAGAGAGAAGCAAGTAAACTATCATTTTGCAGAAATAATGTGGCTCTGTTTGTTTGAGCAGCCAGACACAGAAACACTGACAAATGGCATCAATTTGGGGTGTGGCTATCTGTTTGATCGACCAATGGCACACAGGTGGAGAGGATTTATTAAAACTGCCAGGTTGTGCACCACTCAAAATACCTTTTAAAATCTAGTTCATGGATAAATTTGAACTGAAATTAAAGGTAGAATTGAAGGCAGTAAATAGGAAACAAATTTTTTAATTTGAAAAAGTAGAATTAAAACGAATAGTTTGAAACAAAAAGTTTGAAAGTTTTTAAAAACTTTTTCCAGACAGACAGACATAAAGACACACAGATGGATGAATGTCACAATACAGTAGATGGATAGCTAATAGATGGATAGAACGATTGAACAATAGAATGATAGATGGATGGAACGATAGAACAACAGAACGATAGATAGACAGACAGACAGACAGACAGACAGACAGACAGATAGATAGATAGTTCATTGACAGAATGATAAACAGAATGACAGAATGATCGATAGATAAAAAATAGATATTGTAGATGGATAGCTAAAAGATGGATAGAATGACAGACTGATAGACAGTATGATAGATTGATAAAGTGATAGACAGTATGACAGACAGAATAACAATGATAAACAGTACAATAGATAGAACGACAGACAGACAGTAGGACAGGCAGAATAATAGGCAGAATGACAGATAGAATGATAGATAGAACAATATGTGGCCAGTTCAATTCAAATTCACACTCATGAAAGGGATTACATTTTTCAATTCTGAGTTTTGCACAACCTTTTAGATCACAAAAACACAAACTTGTTCCTCAAAATTAGCTGTATTAGCACGATAATTTAGTGTTTTTCTCTACTACTGATAATGAGGCAAAACAAACAAACAAATAAAAAGAACTAGAGTGACTAACAGGACTGAACTGAAATCACAGCGAATCATTCATAAAATCCAATCATCTATAGTGAAAGAAAAATACCTTCTTTTATGAGTTCTCATGTACAGTTGTAAGGTGTGGGGCGGGGGCTTGGTTTCTAGAGTGACAGATAACAGATTCGAGGAAGGAGCTTGCACTGGACTGAACAAAGCACGCAGATGTTCCTCATTGCGGCTCATCTGCAGTCTAATAAATGAACAGGAATGCAATCAGCTGCCATAGTTCTCTCTCTCTGCCTATAGCCAACACACACCACAAACACACACTCCAACCACCGTCTGTGTGCTTCTAGAGCATGCAAATCACAGGAAATTACGGCACCTGGCCTCTTCCCTCCTCTGATACTCTCCTGCTACCCGCTGACTGCTCACTCTGACTTCTTTTTCTGTCTATTGAGTTGTAGCTCAGAGGGGAGGTATAAATATGTGTATTTGAGCATTTATGACACTGAGGAAAAAAGGGGCAAGTGGGTGTTTTAAACATGGCAAAAGATAAAAGGGCTGGAGTGTAAATCCAGAACAAAACGAAGGCTTCAACATATTACACGTCTGTGATAAGGCTCAAATTCTTTTCATGTTCAGCTTCAGATTTATGTCAAAATACACATGGCCTTGAGGACTTGGCAGCATCGAACAGAACTAAATTGTTTATTTATTCCTCTGAGGACGGAATAACTGAAGGCTTTCCCGGCAATATGTAAACCACTTTGTTCTGAGAGAGGGAAAGGTGATTGCATTAGGACAGCTTTCATACCCACAATTCCTCTAGAGGACAGTAAACGAGGCAAGTTATTATAATGCACCGGTGTACGTCACCTGCCTCGCCTTAGAGGCTGGTGGAGGGTGAGGTGGATATTAGGTGAGTTTCTAGTTATCAAAAAACTGTCCCCATATTTTGATACCTTTTTTTTAATACTATTACGGATATATGGATATAAACGGTCTTTAACTGCTTTACAAAGTTGTTCACAAGCTGCAAACACACAATAAATAACCGATACACATTTGAACATTATCTACAATATATTGTGGGTAAATATCCACCAGTGCCCTTTTTATTTTCTGTCTTATAAAGTATCCAGTTAAGCTGTGAGAAAGTGTGTAAATTCACTGTCCAAACGAATCAAACTGGATTGTGAACAATTTCAGACCTATATTTAATTGATTACATCAATAGTGGTTCATTTATGAATCTGATCCTCTCAATCATTGCTAGTTTTAATTCATAAGGCTGATAAAAACACACATGACATGACTGCTGAAATATTATCAGGGACATTAGGGCTTCTCACACTTGAAATAGGTAACCCTGGGTCATTCTAAACAGAATCATGGGATATCTTGGTTTATATTTCACAATGTTCATAATTTATCTGGTGTTAATAATTCATAAGCTGATGTTTCACACTGTACATTCCTAAACTCTGCATTAATGTTTATATCTGCAGTGTCAGTGCCATTGATTGGACGAACACAGCACTCGACCTGTTTACATGATGACTCTAATATTGTGCATCCTTGCGTTATACATTTCCATCTGTACTATCAAGTTTTTCCTGAATGGAGTTTTCTGTAGACCATAAAGGTAAAAATAAAATGGTCTTCACTCAGCATTTGATATTTTTACCTTCAAACTCTGAAACGACAACGCATAGTCTTTCTGTAACTGTACTTGAATATGAAGAAAGCAATTGTTATGAAGCATTTGCTGGAACCCCAGGTAAAAAGTGGTGCTATCCCCACTTCTAAATTTCAAGTGTGAAATGTACCTTTATCAGAGGTTAAAAGTTGGGTTTAGAACGACGATAACCCGGGGTTAAATGCAGTGTGAAAAGCCCTAATGATTCTCAGGTTGGCATACAGTAATCATGGCATAAAGTCCACCATCAGGCAAAGATTTGTCAGTAGTATATTATTGGCTCATGCCCAGTAAAGAGGATTTTGCAACACCTCTGGTGGGTCTGCTGTTTGGTTCCTCATTAATACATAGAAGGACTTCAATATTTTGCACTGCAGAATGGCAGTATCTAGCACATCTTTCAGTTTGAAGAGTCATTTGCAGCCGACTGAAGAAAAACTATTCTCAGAGCAATGCAGCACATATGAACATATGGGCAATGATGGTTTCGGTTTTCATTCATGTGAATTTGATTAATGTGAAACCTATTCATTTTTAATACAGCACCATTTCTATTGCTTGAACATGGTTGGTTAATGCATTTAGGCATCTGTGGCCTGTCTCAGCGATGCCGGGATATACAGAGCTAATATATTTAGTAAGGATGGGAAAGTCTCCATTTACAGTTGTGTCTCAATCAGACGCCAAATTACTTCCCAAATTGCCATTTTAACTTTTCTTTAAAGGGGTCCTATTATGTTTTTCACTTTTTTAATTTTAGTCAGTGTGTAGTGTGTATGTTTGGGCATAAAAATATCTAGAAAGTTACAAATCTCAAAGTCCACTCCAAAGGGAGATATTTAGTTTTTAAAAAATCCATTTTCAAGAACTACAGCAAACGGCTCGTTTGGACTACAGCGTTTGGTTTCCGGCTTTGTGATATCTCAAAGCGGCTCATTGGAATATCATTAAAATAATTCCTGCCTATGGAAATTCGAATGGTTGGGGGGTGGGGAGGGGCGAGGTTGTGGTTAGAACGCTTGGTTGAGTGAGCGCATCAGAGGAGACGATGAAGAAGAAGAGCTGCCGTGCTGTAGCCTTAAAATGTTTGGCATGTCTAGAACAGCAGTTCTCATTTCCAGTCCTCGCCCCGCTCTGTACATTTTGTGTGTTTCTCTTATTGCTTCATACGTTTGTGATATATTTGACTGTAAGTGCACTGCGAAGTGGACATTACCGGATATTCCACCATGATTCCAGTTTGAAGGGAGCGTATATGTTCCATACAAAGGGCATTTAAGTGTGCGAGACGTGAATTTAAATTGTATTTATTTACAGAGGTATTATGTCACACTTCTCTAGTGAGTTTCATCTGTGTGTGAAGACGCTGCGCATTGCAAATCCGTGAATGAATGTTCTGAATTGAAGTAAACTTCAACGGATTTCCCCTTCTCAGAGAGTAGGGAGCAATGGACACTGTGTAGTGAGCATGTCAATCGGAACCAGGTCATGCACGGAGCTCACTTCTAACGAGATGATCTGAATCAGGTGTGTTAACAAAGAGAGACGTGCAAAACATGCAGAGCGGCGGTACGCGAGGACTGGAATTGAGAACTGCTGGTCTAGAACAATTCTTACAAGTACAACACGACGTAGCTGGACGCCGCCGGTGTGCCTACACTCATAGAAAATAATGTATTTGAATTTTAAAGACGTGGCGCGATGCTGCGCTTCTCGTCTGGTGTGCGACCGCCTGAAACGCTGTTTTTTTCACCTCCGTGACCAAACGTCTTTGTTTGGGCTTCCAAAAGCGGATTATGTCAGGAAACAGTGGTTGCAATTTTATTTTTTAACTCTGTCCCTGAGCTTTATAACCCCAATTTGCTATTGTGTGCTGCGCATTTACTGAGGACAGCTTCCACAACACGAGTGAGTACAGTGCCGGACTCGCCAAAGGTTTTTGTTGAAAGACGGAGCAAGGGGCGGGGTAGTATTGAAACACCGTCTAAGCTGTTCGCCACTCACAACGCACTGGGACAGCTAACCAATCACAACACATTTTGTTTTTTGGAAGGCGGACCTTCATCAAAGCCGGAACTAATCGAGCCGTTTGTCCCAGGCTGGGGAGAAAGGTATTGTAATAATGAAAATTATGTGAAAAAGAATGCGTCTTTCGAACCACCAAGCATGAGAGCATGTTCTAGTACACCCCCAAAACAAAATCAAGACTTTGTAAAAGAGCATAATAGGACCCCTTTAACTACAATATTAAAAAATCGTTGTACGCAGGTTGTGCCATATATTTTCTGCCAGTATTTCACTAATATGTACACTAACTGTTTAAATTTTGGGGGGCAGATTTTTTTCCCCCATTAGTAATACTAAGTATTCAGCAAGGGCACATAAAAGAACAGTCATCATTTACTCACCTTCATGTCATTCCAAACCTGAATGATTTTCCTTCTTATGTTTAACATAAAAGAAGATATTTAGAAGAATGTTGGTAATCAAACAGTTGATGGTCCCCATTGACTTTTTTCCCCCCCTCTACTATGGAAGTCAATGGGGACCAACAACAGTTTGACTCTTCAAAATATCTTCTTTTGTGCTCAACATAAGAAAGAAACATATCCAGGTTTGGAACGACATGAGGGTGAGTAAATGATGACAAATGTTATTTTTGGGTGAATTTTTTTTTAAATTGACCTCACTTAAAGTGACATAAATCTATTGCAACAATGTAAAAGTATTTATTATTTTGAATAAAATAATTTTTGTAAAAATGTTTCTATTCATCAAAAAATCCTGAAAAAATATATTAGGCAGCACAACTGTTTTCAACATTGATAATAAGAAAAATTGTTTCCTGAGCAGCAAACCAGCATATTAGAAGGATTTCTGAAGGATCATGAGACACTGAAGTCTGCTGAAAATTCAGCTAATTCAGGAATAAACGACATCTAAAATAGTTATTTTAAATTGTAATAATATTGTTTAAATATTACTTAGTATTTTTTTTGATCAAATAAAAGCAGCCTTGGTGAGCATTAAAGTGTCTTCTTTCAAAAGCATACAAAAAAAAAAATCTTAGCAACCCCATACTTTTGAATGTATAGTGTCACTGCCGTTTTACAGACAAAGACAAACCACGTCTGTGTGGAATGGACTAGTGTAGACAGACTGACTGTAGAGGAGTGCAGGAGCAGGAAGTCATGAGTCTGCCATTATTCACAGGGATACGGCATAAACTACAGACTCATAAAAGCAGCTTTATTATGGAGGAGAGTCTATTTGTATAAAACATAACATTTATATTATATATAAACATCAATTCCACCCCTCACTCACAAACACAAGTGGCCATTTGATTTGAAAGGGGCACAAGCATATTGGGAGCACTTTGTCACTGCAGTAAACTACCCAGAGTGCCTCTCTCTCCTCAGAGCCAGACATTCTGGCTTACAGCAGTCTCATTAAACACCACATCTACAGGAAAGAGAGAAAGAGAGTGCGCTAATAAGCACGAGGAGGGAGATTTAGAGACTCTGGGTCAGTCTCATCCCTGTTTTAATCTGACACTGATAGACTGATCCTCACATGCTGTTACACTGAGGAAGCTAATCTATGCGCTTGAGCTAGAGGAGGTTTTTCCTACTCCTTTAATTAAAACACAGCAGGCAGGATTGAATGGCATCACGGCTGCTTTCTAGTGGATGCATTTGGCTCTGGAAATGTCAGCTCTTCAAATGTCAGCACCCGGAAGCTCTACCGCCACTACGGCGGCCACACTGGACAAACCTCATACTCACCGATCACTTTTACGAAATACGCGTCGGCCTCAAAGTTGTTTTTCAAAGCGTGGATGACGAGCTCTTCCTTTCCTTCCCACTTGCTGAGCACGATCATATCTAATATACCCTGCAAATGAGAAATCAGAAACAATGTATCGAGCCCATTGAATCTCTCCCATCTGATGAGCACTCATATCCTTAATGGACTCCAGCAAGCTATTACGCTCCTTATCAGCCCCTCTCTGCGGTCTATCGGTCTCGCTCTTAAGAACACAGTTGTGCGGGGGCTCCTGCACAGATAGCATCCTAATACTGTGCTAATGATGACTAGCTCGAATGCTAACAGAATGAGACATGTGCGTGCTGTTTGTTTAATGAGCCTTTAGCTCCATTAGTTATGTAAGCATGAGGGAATTCGAGGTAATTGGCTATATTGTGATTACGATGGGGAAAAGGTTGCGATACGGATGGAGAGAAGGGTCGAGGGAGGGAATGAGTGAATCAGTGGGAAAGGAAGGGAGAGATGATGGCGAAATAAGACTGTCTGCAGAGGTGAGACGTTTGACTTCTTTAGGTGAGCACCAAGAAGCTCACAAACCAATAGAGACCCTCATACATGCAAACATGTGTGACTGATACTTTGCTCAGACTCGTGTAAGATTTCTTCAGCAGACAAGCGTGAGAAAGACATAAAGAGAGTGAGAGAAAAATGTCATGAATACAATGTTGCAAGGCAAAAAAATCTTAATGGTCCAATTTTAATGGTAAAAAAAAACAAAAAAACCCATTTTATATATGCAATTCTTTCCTTTTGATTTTGGGGTAAAAAAAATGTAACCTGAACATTTCTGTGAGATTAACCCATACTGTATACAGAAGCTAAGCATTAGAAAAGAGCCAGACACATTCATGTGTGTGCCTTGTGTAGAATGAACAGTTCAAATCAATGCGTCTGATCAAAGGACACTTAGAAATCAATAATCTATAACAAAACCTTGAGCACTAGGGAGATACACACAGCTCAAGGGAGAAGAGACTGAGCTGTCCCCAGGGAAGCTTCACTTAAAATACTAAAAGCAGAAAACGCCTCAAACCATAGGCACACCCCTAATACTGATCAACAAAAACAGTGCACTGAATTACAAAAGACAACCAGAAAGAAAAAATTAAGGAGGCCTATTTACAGCCATTCTGAAACTTGTAGGAAAATGTTTTTGGTAAAATAAGAATGTAAAATGTAACAAGAGATTCATTTGAACCCCTTGACACTACATCTAAAAATTCTGAACATGACCATTACATTTTTTCCCCAATGGTTTGGATGCCAAAATATATAAATAAATCACAGACAAATAAAATATTAAATAAAATAAGCATTGCTGGATGTTGCATGCTTATCAGTGTTACTTTAGTATTATTTTTATACTGTCATATTTTGAATTAGCTCTTTTTAGATTTTCATTTTAAGTTTTGTTTCAATTTATGTCATTTTGTTGTGTGTTTGCCATTTTCATTTTTTAAAATAATTCTACTTTCCGTAAATATATTTTTTCGTTTTTTATTTTTTTTATTTTAGTACTTCAGCTTCAACTTTAACTTATTTTTTTTATTACTTGCCAAAACAACATTTCTAATTTTCTATAGTTTACAATTTTCATGTAATATTTATATATTATTTTAGCAACACAAACACTTATTCACATCAGACTTGGTTCAAACAGGTCTTAAGACTACATAGACTGCTATATTATAGGATGGAAGGGTGTTAAGCATCAAAGACTGGGGTTTTTGTAAAGTTCTCTACTCTCAATGTCAAAAGAAGAGCGTGCCTGTGTCACACTACAGAGACAACATTACAGTCAAAGTAAATCAGATAACGACTAAAGCTCGGTATAATGTGGGCCACTGAGACATCAACGAGATGAAGAAAGAGTGATCGGGGACAGAGAAAGAGAGGGAGATTGAAGCAGAGGCAGCGCTTTAATTAAAGTGCCAAAAGCAAGGGGAAAAGGCCAACACTTACGTCCTCATAGATGTCAAAAAAAGTGGCCACAACAGCCTTGGGGATGGCACTGAGGTCTGACTGTTCCCAGTGCACACGGAACATGCGGCCCGCCTGCCGACAGCTCGCGTTATTACACGCCACATTCTCTAACAGGAATGCCTGCTGCTGTGTGCTGCTGAGACAGAAAGAAAGAGAAAAACAACCGTTAATGTGAGTAGAGTTGAGAAACACAATGCAAAAAAACTGTGCAGACACTGTGTCATGTTGAATTTAACCCTTGCTAATTAAGTTCACAAGCATATAGCAAACCACTGAACTTTGACCAATTAAAGAGCATGTCTGAGACTGAATACTTCTTCAATGACATTATTACATGCATACATGCACACCGCAGACAGAGTACAGGAGAGGAGCACAGGGCTTGATGAATCAGTGAGACTGGAAAAAAGGTTGAAACTTGTGCAACTGAACTTTTGATCCCTAAATAAAAAAGGCAATTAAGCAGAACCTATTCCTCCCCATAATTCAGTGCTGAGTGTGGGGAGGTGGATCTGGGAGGCAGCAGTGAATTATGAAATGAGATGCTTTTCTGCATTGCTCAACAACCCATCTGCCAGCCCTCTGCTTTATTTAAAACCCTTGTTTCATACCTTTATTTCACTGCCATTTCTCCCTCTAGTCCGATATTTACCATGTGACACTTCTCAGAACTACACCAATTTCAACCTGGGCATGTGAGAAGCTAAAAATAGAAACTGCATGAAGGTAGCAGGTAGAAGGTATTTTCTTCTCTGTCTTCCTTCTGTTGTTTCTCCTTGGTTTCAGAAGAAGAAAATGAAGATGGGACGTACACAAAACATACATTCGAAGCTGGATAACTGCTGCCAACTTACTACAAAACACACACTCCAGTTGAGCTACATAAACAATCTCTCACTCTCTACACTGTATATATGGGTACAGTGTTGGTTGTATTTGTGCATGCTTGCAGTACAAAAAATAAGGCCATACACAAACAAAATGGCACACTTGTGGAAGCAAACTAGCTGTTTTTATGTGTGTTATTGAGTTTTTGTCTACTGAAAGTCTTTTCAGAATGACGTTTAGTCAGCTGAACAATCGGTATGTTGTTAAATAACAGTACAATCCTTCGAAAGCACTGTACTTCTATCCCTCACAGCCTCGTATTCATTCCCTTAAAAAATTAAATATACTACTACCCTGACTAAGGTCTATACAGTGATTTTATCCATCTTAACCCAAATGACTGACAGGTCAGACTCAGCTGATCTAATGGACCCCACTACAACCTCTACTCTGCTCAATACACACACACACACACACACACACACACACACACACACACACACACACACACACACACAACACATCACTTCTAACGGCCACATTATATGATTAATGCTTGAAACTCAAATTCAACTTGGACCATGAAAATTAATTTCCCAGTTTAGATGTCTGGGATGGTCTGGTAGGCGATGAGACTTCCTGTGTGGATTGTGTTGGTCAGTCTGGAGCTTGGTCCACTAATCTGTGCATTTCACAGCCAAAGCCTCTGTGCACCTTTGCTGGCCGCCCGTCAGCGCAGGCCGATTTGGGGGGGCTTTGCCAAAGTCTTCCAGCCAAGCAAGCAGACTTTCTCCCCTCACAGGATTAACTGACACCACACTTACTGCAGCGCAGAGAACAGCTGCTTTACCGGCGCCTTAGCAGGTTTAACCGGCTGCCGCACACAGAAGGAAAGTTTTTGTCCTTGTATTTGGCTGTGAAACTCATGACTGCCATGACTGTCATGACTGCCAATTTAAAGACTAGTAGCTGAAACACATCAGTGCATTTGGACAGAAATTGTATTCAAAGCACACAGACAGCTGTGTGTGTGAAGGAGAGTGGTATTTTAGGTGTGTGTATGCGAGTACATACACTATTTGTCTTTATGAGTGTGTGCATCTGGTTACTGGGCATGCAGGCCCCACTTCCTATCCTCTCACTCTCTCACAGGAGTACGGTCGTGACCAGTGGCTCACTGTGCCAACTGCACACCCATGAGCACACACACGCTCCTCGCTTAATTGGGAGCTTTGGACCCAACACCATGGCAAACCCAGCAGGGAAGAGCAGGCCAGAGGCAAGCCCACAGGCTGACCTCTCCCTCCAACTCTGTCAACCTTCCTCTGTTTTTCTCTCTTTCTACAGCAAAAGAGGGAGTTGACTGTGCCGTTTCCTGACCGCTGTGCAGGATCGACATCAAAACGTGAATTTTTGAGGACGTCAGTTATCCAGAGCACAAACAGAGAATGAGAAAGTGAAAGACAGGCATATTGAGAGGGACGGCAGGTGGCAGGTCTGGAGATTCTCTGAGGGGTAAGATGACAGAAGCAGAGAGATCTCGTCCCCCCAGGCATCTCTTCAATAACGGTCCACCCACTCTTCCTGAGGCTTCTTTCTCTCTCTATTGCTGTATGTGTTGGTCTACTTCTTTTTCAATTTGCTCTCAAGGGCAAAAACAAAGCATTCTGAAGGGTGGATGGCGTTTCAATCATTCGCTACCTCTGTTCTCTAACTGGAAATAGTATGCTTCTGAATAAGGAAGGAGGAGGAAGAAAGAAGTGATAGACATGCACAAAATATTGCATATAGGAGGCTAAAAAAGGAATCTTTAACCAGGATTGTGTGTCATTCAGAATTTAATAGGTAGCAAAAAGGATGAAGAATTGCAATTATAATTACAATTTAAGGAAATAGATTTCCAATGAATTAACATCTTTTTAACTAATAAAGCAAAATTTGTCAAGATTGTTCATTTGACAGATCGATAGAATGATAGACAGACTAGGGGTGTGCCATATCACACTGTCCACGATAATACCAGTATAAATTTTTACATGATAAAAAAAAGTGTCATATCAAGATATCAATGATATAGCGATGCAATGATGTATGGCACATTTACGTTCCCTAGCACAACAACAACACCACCACAAACCCAATAGGCGTGTTCGACTTGAAGCAGCGCTGCGCAGACTGAGAGGTGTGTGACATCAAAGTATCGCAAGAGCCGTTCTAGAGCATATTCGAGTGCACACTCTTATCAAAAATAGGCGAGGTACCTATCTTTAGCGAAGTGGCGTGGATAGCCGAAACGTGCCGCGGCGTGGCTGGTGTACACACAAGCATTGACTAGAGTGGCCGCGTCGGAGCCGTAGCGCACCGCAGACACGTGCAGTGTAAACAAGGGGTAAGTCACTCTTGCAGTATTTTGACATCATACACGGATCGGTCTGCTTCAAGTCGAACACACAGCTTATGAAAATAGATAGATTACACCTCGAATTAGGTAACGTCGTCTGTCCATCGATGACATTATCTCATGGAAGGCTGAAAATGCCCTCTTTGTTTGCACTAATAAATGCTGCAATCACCAATAAAACATTGTTCCATATTTTTTCTATATCGTCATAAATATCATTATCGCAAATATTCTTGAAATATCATGATATAATTTAGAGGCTATATTGCCCACCCCAAACAGACAGAATGATAGAATGACTCGATAGATATAACCAAGATACAGTAATTGATAGCTACCAATGGATCGCATGACGATGCTAATATATATATACAGTATATAATTATATCTATAATATATATAATATATATAGTACATTAATGAGAGATTGAGAGAACGATAAGGACAGTATGACAGATTAGAATGAACAATGAGAGTTTCGATTAGAATGACAGTATAATAGCACAATAGATACACTACAGAACGACCGATAGATAGATAGAACAATAGATATAATGATAGATAGATAGATAGATAGATAGAAAGACATAGATAGATTGATTTTTATGGACTAAGAAGTTATTTATTTTAAAATTTCTATGAATTACAATTTGGTAAATTGCTGTCATTCCAAATTTAGGTGCTTCTAATTCAAATCAAATTCACACTCATGAACTGAAAGGGAACCAGTTCTTACATTCTACTACACAATCATGCAACTGCACAAACCTGCATTTTTCAGTGAAAGAAAGAGCTAGATTGTACGGAAAAAAAAAAAAAAACGGAAAAAGGATAAATGGCACTCAATAGTTTGAGTGAGAGATTCAGAAAGCAAACTAAACAACAGCAGAACTGACATGCTAATGCTTCAGAGCATAGCTGGGCTAATCAGATATGACAACAACCATGCTTACTACAAGCTCTCCATGGACTCAAGTGCTTCATGTAGACTACATGAACGAATGAAAACATCATTACCAGAAAACAGTAAGTAGATCAGTTCAGATAAGAGTGTTGTATAATGCAGAAAGCTACATAACCGGAAATACTTTTATTGAGCACGTCTTTCCCAATCGGCTGATGTAGATTTTTAGAGACCTTTCAAATTAATCCCTCCTATCTGAAGTGAAGGAAATAAATCTTTGCTTAAATGTTTGACAAGCCTTTAAATTTTAATCGCCTGCTGCATTTCCAGATGCCATTTTATCTTGAAAGTAAATGGGAATACAGTCCACCACGATGGATCTGATGCTCTGTCAGGAGTGTGAAATATTGACACATATTGACATTTATCTTCCATCTTCGTGAAATGAAGACGTCTTTCTACTCTTGGTGGAACTGCAGCTAATCCTGACTGACAACGAGACAAGTATTTCAAAACAAATGCTCATGAGGTGGACGGCCATTGCCTAGCAACAGAGCGCGGCTGCTGCAGCAGCTATAGATTTGAGCTTGAGCCCTAGCTCAGCCAGGCCAAATAATTCAATGTACGAATAATTCAGCATTGAGGTATACGGTAAATGAGACCGCTGCCGATGTGAGAAAAAAATATTCAGGTCTCATGCACTGCAGGTGTGAGATGCACTCGGTATAAACAATGAGCCGTCTTTCCGCAGTAAAACACACACCCATTTACCTCAAACTGCGAAGCATAATAGCAAATGCAATCACGTCCCTATGCGTGTGTGTCCAGGTCTTCCCCTGCACTCCTCACGGGAGTCTTCTGTCTCGTCCCTCATAAAAAACTCAAGCACTTCTATTAAGAAGTAATCTTGACATCATAAAGAAATGTGCAATTGATGGCATTCAATTATACATGCATTAGCTCAGCTTAATGGATCTTTCTGATTTCGCTCCTCTCGTCGCATACCGCTTTCAATGCTCCTGGAGACCCATGGTTGATCACTTCATCCTTCTCTCCTTCTCTGACCCCCTCTGAGCATTATACAGGTATACTTCACCCCAGCAGGTGGTTTTGAAAAGTAATACTGCTTGTTGAGCTGTGCAGGGGCTTCCTGTGGCTAAAGACATGTGTTTTTCCGGGAATAATGGCTGGTGGTTTGGACTGTTCTTCTGTTCATTTCTCACCTTACATTGGTGGGTTGCACTGAGTCGGCCTGTTCATATAGTATGCCTTCTTCTGAAGCAATATTTAACACCGCTTTGAATGACATTACACAGCAGCTCTACAATACAAACCCATAGTCAAATTTATACACGCCCCAATTAAAGGGCAATTCAGTTTTTACAATCTGAATGTTCCAAACCTGTATGTTTTTAATTCTATGTACAAAAAACACTTACACAGAAGAACAAAATTCATACAGGAGTTGAAACGACCTGAGCGTGATTAAAGATGACAATTTTCATTTTTGGGTGAACTATTCCTTAAAAAATGAATTAAGCAACCTTGTGGTTTCTATGCCAGATAGAGTTGAGAATGACAGTAAATTATTATGGTGAAGCAACTGGAGTGGAGACTCAAACCTCAATCACAGCAGAGACCGTATTAGGAGGAGGAGATGGACCCCTTATACAACAATGAATGGAAGAAATCACAATATGGTGGATGTAGGAACTCCAGCTATTCCGATAAAAGAGGCAATTGTTTTTTGAGATAAAGGCATTACATGCTTTTTCGCTTTAAAGGGGACCTATTATGCAAAAATCACTTTTATAAGGTGTTTGAACATAGTTGTGTGGCCGCAGTGTGAAAACACTGTAATGCCTAATAATGGTAAGAATCCACCCACTCATTTTTTTATAATCCTACTAAATCATAAACAGTCTCTCAGAACAAGCGATTGCAGATTTCTCCATATGTACACGTCATAGTAGGGAAAAAGTCCCGCCCATTTGTGATGTTCTCTGCCCTATTATCATAGACACAGCCCTGAGAGAGAAGCAGCAGTCTGCCATTACTGTTTTCTTGCTGTAGCTGCTGGAGATACAATGTCAGCACCAAAGAGGCATTACTGGGATGCACCAATGAACATAGGAGTCTCCATAGACTCCCTCCAACTGAGCTGCTGAGGACACTGTGGTTAAATTTAATTTTCAAAGGAAATGTCCCAGAAAAAAAATCAGTAAAGCCCCCTATATGTTTAGAGATCAATGAAGTCGACCGTTTGAATTTGCCAAGCTCATAATCACAAGTGGGACTTCTAAAGTTTGTAATAGCACGCGATGGCACCAGGAGACCAGCTATGTCATTATTTTTATCGCACCGTGCTCCCTGTCTGTGTAATTCATAAACACAAATGTATTAAGCACAGTACAATCAGATGACTGACTTTAAACAGAGTACGTTTTCTGTAAAGACAACAGGCTTTTACACTGTAAAAAAATATTTAACAGTGAAAATATATTTGAAAATATTATTTTCAAATCCAGTCAACATTCAGAATGCTAATGTTTGACTGAACTAATAAAAACAAATCCAGCCAACACTGAGATCATTCCGTACGTGAACGAGCCTGAGTGACTTTGCGGGAGAAACAGCAGCGCCATCTTATCAAATTCACGCGTCACGTAATGTTATTTTTTAGACTAAATTAACGAGAAAATTATGCAACATATTTGATTTTTTGAGAGGATATTTAGAAAGTGTTTTATGAGTTGTATATCCGAAGAAAAGTGGATATTCAAGTGAATGTCAAGTTCAGGCGTCAGGTAAGTGAATATTTGTAAGTTACTTAGACTGAATTTATCAAAACATATATTCAAAAGGTGTAAATGTTTTATTTAAAACATATACAGTGGTGTGAAAAAGTGTTGGCCCCCTCTCTGGTTTTTAAATTTTTTGCATATTTGTCACACTTAAAAGATTCAGATCATCAAACAAATTTTAATATTACACAAAGATAATGCAAGTAAATACAAAATGCAGTTTTTAAATGATTATTTATTTTATTAAGGGAAAAAAGCTGTCCAAACCTGCCTGGCCCTACGTGAAAAAGTAATTGCCCCCTAAATCTAATAACTGGTTGTGCCATGCTTTGCAGCAACAACTGCAATCAAGTGTTTGCGATAACTGGCAATGAGTCTTTCACATCGCTGTGGAGGAATTTTGGTCCACTCTTCTTTGCAGAATTGTTTTAATTCAGCCACTTTGGAGGGTTTTCGAGCATGAATGGACTTTTTAAGTATCTCAATCAGATTTAAGTCCATACTTTGATTTGGCCACTCTAAAACCTTAATTTAGTTTTTCTTGAGCCCTTCAGAGGTGGACTTGCTGGGGTGTTTTGGATCATTGTCCTGCTGCACAACCCAAGTGCGCTTGAGGTCACAAACTGATGGCCGGACATTCTCCTTCAGGATTTTCTGATAGAGTGCAGAATTCATGGTTCCATCAGTTATGGCAAGTTGTCCAGGTCCTGAAGCTGCAAAGCAGCCCCAGACCATCACACTACCACCACCATGTTTGACTGTTGGTATGATGTTCTTTTTATGAAATGCTGTGTTGGTTTTACGCCAGATTTAATGGGACACACACCTTCCAAAAAGTTTAACTTTTGTCTCATCAGTTCACAGAATATTTGCCCAAAAGTCTTGGGATAATCAAGATATTTTTTGGCAACTGTGAGTTGTGCCTTTGTGTTCTTTTTGGTCAGCAGGGGCTTTTGCCTTGGAACTCTCCCATGATGCCGTTTTTGCCCAGTCTCTTTCTTAATGTTGAATCATGAACACTGACCTTAATTGAGGCAAGTAAGGCCTGCATTTCTTTAGATGTTGTTCTGGGTTCTTTTATGACCTCCTGGATGAGTCGTCGTTGTGCTCTTGGAGTAATTTTGGTTGGCCGGTAACTCCTGGGAAGGTTCACCATTGTTTCAAGTTTTCTCAATTTGTGGATAATGTCTCTGACCATGGTTCGCTGGAGTCCCTAAGCCTTAGAAATGGCTTTATAATCCGTTCCAGACTGATACATGTCAACTGTTTTTATTCTCATCTGTTCTTGAATTTCTTTTAGATCGCGGCATGATGTGTTGCTCTTTAAGCTTGCTTCACTTTGTCAGACAGGTTCTATTTAAGTGTTTTCTTGATTCAACAGGTCTGGCAGTAATCAGGCCTGGGTGTGGCTAGTGAAATTGAACTCGGCTTTCTAAAATTAATGTGGTTAATTGCCGTTCTTTCATGATTTAATGGGAGGGGGCAATTAATTTTTCACGTAGGGCCACGTAGGTTTGGACAGCTGAAATAATCATTTAAAAACTGCATTTTGTATTTACTTGCATTATCTTTGTGTAATATTTAAATTGGTTTGAAGATCAGAAACATAAATGTGACAAACCGCAAAAAATAAGAAATCATGAAGGGGGCCCACTTTTACACAACTGTACATTTATACACAAACGTACACCATATATGAAAACATCGATTAGCGTTTTATATATATGTTTGAGGGACTTTAAGTGAAGGGAACGTGGTCTTTCACCTTGTTTAATCCATAAAACACTTAATGTCAAAAGTCAACATTAATGTCTTAATGTGTTACTATAATGAAATTTAGCTAATTTTGGAGTGTTGTATGATATTTTTGTGTTCCGTGACATGAAATGATATGAAAAGATTGCGTGGTTTTCTCTCTTTTATAAGCCATCATGCGTAATACGACTAACGTTAACCGAAATCTATGAACCGTGTAACAATGTAAACCACAGTAATGCGCTCATTTGAAGTTAACATGGCGTTGAATGGGTTTTTGCGCATGTAAACTTTTGCAATTGTCCCATGAAGTAAAAAGACGACATTGAACGTGACTAACAACCAGCCACGGTGAAATGTATGTCGCTCTTTTCAAACGGGTCGAATTTCAAACAGCGTTTTTAGTCTCGTAAAGGCACTTCGGAAGAGGAGTTCATTGTTCCAAATGAAAATTAACAACTGAATCATTTCACAAGGCCGTTCAAAACGTCTCAGTCAGTTCCCTAGGTAGTTAATCAGTATATAGTGCACACAAGTTCCTGCACTGGTGAAGACCGTGGCTCAGTAAACACTGGGACAATTGATCAATCAATTTGTAAAACGTCACCATTGGTATTTATCAACAACAGGTAGGACTGTTATATTTTGATATTATTTTTATGCTATTTAAGGTAGCCCTATAATATGAAATGTACATGTTACAAATCCAGTCAGTATCAATGCTCCCTGTCGTGCAATGGATTGTGGAATGGATTTGTGCCAAAAAAATGGTTGCAACTTCTGTTTCATCATAAATTTAATTAATTGATATGGTTACATCTTAAATTATTTAAAAGGCATCATTTCTTTTTTTGAACTTAAAAAATTTACTTTTCTTTCTCCATCAGGGTGTGGCCAAAGGTTTCATTGGTGCTTTGTCATCATTGCAAGATTTCAGATGCAACCCAGTCAGTTCTTCCAATGCACCAAACACTGGCTCGTGACCAGACCGCTCCACTGCAGCTACATACTGTGTGTACTTTCAAGACTAGGAATTTATTTGTTTTCATTCCAGGTAATATGTGTAAATGTTTAGAGTTTTTACTACAATTATAAAGTGCTTTATTGTTCTCAGTGGCATCTACGCTAATATTCTTTCTTATTCCGTGGTCACCATAGCCTTGTCAAGTTCACGCGTCAGGTAAGTGCCACTAAACAAATGTTATTTTTTTAGACTAAATTTAACGAGAAAAACATGCAACATTCGCTTTTTTGAGTGGATATTTAGAAAGTGTTATATGAGTTGTATATCTGAAGAAAAGTGGATATTTAAGTGTATGTTAAGTTCAGGCATCAGGTACGTCAAATGGCACTGAATAAATATTTGTACTTAGACTGAATTTATCAAAAAGTATAATAAAAAGGTGTAAATGTTCCAAGGTCACCATTCGGTTGTTAAGTCCAAGCCTCAACTTGCTTCACTTGTGAATATTACCTCAGCAGCCGTTTATGAGCACGGTTTATTCATATTAAACATTTAAGCTAAACGTTTTCAAACTTATGGTCAACCCTACAGTCTCTATGCTCACAGCTTCCCAAAAACAAATAATTTATTTATTTATATTTACATTGTCTGGCTATCTGGGATTTCGGTATGGAGTTAAAGGTTAGGATTATAATTTTTTTGGTAGTATATCATCACATTGTGAGTGCATATTAGCACCTTTTGTTGTTTTATCTTGGTATCTGATAGAGCGTTTGGACACGGAAGCTGTGACACGTGGCTTCAGACTTAACAAGCGGATAGCCACCCAGACCCAGTCTGTATCCAGAGCAGATGGTGGATCTGCACCTATAGAGACAACCTTGACAGCTCTGAAGTCCAGCGTAGAGACCAGTCAGCTAGAGACCCCAAGACAGAATCCCCTACGAAGACATCGTTGGCCATCGGATACACCACGAGAACCATATCAAGTCCCTCTGCTCAATCTGACCTGTGTTGCAGCCTAGAATTAACCACGCCATGCTTGGTTTTGTCATGGCAAGGAAACTGCCCCCCCCTGACTGTGCCTGGTTTCTCCCAAGGTTTTCTACTCAATTTCTCACCGATGGAGTGTTGTCTTGCCGGTGTCGCCCTGGCTTGCTATTTGGGGACACTTGACTTGATTGCACAGACATTATTGGAAGATAGCTGAACTGGATGATGTCATCACTGAATCACCAATGAACTGACTTTAACTGAAAAATGACTGTTATTATATTCTTGCATTATTGACAAACTATTTTCCTTTTTGACTCTGTAAAGCTGCTTTGACAATCAGTATTGTATAAAGCACTATGTAAATTAATGTGACCTGACTTGATTTTATATACTGTACTTTTTTTTTTTTTTTTTACTTCTGCCTCTTTTGACAGATGTAACCTGGTGAACAGTAGTAATAATTTGTAAATGTTTGTTTTTGCAGACATTTTTGTTTAGCTAGTTTAGTTTTTGTTTTAGTTCATTAACAAAGTTTAACCTGAATTTGCAGTTTATTACAGATGTACATTTTGTTCACTGTATATTTAAAGGTTTAGTTCACCCAAAAATGAAAATTGGCCTTAAATGTACTCACCCTCAGGCCTTCTGAGATGTAGGTGACTTTTTTTCTTCATTCCTATTTGTTTAGTCTGTATGATAAATATTATAAATGGAGATTGTTATTAAATAAATGCTATTATGTGTTGTTTTTAGTGATTGATAAACACCAGTTAATAATTATTTTAAACTAAAAATATATGTTTATGTAGTTCCCAGCAATTTCTTATGATGCCCAAATAATAAATCTTAGTTGAGGTAACATATAAAACACATGGAGTAATTAGTTACATTTTAATTGACATAACTTGTTGTAGTTCTCTAAATGTTCGACCAATTAAAACATTTTAGCTGAATGGACAATAAAACTAGTTCAGTAAAGGTTGAGTCAACTAAAAAATAACAATTCAGATAACACTTTGAAGTCAGAAATTGACTGAACGTAACATTTCTGTGGAACTAGTTACTTAATAATAATTAGTTGAAACAGCTTGATTTTTTTTTACAGTGTATTAATAATGGAATTTATTTGTATGCCAGAGCTTGAGCTCTTAAAGTTCACATACACAGTGTGGGGATATCAGAGACTTATTTTACATCTTGTAAAAAGGGGCATAATAGGTCACCTTTTTAAACATGCATGTGCATTAGCTGTTCCAACACTCTTACTTAAAAAAGGGCTCTGTGTATGTATCGATGGTTCCACAAAGAACCTTTAATATCCATGGAAATTTTTTAATGCACCAGAGGTTCTTTGAAGTGGAAAAGAGTTTGTTAGATTACTAAAATTTTCTTCACGCCAAGGAAATAACTGTTCACTAAAAGGTTCTTCTAACTCCCTTTTGAAATGTTTATTTCTAGATAAATTCTAAAGTTAATGGATTTTATTGCTTATATTGAAGCCACTCTGCCAAAACGACTGGTTGTGGAATGTGCCACTCTATGACGTAATAGTGCAGCTAAACACTGCCTCTGCAGAAGATGATCAACGCTGGTTTCTACATCGCTACCTGTTTAGCTCCGCCCACTGATTTGCCTATAACTATTATGCCCACAGAAAATAGCCTATTACTTCTAAATTATGATGTTTTTGGATGTAAAAATCTTGATAACAATGCAAGTGGACCTCAGAGAACAGTACAAAATAAAAAGGCAGTTCATGACCCCTAGTAAACAGAAGTTGTTCCTTCATGACAAGAAGATGGCTGCAAGATGAACTAACTTCCCTTGAAAGGGCTGTAACCATGACTCCGACATGAAAAGTGATTGACGAGGAGGTGGAAGCTCTAAAATACAAATCAAACATGTCAACACATACATTTGTGGCAAACTGACCACTTAAAGAAGCGAAATGCACACTTCTGCGTCTGTGTAAGTTGAATGGTGCTTTGCAGTGCAGGTCAGAATAGACACAAAGGTGAGGAATAGGAGAGAGGCTCACCGAAGCAGAGAGGTGATTAGAGCAGTTCAGAAACACAGAGAGAGAAATAGAGCGAGAGAAAGCATGATAAAGTCTCTCAGGAGCTCTGCTAAACCAGAACACACCTGCTGGCCCACAAGATGGGCATCCACCTGCTGCCTGACTACAGATCAGCTCACACCTCTACACTCCACCTGTGTGCACCACCACACATCTCATTACAGACCTCCTCTGCATCTGAACCACCATGAAAAGATCCTTGTTAGAGATGTAAGAAAGATGTCGGAAAAAATGTGATCCAGCACTTCATAATTGTAACATCTGGATCAAGTCCACTCTAATCACCAGATAAGTGTTCTTGGCAGCTCCGGTGGTGGGTAGGGAAGAGCGACGAGTGGTGGAGAGAGATAGACAAGCAAAGGCCTGGCTACTGTCTTGTCCGCAGCCTCACGTACATGACAAATGGATTTTCAGTGCGGCCCTCCGGCTGTTTAGCTGTGCTTTCCTCTGCTGATTCTATTTGAATTGACAAATGAAAACACATTTGATTTTCAATGGTGTCCTTTACATTAAAATTCATTAGGTCTTAACGGGAGCGGAGATGATGTCTAGCCTCATTGGTGGGACACAGCCAATAACCATTTCAAAAAAATCTATAAAATAAAACCAAAATGAGTCAATTTTACGTAGCTCGGAATGAGCCTGCAATAACTTACACCCCTACAAATATCTGTGCCGTAGATCAAAGCATCGTTCCTCTTCCCTGACAAGCTCTGGTGGGCATCCTGAGGCTGTTGATGCAGAACCTTAATTAATTTTCAGCCTAAATGGGCAGGAATGGGGTGGGGGCGGGACCATAAGCCCACGGCATAGCGGCGGTCCTATCGAGTGGGTCATTTGCATAGTGGGAGAACGACTTTGATGTACAAAGCACAGTGACAGGAGAGAAAGAGAGAGCTAGTAATAGAGCAAGAGAGAGGAGGAGTGCGAAAAAACTGGGAAACACCCCATTAATGGCCCTCTTGTGTGTAAAGGAGGGGCTGCTGGCAGGTGGTGGAGGAGTTTGGCACATCTGACGGGATGAGGCGGGGAACAGGAGAAGCCTTAAGCAAACTCAATCATATACAGCTGAAGCCAGAGACTCCAGCATGCAGCAATGGGAATGTAGTTTATTTTCCTTTCTTGTATCTCAACACACAAACCAACACATGGACACGGTCACTGACATGTATAGGGACATATCACACTGTGTTAACATACTTGTCTCTGTGTACATTTGCAAATGTATTTTTTATTTAGTGCACAAACAAACTCCTTTTCTCTGCCCTTATCTTTTCACCATAATCATTCTTTATCCTCATGAGCTGTTGTCTAATGTTTGTCTCTCTTTTCCTCTCAGACACAAAGGAAAGTTGATTTAATTACAGCTAGCAGCCACTTCATTTCCGGAGGATGGTTAACTGTTTGCCAGGAGCAGAGTGGAGCTCTATGTTGCGATTTGTACTGCTTAAAAATACTGATGGAGAGAGACAAACAAACATGAATGCAATGAATAAATAATTAATTAAATGAATTAACAGAAATCCAAACATTTATCATCATCTGATCTGCATTTACATTACATTAAGTCATTTAGCAGACGCTTTTATCCAAAGCGACTTACAAATAAGGACAATAGAAGCAATCAAATCTAACAAAAGAGCAACAATATGTAAGTGCAAATGACAAGTCTCCTACCTAACGCAAGCACACTGCAAGGTATTTTCTATATCTATATATATAATATATATATATAATGTCATATATAAAATAGATATATAGTATATATATATTGTATACACACACACCACACACACACTAAGAAAAACCCTAGATTAATAGAACAAATCGAAAGCTGAGTTTGTTTTTAATAAAAAAAGATAAATAGAGATGAAGTAGAATTAAAATATAATAGAAAGGGCTAGAGTTAGAGGGTCAAATAAAGATGCAACAGATGTGTTTTCAGTCGTTTTTTTGAAGATTGCTAAGAACTAATTCCAGGTCATTCCACCAGGAGGAAACAGTTAACGAAAAAGTCTGTGAAAGTGATTTTGTGCCTCTTTGGGATGGCACAATAATGCATCGTTCACTTGCAGAACGCAAGCTTCTAAAGGGCACATAACTTTGAAGTAATTAATTTAGGTAAAGGGGTGCAGAGCCAGTGGTGGTTTTGTAGGTAATCATTAATGCCTTGAATTTAATGCGAGTAGCTACTGGTAGCCATTGCAATTTGATGAACAGAGGTGTGACATGCGTTTTTTTCAGCTCATTAAAGATTAATCTTGCAGCGGAATTTTGGATTAAATGTAGAAGTTTGATAGAAGTGGCTGGAAGACCTGCCAAGAGAGCCTATGTCATCAGCATAGCAGTGATATGAAAAGCCATGTTTCTGAATGACAGAACCTAGTGATGCCATGTAGACAGAGAAGAGAAGTGGTCCAAGAACTGAGACTTGAGGCACCCCAGTAGTTAGATGTTGTGGTTTGGACACCTCACCTCTCCAAGATACCGTGACCTATCTGAGAGGTAAGACTCAAAGGACTGGCGTGCGGTTCTTGAGATGCCATTTTCCAATAAGGTTGACAGGATAATCTGGTGGTTCACCATATCAAAAGAAGCAGACAGATCCAGCAAAATAAGTATAGAAGATTTGGATGCTGCTCTTGCCAGTCTTAGGGCTGCTAAGGGCATTTACAGTCTACTTGGGGCATTAACTTGAACACATTTTTATAAATTATAGACAGTACAGTCACCAAAGCGATGTATTAACATAATATAGCTTTAGAGACTCAATTTTGTTACGGTTCCAGTTGTGATATTAAAGGGTTTATTCACCCAAATCATAATGTCATTATTACTCACCTCATGTTCCGTTCCAAACCAGTAAGGCCTTTGTTCTTCTTCAGAACACAAATTAAGACATTTTTGATGAAAATCGGGCAGCTTCCTGACTTTCTAGACGCACAGAACTAGTAAATTCAAGGCCCCAGAAAGGGGATAAAGAATCGGTAAGGTTAACCATCAGAGGTTCAACCACTGTCCTGAACTCATGTTGAAGATTTGACAGAGAAGAGCATCGAAGAACTGTTTTAATAAGTATTATTTTATTTGCGCACGAAAGTATTCTCATAGCTTCATAAAATTAAGGTTGAACCACTGATGTCACATGGACTATTTTAACAATGTCCCTACTACCTTTCTTGGTCTTGAACGAGGTAGTTCCCTTGCAGTCCACGGAGGGTCAGAAAGCTCTCGGATTTCATAAAAAATATCTTAATTTGCGTTTTGAAGATGAACGAAGGTCTCACAGGTTTGGAACGACAATGACAGAATTTTAATTTTTGGGTGAACTATCCCTTTAAGTGCTTCCTAAAGCTAAGATGAAGTTTAGTTTGCCTTAATCATGGCAAAAAAAAGCAAAAAACGTTTTAGTTGAGAATAACTAATTGAAAAACCTATTTGAGACAACTAATTGAATTGAGACATTTCAATTGTATTATATAATGTTTAACATTATAATATTGCACAAAAGACTTTACTGCTACTTAATTTAGTGATAATTTATTTATAATTTAATGAATCCTTGCTGAAACAGTTTGAAAGAGATCCTACTGATAGACAAACACCATTCTTTGTATTAAGAAGCAAACCATATAGAAATAGACTATTTACAGTAAATTGGAATCATTTGAGCTGAACCTAAATGTGACCATTAGAAAGGGAAAGGTCCTGACATTCTGGATGCGTTCCAGAGAACAACATTGTGTCCAGATGTTTTATCAGGCTAAACAACGTCCTCGCCTGACACATGAAAATGAGGGGCGATGGAGCAGTCCCACTGCTGTCTACATAATCTCACCCTCAGCTCTGAGGTCAGAGGTCACTTTCTCGCTTTTGAGGAATCCACAACGGATAACCTTTGCATCAGTGCAGAATGCTTGAGTGGGAAATGATTACACAACTTCTTAACAAAGCTGTATCAGAGGCACAAGATCACACTGCCACTAATGATGAGATCTGAAGCTTTGGATTCATGGAAAAGCTAACGGATTCTGATCAATGTGTTCGTACTGCAGAATGTGTGATCTAATGAGGTCGAGATGCTGTGATTGTATATTATTTACACGGTCAGAAGTGAACAAAAAATCGATGCGAGCAGAGCTGTGTGAAGATGAACAAAGCAAGTCCTCTTCTTAGTCCTCTTAAAGCGATTTTATTGGTGAGTCAGAGGGCTGATGACCATGCTCTTCTGCCACTCTTCATTTCATCTGAAGCCAAACAAGCATCTGGGCAAGACACCAGAGTGGAGAGCAGAATGGGAAAGGAAGGGAGTGTGTAGGAGATGGGCCAGGTATTTGACATGTTATCTGCTGATAAAGAGAAGATTGAAAAGTGTGCTTGCTTAGCTGTTCTTTCTCTCTATCTATCCGAATCAGACCAAGGGCGAATTCAACAGGCAAACAGCAGTGAGGGAAAACAAAGCTGGAGAAGGACACATAAACAGCAGAGTAGGTGGAAGGAAAGAAATGACAGGAAAGAGAATGCACACTTTGTTCTCTTGAGACGGCTGTAGTCGTGCCTAGTCACACTGTTAAACATCCATAGTAAATGTGTGTAAATTGTGCAAAAGCATGCCACAGAATCAGTTATGTGTGTGTAGCAATATCGCTTTAGGTCCATTCACACTGCAGATATGCCCTCAGGCAGCTATTTTCTATGTAGCCGATACATACAGTACACATACAGCTCCTACTTGAATGGGCAAAGACCGAAATCTTCAACACTTAGTCAAGATTATGTGTAAATAATGTATTTCAAAGCAGCAATTTGTGATGTAAAGTACTGGTACTTTGACACTCAATTCAGGACACAAGATTGACAGGCAGCTTCTTTGTGTCTTCACTTGATGTTAAATGCATTTTGTGGTCAAAATGCTTGCCTTGCCAAGAAATTAATGTAAATAGTTTTGTCAGTGAATGCACAGTAGACAGACAGGCAAAATATCATGTTAAAAAACATGTACTGTAGATTTGAGCAGTCTTGGAGTATGAATGCAGACACTGACTTTTTGGATAACTTTAGCAGCTTCAATAGGCCTCAACAGTTAGATACGGAAACACTTCAAAGCACTCTTTGTTCTATGGCTTTTAATATTTTTTATTCTCTTTGCACTCCTATTCAACTTTTCAATAAATAATTCTCAAATACAAATAAAGCTCAAATCATGCTTAAAAGCTTTTTTCCTTGATTCAGTTAATGCACAAATTTGCTTGAAGGAAATCAAATTATATCAAGAAGGTGTTGGACTCTTTTAACTAGAACACGAAACCTCCATTCTAACAGCTGCCATGTTGAGCATTGAGAATTGTTCTATGAGTGGTCTGTCTCCTCCTTACACCATCTCTGGTGTATATATAGTTTCAAAGTCGAGAAAGAGACAGATCAGTGTAGTATAAAGCAATTTCTAAATCTCTCAAAATGTTGACGTTGTTTCAGCTGAAAAAGACACTGTACTCCACTTTTTCTTGCCCACAGTTATTTTCTCAGAAAGTGACACACAGGGACTTACACGAACACAAAACGATCTCTATATATACACAGCAATGGATAAAATGGGGTAGTGTGTGTCAGAGGTACAGATGATCGTAAGTGAGAGAAACATACAGTGACTCGTCTAGAGCACCTCCAAGTCAGTGTCAGCATGTGGGCTGGACTCATGTAGTCAGTGATGGACCGAGGCCTGACTTCCCCCTAAATACTACCACCCCAGCAATAAGTCACTGGTGTATCCACACAGAACCATGTGTTTTAACAGTTTCTAACAGTCTAAATACTGCTCTCTGCTTCAAGAACAGGAGGCAGATGTGAATGATGTGATAAGGACGTCTGCACTAAAAAGCCCTTTGTGTGGGCGATTTGAGGTTGATTTTAAATCAAAATTGACACCATTTACTTTCTCAGTACAGGTTTATTCTCCTAATGTGGATGATTTCATCAGTTCTGCTGACGTCAACCAAGTCTAATTTTCGCAAATCAAGTCAATTCCTAATGGAATTCCTGTTTTATACCCTGTTTCACTCAGAAATACATCACAGTACAGTAGCAAAATTTTTTTATATATATAAAAATGTAAATTCTGTCATAATTTACTCACCCTCGTGTCATTCCAAATAGCTATGACGTACTTTCCTTTCCTCTGTGGTAAAAAAACGGTTTTACCAAACCCAAACAATGATAGTCAGTGTGTTCCACTCACTTCAATTTTACAGACAAAAACATTTGTATTTATTTTTTTAAATATCTCATTTTTGTTCCCCAAAAGAAAAAGGTTTGGAATAACACGAGGGTGAGTAAACGATGACAATTTTCATTTTTGGGTGAACAAGCCCTTAAAGAGGCCCCTATAGTGAATAAGGCATAAAATACCACTGGTCGTTCAGCAAGACTGTGCAAAAAATAAACTACATCTAGGATATTGTTCAACCACAAACAAACAGCAACCTTCAAAATGAAAACTTATGATTTAGAAATATAACAGCTGCTAAAATTTCCTTTCCACCCAGGCACCTGATTATGATTTAAAATCTAAAATTTCAAACTCAATTGGAAACACTCAGATTAGTAAGAGAGTGCACAACAGAAGTTAAAAATAGTATCTACACCTACACCTATTTGCCAATGACAACCCTTTATCTTATATTGCCTAGATAGGATATGACAGAAAGAGACTAGAGAGACTAAGTGTCAGAAGTCCGATGAGAAGTGGAGAGAGAGGCTGATGATGCGGTCTGAAGCTGAAGACGATGGAGAGATGAAGAACCCTTGAAGAGCCAATAAGATGAAACACAGAATTGAATGCAAACATGTTTTAATCCACTGACAGTTCAGAAATATTTAGATCAGTATAAATCTTTACACTCGCCAAATCTGCTGAAGACTATATATGGTTCATTTAAAAGAAGTGTGAAGCTCTCATTTCAATTTTAAATGGTTTTGACTTTGAAAATGTCTCTGGCTGGTTGGGTAAACTCTCTCACCCACCCACTCGCTTACTCAAACAAAACAAAACATTTTTTTTTGATGGGCATCAGCATGCTTGTTCTGACCTCATGAACATATGAATATAGCCCACTTAAGCCATCCACTAAGCCTCTATATTCAACACAGTCACAGAACATGCAAAATCATGTATTTGTTCACTAAATTGTTTGATAAATCTTTAAAAAAAACGGAAGTATGGAATATGTGCTATTTATTTGAATTGCAAAAATCTGAAGAAGCAACACTCTTGATTCCACCAAGAGTGTGAAAGAAGAAACCAAAGATTCATAGAAAGATGCTGCTGTCTTTAACGAGAAGGTTCATGGGAGTGTTTAGAGTGATCCAAGCACAGATTGGTATGAGATAAGAAAGTGGCCATCTGTGAGGAAAGGAGGTTTTAATATCCAGCTCCTGGCTGATGAGAATCAAATCACTCTCCTTGGCATCTTAGTCATTTGAGGTGACGATAATGGCAATAGGCCGATTTGAACACACTCTGGTGTATCTCTGAGGTCTCTGGATGCATGTTGCCTGATTACTGTGGAAGTGCTGATGATGAGATTGGCTGTGGGGTGATTAGAAGAGACTATAGCAGCACTAAAGCCTTAGGACACAAGGGGAAGGTTAAGCCTTTACTGACTTAAAGATTAGGTCAACCTAATGTATGCATGAAGACCATAAACTAGAGACCACAACGAAGCAGATCAAAAAAGAAAAAAAAAGAAAAGTGTTTTTCTAGGATTCTGTGTGTGTGGCTAATGCGACTCGTGATTCTCTGAGTCCGGACACAAATCCCCTGTCCTTCAGGACGATGTGAAGTTGTCTTTGTGTTCTAAAAGCATCTTGAGCATCTCTCATAGTCACCTGGAGGCCAGCGGCAGAGCCTCTAGTATCTTATCTCAATCAAAGAGCTGTTAATCCATCCATGCCCTTCCTGCTGCTCTTTCAGGCCTGTCTGTCCTCACTCAGGTCAGGCCAGATCGAAGATGGGTGACAAGCTTCTGGCTCTTCACAGGCACCTGCTCTCTCGCTTTTGTTGACGGCAACACTTAGCCAACACTCAGCCAACCTTTACCCTGCCATTTATTCACTGTTAACATAATAGTGAATGAAGTGTGATGTATGATGTAAAAAATGCTATTTAAAGCTGTTCAGTGGAAATATATATATATATAACACATGCAAATTATCTCCGCAGTCCATTTACAGAAAGCTGCAAAAACTGATCATTTAGAAATTGATGTAACAACCATAAGCAAATTTATCAACATGAATGCAGCATGCTCAGAAAAAGGGTGGAAATAAGATCCTGTATGTTGAGTAATATTATAAGTGGAGAGGAAAAACATAAAATTCCCCAGAAGTGTAGAAAGTCTCCCAAAGTCTTGTTTTATCAGGATCATCCAAGAAATCCACTAACTTAAGGTTTAAATTCTTTGAAGAAGAAAAAAAGAGAAAGAAAAAGTGTTGCTGTGCTTTGAAAAACAGCTACCGTGGCAGTATCAAAAAGATCCTATTTGGATAAAAGGAAAAGTAATAAAGGTTGGGTTTTAGCCCTGGTTTGTTTCTTAGGAAGTAAAATACTTGTATGTTTGCTAAATTCTTTAAGCACGACTTGCTTGGTTTAAAAATTTAATTGAAAAGTTTCATGGTACTGAGAGTTTTTATGTTTAAATGTCAAAAAATAGTTCCTTTCTTTGCGATTCAATATTGATAAAAACAATTATTTCCTTGCTAAAAATCTTGCTGAAAAGAGACCGTCTAAGCCATTCACTTCTTAACACACAAGTCACTGCCTTTGAGAGGTGGGTCGTAATGCTTTACAAGTACTCTGACAAATTTCCTTAAGTAACTTGTGTGAAGAAAAAAAAAACTTCTTAAGAGTAGGTCCTCAGTTTAAGGAAAGTATTTTAACTCTTCGAATTGAGACATTTTGTTTTATTAATCTGGTGTATCTATCTCAAGATGCTGTGCAAATCTACTGATTTTAGTGAGATACGATTTTAGTTCTCCACCCAAAACCCAAGAGGTGTATACATCTTCCCATTTTTGGGTGACCATTTGCATTATGAAACATGTTCAGAGTTTCATAATGTCTCCATTCATATACTTTTTTCACCATGATCACCACCAGTGCTTTATTCTGAACTATGATCAGATTCTATGTAAACAGTACTCATTATTTGAACAGTAATTTCACTGGATGCCCTCTTCCTCTTCCTCAAATAATCAGTTGTATCATGACTTTTGCTCCTACTTGAGTAATTATTGATAAATAAACAACATTATTTGTACTTGAGTACAGATTCTGGCTACCCAGCACTGATGCTGACTTACCTAGCACTGGTGTTACGAAGAATGACGAGGGCATCAGGAAAGCCGTCCATGTTGTAGTCTCCTAAATGCAGGGTGATGGGAATGTCTGAAGACACAAATCCCCACACAGAATCCTTCCTCCTGAAGTCCGTCAGCACCGGCACCCACTGGAACAACAGAGGAAGGCAATTCAGTTACATGAGCTGGCATACAGTACAAGAGATCACTGCTACACTAAAAGGAAAAGCAATATAATTGTTCAAAAGTTAACTAAATTCACAACACAGTTCAAGCAGTTAACTAACGAATCACTATATGAAGTATTACACAGAAAGTACAAAATTAAATGTTTAAAATAAATATTACTGCATATTAGACACGTAATACAGGTTTTTTATTTATTTATTTATTTTTTTAAGTTTTTCTGATTTCATAAAGTGACAAAATGACATTATTAAATTAGTTGATGATGAGTAGGGGACGTTGGGTAGCAGTTTAGGAATGTCGCTCGTTTAAACCAGTCTCTGATATGAGCCAAAATTAACAGGTCATGTGAACAACCCCCCCCCCCCTCCCCCATACAAAAATTGGACTGAATGTAGCCAAAGCAAAGAAGCACACCAGGCAGTGTTATGGTTCTCTTGCCCTCTGGGTTCAGTCACTTGCACGTGTGTGGGGGAGGCACAGGCGCAGATGCTACAGGCTTTACTCACTCATGAATGTAAAACAGAGTGCCAGGTGCATCTCTGCATGTTTACATCCATGGGGATGAAGGCACAGAGACAGGAGGGAGGGAGAGAAAGAGATTGCAGGGAGAGGGGAGATGGACACAAAGTGGTAAAGAGGGAATGCAGGAGAAAGAAGGCAGAGCGTTCTGCAATGGCTGCTAATAAGATTTTCTCCTGACCCTCGGTACACAGCCAGAATCAGCAATGCATGGATCAGGCATAGAGAGAACGTGTGTATTTGTACAAACTATTTTGCATTTGTACAAAATAATAAGTCTAAAGCAAATATTGGTAATATCACTAAAGCAAGAAGAACTAATTAATGTTAGTCTCCTTTCCACTGAAAAGAAAAATAGAAGTCAAGCTCGTGAGTCATGGTGTGCACTGTAAGCCTAGCTGCCTCATTATGAGCAAATGTGAGAGTCCTGCAATGTTTGTTTACATTGCAGCACCATTTCCCGCTAAGCGCTTGACAGGTTATCTAGGACAATTTCTGTTAAACCGTGGTTTAAAATATTTGATATGCAGTTCAGACTGTTAAAGATATACAGTAACAATTACAAAACGTACAAACAGTTTAAGCATCACAATAGCTAAAGAATTAAAGATATAACTAACATATATACTCTCATAAATAGGGATGTAACGATTAACCGTGAGCCGGTTGAAAATCGATTCAAATGTGTGACGATTCAAATCGGTTGAGATGCTAAACAAATCGCAATTCAATTAGGGGTAGGAGTTTATATGAATGTATCTCTGAGGGGAACTTACTGTCTTTAGAAAAGTTTCAATGGTATTTTTTCTTTTCATCTTGCCTCTGTATAATGCATATTAAAGTCCACAAGTGCAGCGCTGCTTTGTTTACAGCGGAAAGCAAGGAAACGCTTAAAGCAGAGAGTGAATCTGCGTCTTGTTCAGCTCAGCCTTCATGCAGATATTTTTTATGTATAGTTTCACAAAACTGAAGTCAAATCATTCTGTTTGATTCAAATTTAGAAAGTATACCCTCTTTAGATTAAAAACGGTCTGTTCATGTATGCTTCGCTAGTTGTTTGGATCGGGCTTTAAATGCAGAGGGGGTGCCTCTAATTGTAATGGAAAGCGAAGACAAAGCCTTATTGTTATATTTTTTTTTTTTTTGATTTGGGGCTTGTTTTAAAATTTTCATTTAGTTTTGTTATTTACATTTACATTTTTAAATTTTGTTATTTAGCAGACGCGTTTATCCAAAGCGACTTACAAATGCGGACAATAAAAGCAGTCAAAACCACACACAGAGCAATAATAAGCAAATGCTATATTAGTATATTATTATAGTGTTATATTTCAATTTCACAAAGAAAAGTGCAGCATTTTGTCCAAGCAATAATAAAAGGACACATTTAATTTATTAATTTGTCTTAATTGTCCATTTGTACAAACAACAAATTGTGACTCAACATCGAAAGTGAATCTAAAATGGTGAATTGAATCGTGAGTTGAGTGAATCGCTACATCCCTAACTCATAAACATAATTAACCTTCAAAAATTTGAGAAAATAACTAACCTTATATCTGCTAGAGTTGTAACACAGATTATCAAACATAACAATAACTAACCTTTAAAACACTATAACAACACTTGTCAAACAGTTACAATAACTAACCTTTAAACATCAGAGACTTAACAATAGCTAACTTCAGAAAGTTAGCAACATAATTAAGCTTCAAATAGAGATGTAACAAAGTTTAAACTGCTAGATTACAAAAACTAACTTTCAAACAGTTAGTCACAATAACTGCAAACCTTCAACCATTAGAGACACAACACTGTAACTAAACTTTAATCCATAGAGTAGAGATAAAACAATAACTAAATTTCAATAACAACTAACTTTCAAGGTGCAAGGTAGCTGATTCCATAGGCTATAGGTCCAGCGACCAAAAAAGTTGTATCAGCCTATAATTTTAGACAAGATTGTGGGACATGCTAAAGTGCTTTATCAGAAGATCTGCTAGATAAGTAAAGGAGGATAAGATCTTTAATGTACGATGGGGCTTGATCATTAAGGGCTTTAAAAACAAACATCATCTTAAACTGGATCCTAAAATAAACCGGAAGCCAATGAAGGTAGACTAAAATTGGAGTGATATGATCATATTTTTTTAGCCGATGTTAACAGCCTTGCAGCAGCATTCTGGACCATCTGAAGGTGTGAGAGTGAAGATTGACGAAGACCAAGATATACAGAATGACAACTATTGTGAGGAAATAAAAATGTTAATAACTTTCTCCAAATCCTGAAAAAACAAAAACGGTAGCTCAACTATTGTAGCTCAACTATTCTTAACAACTGAGTTAATGTGTTTGACTCAAAGCTCAAGAACGACACCCAACTTTCTCAAGTGAAATTGAAGGAAAATGATTTCCAAGCTTATTAACCAGGCAACATCTAGATTTCAGGGGACCAAAATAATTATTTCAGTTTAGTCATTATTATGCTGGAGACAGTAATTTGATAACCAAGACTGTCCTCGAAGCAGTCCAGAGAAGGCTGGATGGAGTCACCAGTTTTCCAAGGCAAATATATCTGAGAGTTATCAGCACAGCAAAGAAATAAAAAGTACTATGTTGCCCAATAATACTTCCAAGAGGAAGATTTAAAAAAGGGGGACTCAATATAGACCCCTGAGGAACCCCACTAACAATTGGGGCTGAAGATGAGGAGAACTTGTTGAAAACTACAGAAAAAGTTATTATCTTTAAGATAAGAACTAAACCACTGTAAGGCTATGCCCTTGATGGGATACCATGGTAATTTGATAACCAAGACTGTCCTCGAAGCAGTCCAGAGAAGGCTGGATGGAGTCATCAGTTTTCCAAGGCAAATATATCTGAGAGTTATCAGCACAGCAAAGAAATAAAAAGTACTATGTTGCCCAATAATACTTCCAAGAGGAAGATTTTAAAAAGGGGGACTCAATATAGACCCCTGAGGAACCCCACTAACAATTGGGGCTGAAGATGAGAACTTGCTGAAAACTACAGAAAAAGTTATTATCTTTAAGATAAGAACTAAACCACTGTAAGGCTATGCCCTTGATGGGATTACCATGGTCTATTGTATTAAAGGCAGTGGTAAGATAGAGATTTTTTTTTTGCTATGATAAGTTGTAAACTGTGATGAAATGTAACAATAACCAACCTTTAAACCAAATTAGAGATATAACAATTGCTAACTTTCAGAGAAAAGCAACCGTGAGTTATGTAAGGCATTTCCGAACATCACACAAACCAGATGAGAGTCGTAAAAGCATGAACCATGGTCAGCCCAGGCGTACCTCTCTCCAATGAGTTCCTGCCTCGCTCCGCTTATCTTTACAAAGAAAACACGGAGATAATGATTTACCAAACCACCTCCGATGTCTATACAATACTAAGACAACAAGAACTGACCCCCTCCCATCTGGATTCATTTAAGCCACAGAAGGTCAGTAGGTTTCGTGACTGGCTTCAGCATAAATAAACCATCTAATGGACCACGGAACAAAAAAACTGGTATCTGGAAAGATTCCCGCTACAGACACTCTTGGACCCCCTGACCGTTTAATGCATAAATTGCTAATCCCGTCAACAAAGAGACAATTTTATAGCTCCATGTCCAGACAGGGGAGAAAACTGGGGCAGACTCTCAACTCTGACCAAATTTGACATCAGGACATCTTCCCTTCCCACCTTTGCGTTCCAAAGAAAAAAAGACATTACCCCTTTTTAGGAAATAAGGTTATTAAAATGTGTTTAATATGTGAAGTTTAATCTTGAACGAGTGGAAACGACAAATGCAGAATGTTGAAATGATGTAAACTTTAATAGTATGTACAATACTTTCTTTTAAGAGACTTTATAGGAGTATTAACACAACTTTTAAAGATGGTGTCCTCATGTGATGAATTGAAGCCTCTTGTTAATGTATGCACGCTCCGCCTCACAAGAAGTCGATTGGAAGATCGCGTCGGGGGACGGACTTATGCAGCGGAACAAAAACCCAATGCAGGACAGACTCGTTGCTTGCTTGCGGCTTCTCCTACTCTCGCCTGTCGCTGTGTTAGAGCACCCCACGTGTGCTCACGCGCTTACCATCAAAAGCGACCAGCCATCTAAAACTCAAACACTTCAGTGATACTTCGTTGAAATCTTCAAAGAACTTAAAGTCTTGCAAACTAAGACTTTCAGCAGAACTGCTCAAGCCTCTGCTTCATCAAAGACCAACCAATCCAACGAGGGGTTTTCCAAAAGAACATCATTCAAACATCATTCTGACGTCACCTCAGCGACCAACCAGTAACGGGATTCCCTCAAAGAAATCCAGGAAGCCAGCGTCAGCCACGGAATCACCTCAGCTGTCAACCAGCAGAACACAAGTAAACGAACAACTCTCTAATCTGCTGAACTGGTGAATTTAGATAAGCAGTAAAATTTAAGACGAAATTCTCTGCTTTGTAAATTCTTAAGGTGAATTTACATCACTCGTGAAAACGAGGTAGAACTATGAAACTCAGAACTCCGTTAACAGAATTTCCTTCCTCTGAAACTGTATGTGTGTGTGTGTGTGTTTTAGCTTAGAAATGTAATCTAGAATAGCCAATAAAATCCATGTTTCATTTATAAAGAAGGATTGTCTGGTGTCATATAATTCAAGGTTAAAACTGTTGCCAAGATCAAGTTACCTCTCTCTCTTAAGAGCTGACCAATTATCATAAGTGTGTTAACCGTGGCCAGGAAAACACAAATTTAATTTGTTAAAATATACTGAGAATCACCGGCTCGCTGGACGACCCTTGATTTAAAGTGTAAACCATTTAAAGTCTAAATCAGTTTTGATCAGGTGGACCTCGAATTCTCAGATCGAGTTCTTTTAAAACCTGAGCTAGAAATAAACCTGAATGAATTAATAATAATTAATTCCCTTACAACTGAGTTAAAATTCCTTACAGTTATATGATGTCAATGTGTAAAGGTTAAATGTCTAGTTTTTTTCATGATTGTCAACTATGAAAACATCTTATGAGTTAATAATGAGAAAGATGATCTAATTATAAATTAATTAATTCTGCCAGATATCCTATGATGACCTGGATGAATGACAACCAAGATAAACCCATCTTCATTTCACTGACATATGTTCACTCTCATTTTCCCTCTCTCCTGCTTTCTTTCTTTCTTTCTTGCTTTCTTTCACTCACTCAGTTAATGAATGTTTAATGGTTCGTAAGCTCCTGGAGCGCTTCCCTCTCAAAGGTCTACTGAGCCAGACCTCAACCCCCACCACAGGTCCTAAGTAAGCAGTTCTGACTGATGGGCTGTTAAAACAGGTTATAAGATGTTATGACAGCTTATGGGCACACTTACTGATGGCTCATCATAACTAAGTAGAAATACTGACAGGGTTTTAAATTGAACATGCTTGGCAAAACATTTCTAAACTAGGGCCATTATTGTTGAGAACCTCCATACCAGCTGAAATAAAACAAATGATCCTTATGAACGACTCTGAGTGGGTGTACATGCTGGTACGTGTTGAGACACTATAAAATGCATGCACACACTCGGTTCTGTTTCTGTGTGTGTGAGCTATCCCAGAGTCCTTTACTTCCACTCTACAATTAAGAACTACAGTAAAGCTTCACATTCAAAAACAAAACATCTCTTTCTCTCAAGAAGCCACTCACACAGAATGGCCTTAACTCCCAGCTGAATTCCTCTGAATTGAAGACTCTTTTTTTTTATTCAACATAGAAATGATTATGCAAACAGCCATTGCCCTTGTGGCCATCTACAATCGGCTTCCATCACTCTGTGTCTGCTTGTGTAAATTGACTTATATCAGTGCTGACTGCCGGTTAATGCTAAGTCTTATTGATTTATTAGGGAGGGTAGATGGAAATCACAAGGCTGACATTGTGGTGAACACAGAATGGGTCTACTCAAGTCCTTCTAGCTGATAGTTAGAGTCAAATTGATGCATGTTTGTGTGCATCAATTCAAGTCACAGTTTTATGTGACAGCAATGTTTCTGTGCATGTGAATCTTATTGTTTAGCCAGCTTCATTTGGAGTTTGATAGAAAAGAGATTACAACACCTCTCTGTAAAATAATCAGTTGCATTGACAAAATGCAAATGTTTGTCAGTCCGAACAGACGCATTAACAGCCGTTCATTCAAAATGTTTATCACACCGAATATTCACACCGAACATTCGTTGTGGTGTGAACAGGCCTTCAGAAGATTAGGAAAAAGCAAGAGAAAAATATAGCAAACATGAAAGACTAAGAGATGATTTAGCCAGTAAAGGTACTGAGAATTAGATGGTGAGACATATCCTGCTTTACGATGAAAGCGAGAACTGCTTGCATGTGCCAAACTTGGCATCTAGACAGTCTGAAAATGAGCAGGTTTGATCTACATTGAAAACATCCTTCAAAAGTTTAAAAATAACCCGAACCAGCTGCCGTTGAGAATAGGTGTTAGCGGCATTAGCTGCTGGCCAATGAAGACTGTTGGCAGCAAACCAGCCTGGCAGTGCCGACCTGTACCATTGAACAGAGCCTAGCACACATCATTACGCTACATGCGACGACATCCCTCAATCTCTAATGCTAACGGAAGAGTGGAGGAGGCCAGCAGGGTCACACAAGAGAGGGATGTAAAAGGCACCGTACAAAATTCACGCAGAAATAAGCCCGACAGGATGTGACTGGCAAAATGTCCTGCTTATCAGAAGCCTTTGGAGAAATGCAAACAGGTTTTAAGTCAATAATTCAAGCCTAGTAAACAGATTATCCTTTAAGCTGCCATACAACCGAGAGAGTATTTTCTCACCATCTAGGCCTGGACTCTCTGACAGGTCAGGGGAGGGTTTGGGCTACTCCTCTGGCAGGTGCCTAGAGAGCCCGTGTACGCCGCTCATTGTTTAAAAGGATGTGAGGACTCATCTGAGAATCAGCCAGGCCTTCCTAACAAAGACTCTGCACATTTATCATCTACCTGACAGTTCATTGAGGCCGACCAGGTGAACACGTGGCATGACTCGTCCAAAAAGACGCTTTTGCATTTCTAAGACTACAACTGGCACCTCAGAGTGTGTGTGATGGATGAGAGGAGCAATTAGAAAGCCTGAAGATGAGAAGAAAGAGGGGAACGGGTAATTTGTGGTGTATGTGTGGTGTATGTGTGGTGGGATGGGCCTGCTGCTGATCACAGAGAAGAGAGAGGTAACTCTCTGCTAGAATTAACCTCCCATCCTGGTATCTGCTGCTCTACTGATTAACCCAATCAACCCGAACTTGAGCACACAGACCCACTCACACACACACACACACACCTTCAGTCCAATCAAACAGAAATGAGACGGAAGCTAATCAGTGTCATCCAGGATAACAAGACACTCTGTAATTAACCAACTACCATAGGAAACACGCTAATTTCTCATTTGGCTTCCTGCTTTAAGATGTTTATTGGCTGAACACAGCTGGGAGAGACCTGCATTAATGCCACCGCAATGCCATGAGTGTCTCGACACTAAGGATGATGGGATACCTCAGCACCAGCGATTACTTCAGCTTTATAGGTTATTACTAGGGATGAAATGATTAACTGTGAGCCGGTTGAAAATCGATTCAAATATGTGACGATTCAAATCGGTTGAGACGCTAAACAAATCGCGATTCAATTAGGGGTAGGAGTTTATATGAATGTATGTCTGAAGGGAACCTACTGACTTACGATGGTATTTTTTCTTTTCCTCTTGACCTCTGTATAATGCATATTAAAGTACATAAGTGCAGCGCTGCTTTGCTTACAGCGGAAACCAAGGAAACGCTTTAAGCAAAGCCCTTATTTTGTTTTAGATGAAGAACTTTTTTTTATTGTGGTTATTATTTGATTTGGCTGTTTTAAAATTTCAATTTAGTTTTGTTATATACATTTACATTAGCCTATATTTAAATTTTGTTATTTAGCAGACGCTTTTATCCAAAGCGACTTACAAATGAGGACAATAAAAGCAATCAAAACCAACAAAACAGCAATAATATGCAAGTGCTATATTAGTATATTATTATAGTGTTATATAGTATTTCAATTTCACAAAGTAACGTGCATCATTTTGTCCAAGCAATAATAAAAGGAATATAATAAATTTATAATTTGTCTTAATTGTCCATTTTGTACAAAAAAAATTGTGAATCAAATCGAATAGTGAAATCAAAACCGTGAATCGAATCGTGAGTTGAGTGAATTGTTACATCCCTAGTTATTACTCTACTTGTTCACGACACACATGACAGTTTGTTATGTTATGAGTCACTTACGTCATTTGACGTGTCTCATTTGTGTAAATGACGGCATGAGCCCAGCAAACACCATGCGACCGAACAGCCAAAATGTTAGCGAATTAGACTATGCCGTTGTTGCCAAAGTGACAGAGAGGGGAAAAGGGAGAGAATGATCTCTTTAATGCAGAAAGCCATGATAGCCTTTCCTTAGCAAAAGTAATGGGACATCTTAGATAGAGAAGACGCTGTGCACAGAATACAAATGGCCCATTTTCCTCCCTCCCTCATATCAGTCGGGGAGACATCATCACGTTCGCATTGCCAAGAATCCATCCCTGTGGCTTTGTTTACTAAAGCGCAAAAAGTCCCTGTTTTAGCCGAGCTATGCTTTCCACCACTCCCACATCCCAGCTGTGATGCTTCATTAGGCCAAGAAATTAAAATCAGAGCTCGCCGTCGGGCAGACACCAGACGAGGTGCCATTACATCAATAGGTGCCACTGACAGATGATATGAAAGTGCGACGTCTAATGAACTGCCATCTTTATGACACTCCGGGAGGAAAAAAAAGGAAGAAAGAAAGCTTCATCGCTCGCCGCATTACAGGGAATGCATACCATTCCTCCCTGCATGTGAAACAGAATCTACAACAGACGGCCTCTTCATTAGCCTCCCTAGAGGACAGAAGCACAATTTGTAACGAAATGTGGAACAGGAATCAGGAGACGGGCGTGTCAGATCAGAGGTGTTGATGGCAGGAAAGGTGGGAAGGGTACAGCATGCAGTGTTTATGTCTGAAGAGAAAAGACTAGACACGTGCACCTGCGAGAGTGCCCAGAACTGAAGGTCACCTGCAGGCAGTGATTCATTTGTAAATAATGAGAGCCGTAGCAAGGAGTGGTGGAGGATCTGGCAGGTTGGGGGTTGGGGTTGGTGGGCGAAAAAAAAGTGTCTTTAGCACCATTTTGACAGAGCATACATACATACATACATGAGAGTTGATGATACTGGTGGGAGCGATCTAGCTTGTGTTGCAATGCCAGCTTGCAGCGTGGTAACAGGTTGACATAGTATTACAAGAGATGGACAGTTTTATAATAATTTGCATTGAGGTAATTTGCATGAAAGTGTAAAAAATTTATTTAAATCACCATTTATGGAATATATTTATATACATAGCATTAAAAGTTTGGCAGTCGACACTTTTTTTTAAAATAAATTAACACTTCTATTCCGCAAGAATGTATTCATTTGATCAAAAAGAGATACACCAACTTTTACTATGTTACAAAAAAATTCAAATAAATGCTGTTCTTTTCATCAAGAATTTCTGGAAAAAAAAAAAAAAATTCTGTTTACACAAAAATACTAAGCAGCACAACAATTTTTAAACAGTAGTAATATTTCTCAATATGAGGCTGGACAAAGTACACAACTTGAGTGAAAGTACAGATACTAACTCTAGAAGAGTGATTACTGATAGGCTGTCAAAAAAGTCAGGTTTTAGAGAAGAAAAAAAATCACTCACTGACTTTCTAAGCTGCTGCATAGTAACGACTTTCTACTTCGAGGACCTTGATAGAAATGTAGTGGAGATAAAAGTACGATATTTGTCTTTCAAAAGTAGTGAAGTTAAAGTCATAAGTTCCAAAAAAAAAACAAGACTCAAGTAAAGTACAGATACTCAAAAAAGTGTACTTAAGTACAATAATAAAGTAAAGTACGGGCGTACTGTCCACCTCTGTCAATATCACTGTTTTAACTGTATTTTTGATCAAATAAATGCAGCCTTGATGCACATAATAGACTAATATATAAAAACTCAAAACTTCTGAACAGTAGTGTATGTTAAAGTGATAGTTCACTCAAAATTAAAAATGATTTCATCATTTATTCATTCATGTTGTTCCAAACCTGTATGACTTATTTTCTTCCGTGGCCCACAAAAAACAATATAAATAAGGTTTTGTATGCACAGAACTTTCCATACAAAACAACACTAATCTCACTGACTTTCATAGTACAGACAAAAACACAAAATACATCTTTCAAAATGTTACACAGAAGAAAGAAATTCATACAGATTTGGAATGACATGAAGGCATGTAAATGATAACTTTTTCATTTGTTAGTGAACAATTCCTTTAAAATATTATTACATGATTAATATTGATTGCCTATATTTATTTTTCAATAAGGCCCTTTCACCATTTAAAAGCATTAAGCCATGTGCTTAATGGGTATTTAATATACAATCAAATAAATACAATTAACAGTTTTGCTGTCTTTGTCAACGATTACTGTGACACTGGCAACAGACATTCAGTATCTCGTGGGCCAGAGTAATGTTCAAAAACAAGTGGGATATATATTCAATATTTCAACTGTTCCAGCACTGCTCTAGTGAGAAATCATTAGTATCGATTATGTTTTCACTCGTTCTTCAGAGTTAAGTAATGCAAATCACAAATAACTCAAATTCAAAAGAAGAAGTCTCAATGCCATAACTGCAGGATAAACTGTCAAAACTGAGAATTACCATAATTACGCTTAACAAAAGTCAAAGAACAGCTTTTTCACAGACGTGGTTAGACACGAGATGTGGGCGGTGAACCATATGGTTTGTTTATAATGGGAATCGTTAGATCCCTAATCTGTACAGGTCATAGCATAAATGTCTTTCAGAGGCGTATGAGGTTTGATAAACTAAAATAGGCGCGGCATCTTACTGCAGTGGAGCCAGATCAGCTTATCGAAAAAAAAAAAACCTTCACTGACTACATAAAGGCGAAATTGATGAAAAAAGTTGTCCCTTGACAGACTAGTTGTTGTGAATGTTAAAGCACAGAACATTAGCAGGAGTCACTTAAGGAAAGAACTAATGACTCGGCCTGTGCAGTGCCCTCAAAGGAAAGCTCTAAGGACTTCTTCAGAATTGTTTCAGATGACATTAAACAGAAAGGATGCAACTAGCATTTCACAAAAAATGTCCAAGGTTGAAATCCAGATCTGTCAGACATTTCATTGCACGTATACTGCAGATGCTTCATGTAGCACGATGCACCATTAATTCTGCGGCACAAACACACAAAGCCCTAGAAACCATTCTGAACACTTTAGCAACTGCCTAGTTGTCTAAAACTTTGCCAATGACAAGAATCCAACTGTGCACAAATCTGTGGAGTTTTCTGTTGAGCTCTGTGCGCTGAGTTTCTGGGAGGAACTGCTCATCAGATAAAACTTCTATTTTGGCTAATTTCTGATAATGCTTTCAGCTGCCAATAAGTGCGCAGCCCTCTCAGCTCCCATTAGCACATTTTACCATATTCAAATCTGCACACATTCCCCCTTAATCAGTTTAGATAATGTTAAAAACCATTCAGATTCTGTGTGGGTCAACTAACAACTCATGAGTGGCAGCATACAAGCCGAACAGGTGGTGCTGTGACACGAGGGGAACGAGACTCCATGAGTAATGACAGAATCACCAGCTGCCTGAGAGAGAGACTAAATGAAGGCCTCAGTGCACTGTATGGGCTAAGCAGATAATGGCCAATCTAACCTCCTCAGGAGATGTCACTACACGGAAGTCTGGGAAATGTAGCCCTCAGTAGCTTTGCCCACAGGACACTTACTTCTGATAATTCAGAGATGTCATGATAAAGAGAAGCAGTCAGATACAAAGCAACATCTACACTTACACGGATCAATACCGTTAAACAAACTGCTCAGAGACTGTGACGCTTTAGGTGATTTTTAGGTGACTCACGAGATACATAGACAATGAGACAATGAGCAAATATCCAGACAGAGACAAACACACAGGGCAGGCAGATTTCGGAGTGTGAGATGTGAGAGTGAGCGTAAATATTATTTATACTCCTCTGAGAGAAAAAAAGAATGAAATAAATGGCCTGACACACTCAGCTGATGCTGCCAAGCTGGAAACAAAGTCGCTATTACAGAGTACATGAAAATGAAATGAATAAGTGTGAGACGCCCCGGGCTGAGAGAGAGAGAGCAGCTCGGCCTATGAAGGCGTCCATCCCTCCCTCCTTCTCCTGTTCACTTCCTCACGACTCTGTTGAAATTCAATACACACGTACACAGACGCTCACTTCCACCACCTCAGACAATCTATTGCTTCGCTCTCCATCATTTCCTCCCCATCTCTCTTCCTTTCTTGTGCCATGTTTTATGGATGCCGCTTTGCTGCATTGCAGCTTAAGGGATAGTTTAATTCTGTGGTGATCCCAAAGCCCTTCCTCTCTCTCATTCTTTCAGAGCCCGGAAATCATGCCTACAATTCAGGTAATCATTTAAATCTTGGGAAGGGTGAAAAGCGTACAGGTGTGAACGAAATGTGAACATCGGGAAATAGATGTCTGACTGACTGTACAATTTTGAGGACAAAAATGACTGAAAAACTGCTTGTATAGCTAGAAGCTAAAACTAAAAAATTTACTAATGCGACTTTTTTTTACAGGTAAAATGGACAAAAAAAATTCTAACAATGCAAACAGTATTTTAAGGTAGCTAAATATTAGGCTAAACGCCAAAGACGATAACTGTAACCATAAAAGTTAAAAAAAAATTCTAATTCTATAAGAGTATTGAAGTTTACACCACAGCTGCTGTGTAACCATAACAATAAATAGGAATAATATAATTGGAATCACATTAAATAGTTTTTTTCCAGTTGATGAATGATTAAAACATTGACAGCCAATCAGAATCCACCAGTCTTTGAAGAGCTTGAGCATTTAAAGTAACAGACAACAAAAATAGGCAAAAAAAATATATATTAAAAAAAAATCACAATTCACTCCAACCCATGTACTATAATAATGATAATCTCATAAATAAATTTTATGAAAATATCTTAGCGAAAATCTGAAATCTCTTACTGATTTTATTCCTATAAGACGTTCTGTTAAGCTTGCCTGAGTTAGCAACAGTAACCAAAGGGGGGGGGTGGAGAAAAAAGTTTAAAGTTAGCATGAAATAAAAATAGTGATTGTCTTTTCTTCACCTATTGTGATGCACATTATTGGCTTCTTGAATGAGAAGATCATAATATACACTCTTAAATACAAAGGTTCTTTATTGGCATCAATGGTTCCACAAAGAACCTTTACCATCCATGGAACCTTTTCATTCCACAAAAGGTTCTTTACAGTGGAAAAAGGGTCTTTAGATTACTAAAATGTTCTTCACACTAACAAAAAAAGGTTCTTTTAAGAACTGTTCACTGAAAGGTTTTTGGGGAACTAAAACTGGCTCTTCTACGGCATCGCTGTGAAACCCCCCTTTTGGAACCTTTATTTTTTAAGAGTGTAATACACTCTACAATATTCCAGAAACATAAGAATGGCCAGTTTTGATAGTGAATCTGTCCTTAACTAAAGAAAACGTGTAATTTTAAATTTCAAAAATGTACACACGCCAACTTTAATTACAATAGAAGTGACTTGGAAGTGGCCATTTATACGGCCAGCCAAAATTGTGTGTCAATGTGTGTGTGTGCGTGAGGGTGATGACAATCGCTGTCCCTAATCACTCTAATGAGTGTGATGTTACATGTTTACACTGTCAATATTAAGCAGATGAGCTGGAAAGGAAAACAGAGAGAATGAGTTTATTTAGCAGACTATGTGTGAGAGAGCGTATTGTGTGATTAGCAGACACACACACCCCTGTCCACACAAACATGCTTAAAAACAGAGAAATCCCTGGGCCAATTAAATCATCGACTGCGTTCCTTGACTATAACACAAGCCTGTCTTTTGTTATTCTCCATCTTTTGTCAAGTGTTTGTTTTCTTGTATCTTCTCTTTTCAATACACCATGTGTGCTGCTATGTCTGTATCAGTCTCGTACATTATTTGGCAGCATTGAATAAACTCTTTCAAACCAGTGTAGCTTGTTGTTTTCTGAACTCTAAAAAGAATGGAAGGGGAGAGAACGGAGAAGAAAAGAAAGAAAGACCAATAATGGACAGAGAGAATGTGGGGGGGGGGGGGGGGGGGGGGGGGGGGGGGGGGGGGGGGGGGGGGGGGGGGGGGGGGGGGGGTGGGGGGGGGGGGGGGGATAAATAATGGAAGAGTCAAACTTTTCTTTCCTTTCACTATATCTGATGGTGAAGACTAGCGTCTGTGGCAGGCAGACAAAAGCTGACACGTGTTCCCTGCCCTTTACATTCTTGCCCTCTCCAAGTCTCCGTCCACCGTTGTTTCCTTTCTCTCTGGTCCCAGGGCCTGTGACAGGCGGACTGTGTGTGTGTGTGTGTGTGTGTGTGAGAGAGAGAGAGAGCCCACTGTGAGGCTGACATTCAGTTAAGAGCATGAGTTGCCAGACCACAGCAGACCTTTACACAATGAGCTCTAAATAACTATATGCCACTATTATTACAGGCTTTTATTGTAATCTATTATCATCATTTGAATCTTCATATATTCAGCGGAAAATATATGCTCTGAATACAAGAAGATTTCCTGAATGCCGCTCATGGGATCCACTGATTGTAAGATCAAACATCCATTTAATCCAAACATCCATTTAAAATTTAGTGCTGGGTAAAAGTACTGGTTTTCTGATCAATTAAAAAAAGATATAAATTGAAATGACACATTCAAATGATTAATCTCTCAAATCTACCATTACTTTTAGAAGTGACAGTGACACAATGTTTAAAACAGTCCTATCTCTGTCCTCACAGCAGCTCTGAGAGCTCACTGACTCTGCAGATGCAAACAGATGAAAGGGTGGGATGGAAGACTGTGACAGAGTAATAACGGAGGGCTTGTGTACCTCTTTCTCTCCAGGCTTGGCCAGGTAAATTGCACTTCTTTCACATTCAGTATCCATGCAGACCGGCAACAGGTGGTCCTGGGAGCCGTCACCGTCTGAGGAAAAACAGAAAGAGGAAGAGTGAGTGAGGAGGTAAAATGAGGTCTATGATATACTAATGCATCTTTTCATTTGGTTCGTAATGCTCCAGACTTCAGCATATGGAGATAACATCATGTGATCTTGAGCATGTGTAATGAAGTGTGTGGCGGCCTGGTGTGTAGCCGTTTGTCCTGGTGTCAGAATCCTGTGCCCGAGTCTTTATTCCTTCATGTTTACCACTTGCATGCTTGACACAAAGTATCTACTATTAATATGAAATATTAACAAATGAGGAAATGAATAAAATAAATAAAGAAAAGAAAAAGCAACTCAAAAATAAAGACTGAATAGTGGAAAGAGAAGAACTGGAGGAAGAGCAGTGGAGATACACATTGACATTCATAGCATCTACCACACACCAAATAGCCACGTAGATCAAACCGGCAGCCTGCAGGGAAACAGAGAATTACACGCAAACACACACACAAGTTTATATTTCTATCATGGTGGGGACTTTCCACTTTCGGATTCCTGTAGTGCAAACTGAAAAGCATGATGCTTGCAATGTCAAGGTCATGGGTGTGATGAAATATAAAGGCAGCTACCTATACAGTATATATCATATATTATATAATATCGATAGAGACAGATAATGATAATCTATATACATATATATTATGGGTGCTGCAATCTGCCGTTATTGACTGGTTTAGGAATGACATATTGTAGCACGCTAATACTACACATATGATAATATCATAAATAAGCCAGTGCCAAAAACATTGGATGACAGTCTAACATAGTAGATGGCTGTATAACAATGGTTGCCACCTGTCAAAAAAACTGAAAAAAAAGAGACAATGACGCAGTGTGTAGCTAATACTGCCACACAAAATCATTTCGGAGCAGATGACAGACAAAAGCGAGACACTCTACCCACACCCGAAAAAAAAGTTAGTTCGCCAATGTGAGAGTTTTTTTTTTGGATTTTGTTAGACACCCCAGTCTGCACGAAGTGACAATCAGCAGTAAGCATAAAAGGCGGCAATAACACCAACCAACCTGTTCACCCACTTTTACCTCCATCATCCTGCAAATTTCACCATGGTAGGAGAAGTAAATTGTACTTAGTTTACTAGCCCTGAAAAGGGAAATGATACATTAAGGTCTTAGTTGGTGTAATAGGTATTTTTTATATATTAAATATTACATGTAGGTATTTTTTTATTTTATATACTGTACGTACAATGTAAAAACTGTAAAAAAAAATGTATAAGTACATTGCAAATGATTAATTTAAATGTAAGTACATAGTAGATAAAGGGGTCAAATGACGTTGCTTAAAATGAACATTATTTTGTGTATTTGGTGTAATTAAAAAAACATATTGTTAAAAAAACACATTATTTTCCACATACTGTGCATTATTGTTTCTCCTCTATGCACCGCCTTTCTGAAACATGTTGAATTTTACAAAGCTCATCGGTCTGAAAAGCGAGGTGTGCTCTGATTGACCAGCTATCCAGTGCATTGTGATTGGCCGAATACCTCAAGCGTGTGACGGAAATGTTACGCCCCTTACCATACTGTGATGCCGTGTCCCGGAGCGACGAGACAAAAACATTAAAACCCATTATAAACGAGGCATTTGTTGCATCCAGTGGGGACATAATTACGGATTATAATGACTTATACTGTCTTTTTACGCGTTGCATCGCGCCTCGTAAACATAAAACCTTGTCTGCATTTGTGATCGGAGAAACGACAAACAACAAGCTCTACTCTACACTGCTCAAAACTCATGTTTGAATCATCAGTGGCAAATTCTTTAAATATGAAAACGTACTTACAGGCTGTGAGTCAGAACACCGGCATTGTAGTCTACTCTCCCAGGATCAGGAAACAGTCCTCCATAAAATGTGCTGCACACATCTGAATATTTGGGTTGAACTGTTCTGGAACAGTGTTGTAAATACAACTTAACCACTGATTTCTAGTTGTGTCCTCTTTTGGAAGGCCAAACAAAGTATTTTCACTTTCGCAACGAAACACACAGCGTCTCCACGACATGGCGGCGGCAACAATACTACAGTGAGGATAAAAGTTACAACTTCTTTCTTTGTGTGAACATTTGGGTGGCGTTATGCAAATCTTCCCACACAGTGACGTAGACATGTGGGGGCGTGTTTAAACGAGGTGTTTTAGGAGGGCGTGGACGAGTCTTAACTTTTATAAAGAATATCTCTTTGGGTTTGAGACTTTAGTCTTTGCAACTTTAGGGATCTTATCTATTCATGAACAGCTTGTAACACTCCAAAGAGAAAGGAAAACTTGAAATTGTATCATATGACCCCTTTAAGGCCACCTAATATAAAGTGTGACCGTGAATTATCTTGGACATGATAATAAAAGAGATAAAATCTGATATTGTGACAGCCATAATATATTTTTTAAATGTACAGGGATCAATATATTCTCTGCAAGAAAGATGCACAAAGAAATTTGTACAGATAATTTTGCTTTACAAAACCCAGTGAATAAGCTGAATGTGACAGTGGTGAGAATGCAAAGTATTCTTGAATAGATATATGCTGCAAGAAAAGAGAGACGAACAGAATAAAATAACTCTGACCAGTCTTTGGAAAACAAAATGAAACGAATAAAGTCATTCAGTCAATGTGTTATTTTTATTGTGTTTTGTTGTGTAAATATATTTAATTAATATCTTCAGTTATCAACTTATCTCTCATAGCCCTAAAAAATATTTAGCAAAATACTAACCTCCAGTTTGAATTAATACAGTACTTAGTATGTTAAATAAGCCATTTTTTTGTGTGCTGATCCCCACAGTGTTGCTGACTTAAAAGTAGGGATGTTTGTTCTATACAATATAAGCAAAACCTCATATATACAGTATCCCTTTATCACCAACAATCAGAGTGGAGCTGCCTTCCATTCTTGAGATAAAGAATCTATGCTGCTTTTGTTTTCTGTATTTTAAGAGCTTTCTCTCTCAGTACGTTAGCAGAAGGAGAGACTGAATTCGACTGTGTGTGTCTGTTTGACAATCAAAGCATGTGTAAGCGTACAGTAGGAGTACGAGTCAGTTGCTTATTGCCACTAATGACTTCAGCTTCCTGCTATATAGTACACAAGCACACGTCTAGTAGCTGTAGAAAAACAGCAAAAGCCCTCCATGACACACACAAACTTGTTTATGTCATGATGACTGGGAGTTAAATGCCACATCACATTACAAGTGACACTAATTTCAAGCAAGAAAAAAAATGGTAAAAGAGGACATCTATGCCATTCGCTACCTTCCTGACAGTGCCCTAGTATTGACTATCATTCAGCTAATGAATAATGCATTTGGCTGTCACATATAAAAAAATGAAAAGAGCAATTACCATCCTGATAGAGCAGATGGAGAATTTTGTCTAACATATGTTGTGCATTCATAATGACACATCCATGTCAAGACTGACTACATTCTGACAGTGCACATTCATGAATTATAATACTTTTGCACTGTACATGTGTTGAAGGGTGTGACTCTTGCCGTTCTGATCAAGCCTCATCTGGATTCTGAATGGAATTTTAGTATGTGGTGTATGAGTGGTTATGAACGAATAAATGAAATGCATTTGTCCGCGTTTCACTCTGTCTCGAATTGCGCTCGCGGAAAGTGCTTGAGAAACAGTGTCTCTTCCGCGGCTCGGTACGCTTTCAACTCGTTTTTTAGTCTTGAGCAAGACTGTACGACATTCACATTACATGATTTGACTGATTTTTATTTATAAAGGGTGACAGTGGAACGCATTAAAAGAAATAATCATTTATGTTTTCATAACCACTGGCCAAATTCAAAAACGTAGCTTTAAAATTAAATCATGTTTGAGAGCAAGGGGGCCCCCTGGTGTTTCGGGGGCCCTACGCAGCTTGCATATTTTGCGTATAGGGAGGATCGGCTCTGCAACAATTCCTTTAACAGCACCAAATTTCCCCCTATTTTACACTATCATTCAAGACTTTGGGGTCGGCGTGTTTTTGAAAGAAGGCTGCATTTATTTGACCAACAATATAGCAAGAACAATAATATTGTGAAATATTACAATTTAAAATGTTCTATTTTAATATATTTTGAAACAATTTATTCCAGTGATGGCAAAGCTACATTTTCTGCAGCCATTACTCCATTTAGTAGGGCCCTATTTTAATGATATAAGCGTATGGTCTAAAGCACACAGCACAGGTGCACTTAGGTGCATGTCAGAAATCGACTGTTTGCTATTTAATGAAGAAAATGGTCTACAATGGTTGTCCCTATTCTCTTAATGAGTAATGGGTGTGCTTTGGGTGTAACGTGCAATAAACCAATCAGAGTCTCATCTCCCATTCTCTTTAAAAGCCAGTTCCTCTTGCGCCATGGTGGATTCGCTAATTACATGGCAGAATTTGCAAGAGCAAAAACTCTTCTCCTAGCAGGAACTTGCCAATGACTGTTGTGCCACTAGGTTCAAATAGTGTGAGAAACCATTTAAGGTACATCCGGATTCCAAGTCTATCCATTATTACATGTAGGCATTCGTATATTAGGTAACACAATATATACCTTTTACTTTTCTCCTTTAATTTTTCAATTTTAAAAATGTTTGTGTGCTGCTGCCCTGTGTGTGTAATAAGCAAAGTGTACACGTGTTGTGGACCCGCCTATAAGCGCATATTACTAATGCGCTCTTTAAACAACAAAAAAAATTGCACCATTGACTTTAGACCAGGTTTTAGTTGGTCAATGGCGCAGTCTATTTTTCATTTGCCTCAAAAACGTGCCAACAATGCGCCTAAACACACCTCGTTTTCAGACCAGCCGCCCCCCATCGGGTTGGTGCAGGACGAGTAAATGAAAGATGAAAAAGGCGGACGGGAGTGTCGTGATTATCTGAATCAAAAAAACACATGCGCCGGGTGTATGATACAGGGTTCTTACACCTTTTCCAAATTCAAATTCAAGCACTTTTCAAGCACTTTCAAGGTGCATTTTAAAGCTTTTCCAGCACTTTAAACTGTGGTAAATGACATGCACCTATTTTGATATGATTGCAATACATGCAGTGACTGCCATAACTGTTTTGCTGGAGTGTTTGGAGCAGAGAAGGATGGCTGGAGAATACTGACGGAGAGAGAATGCACTAGAGGAGAGGAGCTGAGAGAAGAAGGTCACTGGGGTGTATCTTTGATCTGCCACTTAGGTGCGGGACGGAGAAGAGAGCCGTGCCATAACTGACAGCCAGGAGTGTGATCAGAATAACACCCATTTCAAATCAAACAAGCGGACCCTCCCTTTTCTCCCTCCCTCGCACATATACTCTGACTCTCTTCCCACCTTCCTCCCACCTCCTCTCACTTCTCGGGAACAACATATACCTTTCACCGCATACCACATTCCTTTCATTCCGTTCATTTAAAATGAGGCTTTGAAGTGCCTCGCACTCACGATTTCTTTCACCGAAGGTCAAATTTAACACGTATCTCTGCTCGCAGGTGCCGCAAACCCAATTTTTCCCCCCTAATTAAATGCCGATTCAAACATTAGCAGTTAAAAAGGTAGAACAAAAGCATAAATCAAGGCTGCTGCTTTGATGATCAGTACAATTAAACCATTTAAACCAAACCCACGTCCCCGAGGGCCAAGCCTTCTGCTGTTTATAGAAAGCGACACGCGGCGGGACCTATGCTTTCAGTGCCCACTCAAGCCAACCGAACGTATAATGTCAGAATGTGTTCTTGGCTTCAAAGGAAGCCATTCACTTCCCATTACCACCCACTTAATGGGAGCAGCATCGCTATGATTCACTTGCATGTGTGTGTGAGGGGGTGAGAATGCTGCTGGAAATGGTGTGTTTTTGTCTTCACCCCGTGTCCATCCGCTGCCACACTCTATCCTGTCAAAGACGATCACCATCATGAAGCTACAGCCTGTTCCTCACACCAAATCATCTCATAATGACTCTACAGGCTCCTACACTCACACACTACTGCAGCTAATTGGTGCCGACAGTTTGATGCCTGCGTGCAAGTTCTAGACGGTGGTGAAATGCGCATGTGGTAAAGGAAGTTAAAAGCTTTGGAGGGAACCTAAAAACAGAAAAGGAAGATGGAAAAGGACAAAGCGTAGACAGATGTTGATCATTGGGGTTCGGCAAAGATCTTCACACTCCTGTCTCCAGAACAAGCACCTGACACTAATCCAATAAAGCCTTTTTTCTGTGTGAGCCACTATTATTGACTCGGGTACGACGGCGCATACATGTAGAATAGGGCTGCTCTAGCATGCACGTCTCTTTCCATCCCCAACATCATTTATCATCCTAAATCACAGTCTACAGCTCCTTCTCTCTCTCTCTCTCTATATATATCTTTCAACTCACCCAACCTCTCGCTTTGCATTCCAGACCGTCACTGTGACATCATTTCTGGGAAGCAGTAAAGGTCAGAGACGATGCACCTCAAAGGTTTAAGATGTCATAATCATAGGGCAGCTTACAAAGGCCATGTATGTCCCAACATCCTGCTTACCAGGCAAACAGCATTGCTTGAACACCAGAACATAGTGTAACACAGATTTCACCTACACATGAGGTTATATTTCAAGGTTTCCTTTAGAATGGGAAATTAAATACAGCCTTCTTTTGCATTTAAGTGAAACACAATGAATTTGTTTTATCTCATATATGATTCATTTGTCACCTTCCAATGTCACATAATGAAAATCTCAGCTGCTGTTCACTATAAAACGGCATTAATAGCTGTGGTGGCACTAATACTTGTGGTGGCTTGTCTTTCCTAAAACTAAAAGGCGGTAATATACTACACGATTTTTGCCCCGATTTTCCGCCGATTTACTGTCTAGAGAAGTTGATTCTAGTTGGCAAAAGTCAGAGCCAGTCTGCAGATTTGAGTTGACAAATTTCATAGAAAATTATGTTTAGTGTATGATGGTGTCAGACTCTGATTTTTAGCTTCAGACTATAATTCCATCCAGTCGGAGGATATCAAACATGTTTTTACCGATTTTAGAACACATATCACTTTCATTTGTCACACATCTCCTAGCAACAAGGCACGCATTTTTGCATGAGTTTGTTGTGATTGAAACAACTGGTAGTAACGTCTGGTAGTGTGTGATCCTCAGTTGTTTAGTGTATGATGGCCAGTTTTTCCCCTGTGACTATTACGAAGTCGGTAAGAATAAGATGCCCAGTGTTTTAAAATCTGGTCAGATTTTAAAAGTCGTGTAGTATATTCCAGCCTTAAGAAGGTTGTTTGCTTTCTTGTTGTTATTCTCAGGCCGGCCTATGGACCTTATTTTGCACAGTGGAAATAAGCTAATTTATTTGAATCTGCAAGACTTACGACTCATTAGCAGCTTTGCTGATGAATTGGTAAATAACTTATTGGTAAAAAACTTGAACCTGAAAGTGCAGTAAATGGTAAAACTATTTGCGCTACAAACCAGTGTGTTTATAATTAGATAATACTTTAAAATAGTATGATTAAAAAAATCTGTTTGCAATGTAAAGCAGTATTACAGGCTGATTTTACAACTGGAAGTGAATGATACCGGAAGTCTCATTCAGTCGGTGTCCGTTCTTAACTTTTTACATTAAAAAAGTGCATTCAAAAGGCGGCTAATGATTCTGTATGCAAATAAATGCAAGAAAGAAGGAGAAAAGAAGGGACTAATTGCAATTCAGTATGAAAATATTTAAGGGATGTCATCACCGTCAGCTACATTCCCAGTGCTAAACATTCATGTAAATGGAGACCACCCCCCCCCCCCCCACAAAAAAAAGTACTACACCTAAGGGTGCAGTAGTTCATGCCAATTTAACTGCAGAAAATGAAGAATAAAAGAAATTGACATAACAGGAATTCAACAGCTGCTTAAAAAAAAGTTATTTTAGTATAATTGAAATACTATTATAGTTTTGTATTATTTTGAATACGTCTTTATTTTTAAAATTTCTATTTTCATTTTAATTTTGATTAAAGTTTTAGTAATTTTGTGTTTTTGCCATTTCATTACTTTTATGTCTTTAGTTTTTATTAATTTTCATCTTAAGTTATTTTAGTACATCAAAACTGAAATGAAATCTTTTTTTGTTTCCGTTAACATTTATTTTATTTCAAGTACATTTTTTTTACGGTTTAATTTCAGTTAACTATAATAACCCTGATGCCTACAGTCCTCAAAACGCATAATAACCACCTGACTGATTGGGAGTCAAATGAAAACCTCCATCCTGCTTAAAACTCACATCCTTTGAAGCTCTTTGCTGTGAAAACACCATAACAGCTTGAAGTGACATTTTCCAAAATGACAAGAGAAAGAGATCAGAGGAAACAGATTAAAGAGTGCAGAGAAGGGCTCTTGTTTGGTCAGATCAGTTAGCTTTGAATATAAAGGCCAAGCTCCTGAGATGCAGCTCACTTGAACACATTCAGTCTTAGGTCATTTCACTTTGCTTATCAATCATTTATGTTATGTGAGATTTCACTGCCGGTGCCATCCCTGCTATCAGTGGGATGCTTTTGGAAAGGGGAAATTTGTATTGTTAATATTTAATAGGATCCCACAGGAGCTAATATTCAATTTGGCGCCATGTGTGTGCGTTGAAACTCTGTGTTGCGCATGTATTGCCGTTAGAAACTCAGGGCTACTTTCAGATTCGGAACTGCATAAGAATTGAGCATATTATGCATGAATTATCCCAGAAATCACAGCCAGTGTTTGGTTGTACTGGAGTGCATGCATGTAATGCCACCTCTAAACATAACACAAATGGGCTGCACACAGCGATATGCTACTACTCACCGAAGTCTACGAATGCAGATTGGCCCACTTTCTTAGCATTCTCCGGTGCCTTTACAGACAGGGTTTGGGCGAAGTTCCCATCCTAATGAACAGAAAGATTTAACAGGATTAAAACACACGCTTTCATTTCATTTAAAAAGTACATTTCCTTTCATGCAGAGTTTACAACTGTAGAAAGAGAATCCTGTCCTTGAGCAGCAAGAAAAAACGCCTCAGCGGATCCGTCAGAACAGAGCTAATAATTTAGTGCATCAGCCACTGTGGGCATGAATGAGAGGAAGCCTGTACTGACACGGGTTAGGGATCATTGCTGGGTGTCTGTACTTCCTGATGGACATTACGAGACAATGCAGCAAGACAAAACAAATGTGTGGTCTGACAGCCTGACCAGCTGAATTTAAAGGGGAAGTTTCAATCTGATTGACAGCGCACGAGGCAGCGGGGCAGAGAGAGCAGGAGGTAACAGACGGCAGAGGTGCGGTGTAGGCGTAGACTGAAGGTGATTGGCAGGTAGGCAGCAGGGGTAACAGAATGACGGCTAATTGGAGTACGGAGGGGTCAGAGGGCAGGGTAAGGCTACTGTGCACATTGATTAGCCCGTGTAAGTCAGAGCACAGCATGGCACCGGTGATCAAAGCGCATCTTGGAAACCCACTAAGACAGGAGCTTCAGAAAAGCCTGGGAGACTCAGCCTACATGCTGAACACAGGCCTCCACACAAAAATGCTGTACAGCGCACTGACTGTCCACCACAATAACGTGACGTAGACAGTAGAGAGACATACATTTGACAAGGACCAGATCAAAGCCACATTACTATTGAATGATGAGTCATTCATCATTCGTTATGGCAGATGCTCACTACATGTCTTACAGGATACGGATAGAGAAGACACGTAGAAGAACATGTCAGAATGAATGAGAATGAAACGAACAGAAGGAAGGACACCAACAGAACAAAGAGAAGCTGAGACCCAGAGCTATACTGTTTTATATATATATCACCATCATGAAGCTGCAGTCTTATGTTAAACTGCTTTAAATAACTTTTTTCCCCACATCAATCTACACTTCATACACCATAAAGACAAAGGAAAAACTGATTTGAGATAACTTTATTAAAAGTTAATAAACTTTTTATTGGAGAAAAAATATTAAAAAGGAAAAAACTGAAATAATTATATTGCATAAGTATTTATACTCGGTACTTGAAGCTGAAGCCCCATTCGCTGTAACCGCCTCAAGTTTTTTTGTCGGTATGATGCAACAAGCATTGCACATCTGCATTTGGGTATTTTCTGTCTATCTTTGCAGATCCTCTTAGGCTCTGTCAGGCTGGATGGCTCTGTCATTTTAAGGTTTCTCCAGAGACGTTTGTCTGGGTTCAAGTCCTAGCTGGTTGAGTCACTCAAGGGCATTTACAAAGTTGGCCATAAGCCACTCTTGCATTGTCCTAGCTGTGTGAATAAGGCTATTGTTCTGTTGGAAGGGGAACCTTCTGCCCAGTCTGAGGTTGAGCAATTGAAACTAGCTTTTCATTATGGATATCTTTCCTTCCACCCTGACAAGTCCCCCAGTCCTTGCCGCTTAAAAACACCCTCCACAGCGTGATGCTGCCTCTACCGTACTTCACCACTGGGACAGTCTTGGTCAGGTGATCCAAGACATTATTGTGTAATTGAGGTTTATCAGACCAGAGAATCTTGTTTCTCACAGTCTGAGAATCCTTTAGGTGTTTTTTTTCTTCTTTAAATTCCTAGTGGGTTTTCATGTGTCTTCACTGAGGAGAGGATTGAGTCTGGCCATGCCGTCATAAAGGCCATACTGGTGGAGTGTTGCAGTGATGTTTGTCCTTCTCCAAGTTTCTCCCATCTCCATATACTCTATAATCATGGATAGTTTGGTCAGCTCTACGAAGAGTCCTGGTTGTTCCCAGCTTCTTCCATTATGGAGGTCACATGCTCCTGTGAAGCTTCAATGCAGCAGAATGTTTTGTAGTCGTCCCCAGATTTTTGCTCAACAAAATCCTGCAGACCATTGCTTTGACTTCATGGCTTGGTTTTTGCTCTGATATGCTTTTTCAGCTGTTAGACCTAATTTACAGGTATGTGCCTTACCAAGTTATGTTCAATCAATTGAATTTGGCACAAGTTAACACCAACCAAAGTGTAGAAACATCTCAAAGATGATCCAGCAAAACTGACATGCTCCTGAGCTAAATTTTAAGTGTCACAGAAAAGAGTATGAATACTTACACAATGTTTTTTTTTAAATAAATTGCCAAAGATTTCATAAATTCGTTTTTTGTTTTGTTATTATGGTGTATAACGTGTAGATTGATATAGAAATAAAGTCATGTAAAGCAGTTTAACTAAATGTTTAACTCCAACAGCATGTGTTTCCCTGTCATTCTCTGAGTTCCAGTGTGTTTTCTCCAACACAAGATCACTCCACCCTCCACTCCCACCAACCTGTAACTGACCATAAATCGCTTCATTACTTCCAGTACCTTCTGAGCCTCAGTCAGCACAAAACACCTCGGTCTAATCACTTCAGCTTGGCCAGATGCAGCATTTCTGTCAGCTTTCAAAGTCTTTCAAAACCAAGATGGCAGGGTGGTAATTGGTCTCTTTATATGTGATGACACACTACTTTGGATCACAATTTGAGAGGGGAATAGGGGAAAAATATTAACGAAATATATATAGATATATAATATATATATATCTATATATATATATATATATATATAATATATATATATATATATATATAAAAAAGTCTCTGTGAAATCTTGCTTCTAACATTATTTTTAAATAATAAAAATGAAAGGTTTTGTAATGAAACAAACTGGGTCACATGAAACATTGAGGCGGCACATTTATTTAATCTTATAATATATAAAATATTCAATTGTGTTTATAAAATATTCACAAATATATGCATTCTTTAAAAAACAGACACATTTGGCACCATAATGGACTAGGTGTGTTATTCGTCTTTTTGTAGTGGTTGTCCCACTTGATAAACGGAGATGGTTTATGCGGCAGCTCTTGGCCTGAGGGATTTGTTCATAATTCTCATGAAGCACAAAACTCAAGTGCCTCCTTACTTCTGTGTGGACAGTGTTTATCTATCTCCACTGAAAACTCCCTTGAGCCTTCGCTCTGAAACTGCAGGCACGCATCTTGCGGTCATGAATAATATCGATTGGTGTATGATTGCGGGAGGCAGTTCAACTGTAATGTGATTGTGGCTTATGTAAAGATAATGGTGACTTGACTTGCTCACCCTAATCTTCTCAGAGTAGAATGAGGCCATGTTGAGTTACAGGGTCTGTCTCATTGGATTGATTGAACACTGATGTTAATAGGAAGGGGCTGTAACTGTGGCATGTTGGCCTCAGGGGGTTGTGAGTAACTGTGTGTGTATTCCTGGAGAATGGCTAGATAGAATCAATGTTCTTAAGGGGCAGTGACAATAAATTTATTGATGTTTCACAATTAAAACGATTTAGAGAAAATATCACATGTGAAATGTAAATTTTCATTTCTAAGCCCTTCTAATTTTGCTAAGGCTTATTACATATATAGCAGGTCTCCTCAAAGCAATAGTTCACCCAAAAATGAAAGTTTGAAAACCTGTATGATTTTCTCACAGAGATATTTTGAAAAACATCTCTTTTTTGTGATCGACTTTCAATGCATTAACAAAAAAACATTCTTCAAAATCTCTTCTTTTGAGTTCCACAGAATAAAGAAAGAAAGTTTCAGAACAACACAACAGTGTATTTCATTTTTGGGTGAACTATACTATGAGTCTATGACATAAATATATTAGCAATTTTGCGGACTTAAACCACCCTCCAAACACATAGCAGCTAACCTGAAGTCAGATCATGCACAAATATTTGCAAATTATTATTCAAGTTTCTGTTGGTCTGGGCCTTAATTTAGATTATCTTATAGACAGGAAATGCTTTACAGTCATTCTGATCTTCCCTTCTACAGGCAGTTAAAAATGGCCAGGCAGCACTATTGGAATTGTAAAAGCTATAAAAGAGGATGTGCCATAACATTCTCTGAGGGCTGTTGGACTGAGGCGTTTTGCTAATGCTTACTAAATGCTGAACCTCGCAGTTTGACGATCATTAGCAAACAGAAAGCATTCTGTTATAATAGGCGCTACGCATTTTAAGAGATTTATGGAGTGAATAGCATTAATTAATTGTTGTTTTTCAACAAAAAAGCTCTTGCTGCTGTGCCATAACCATGTTAAATGCCTGTTTAACAAGTAGAGCAGAGAGAAAACTTCAGAGTAAATAAATAGAGAAGGACAGAATACATCAGCCTCCCTCTGGTCTCACTATATGCTGGTATTTTAAATATATTGTATTGTATGCAGAACACACAGGCATGGCTGCACGATAATGGTGAAGGTAATAATCACAATAATTTTTCTCAAAAATTATAACCTTGATTATTAATCATGATTATTCTCATTTGATTTTTTTTTAAATCAGAATTATTGCACTTTCAAATAAGCACAAATCAAGAGTGTGTCAACTCATATGCAGGGTTTATTCTACCACATCTAGTTTTCGAATTTACTTCTAAAACCATTCAATACTTTATGAAAACTGGTAAAACCTCAAGTAGCTTCTCTCAAAATCTAACACAGTGAAATTCATAATATTAATTCCAATAGTTCCAAATTACATTAACAGTTTTCTATTAAAAAAATAAAAATAAAAAATGCGGTTGCTCAATAAATTCATGTCACAGACATAGTCAGAGCAAATAAAGACAAGCAACTTTTGTGAAGGAAGTAAGACTGGCTGTATTGCACATTAATTTGATGAAAACATCAAAATGGAGATCGCTAAACTCCAACATACAAGTTTGTTGTTGTTTTCAGAAATGCAGTCTTTTTTTTTTTTTTTTTTAAAGTGCAGAGAGAGCACACGTTTGCCAGATTGGGAAATTGCATAAAACACTGGGTGGAAAATGTATCTATATTTAAGAAAAGCTCTGATTGTGGCATTTAAACTGCTAACATATGGCAAACCCAAGTTTGAACGTTTGTGGAGGCTTGTTACCAATGCAAAATAATGGAAATGTCAAATGAAAATGAAAAAAAAATAAAATTCAACATAAATAACAAGTGGGCCAATATTGCAGACAATTACGGTTGAGAAAAATCAATTGTGATCATGATTTAAATACAATTAATTGTGCAGCCCAAGAATATAGAGATATTTGTTGATGACATATAGAAGCACACATTTCTCAAAACGATCACATGAATGTTACATTTTTGCAAATACTTTTATCCAAAGCGACATGCATTCAAGGTACACATTTCATCAGCACTTGCTTTCCCTGGAAATCAAACCCATGACCTTGCTGTTTTACTGTTTGAATGCTATGTATGCTGGGATAAAAGAGGAACTTAAGCTACCATGTGTGCTGACAGGAACACAACGTTACTATCTACTCCATATTCATCCACAGAGATCTGAAGCCCCTGGTAGTATATACATATTGTAAAGGGAGCACATAAAGAGGGTCTGATTGAGGCTTTAGATTGTAAATACAGACTGCAGGTTGATTGTGTGGCTCCTGTGCAAGCGACAAAATGCGTGTTTAAGTGCCGCAGTGCACTGATTGAGTTTTGGTGCGGCAGCCATGATTGGGATCACAAGCGATTGACATGCGAGCAAGCGTAACTTCAACCGGTGAACGTGTGAGGACGCATTAATGCTACAAGGGCAGCCATAATTACACAGTCATGGTGTTTTCACCAAACGGTGGGCTAACTCTGTAACTTGAGCGCTGGGAAAAACAAATAATTCACAGAGCTAAAGAATCAGAGGGCTAATTTTTTTCTAGCTTGTTTGTTTGGTCGGGTGGCTCCTTCTAGCTGCTAAAATGACTGATGGCGTCTTGTATTACAGTAATGACTTTGCATGCAGTCTACAGCTGAAGCTTTTCAATTTAAACAAACACTGGAGCTGCTGTGTGTTGTGTGCTGTGTGTATAATCATGGCTGGGAATAAGTGTTTAAGGAGAGCAAGAGGAAAGTAATTAAAACAGAGTGTGCTACAGGAAGCACAGGGCACTGGCCTGTGACCAAAAACTGTTAACTCCAAACCCTCACAGTAAATAGTGGCTGGATTACTACGGTTTTACTGGGAGACATTTCCCTGTGAGGTATGTGTGTGTGTGCACAAGTATGATTCTGAGGGGTGCTGTGTGTTTGTTTATGTGTGTAAGAGTCAGTAATCAAAGACTAGTCACCAATCAGCTGTTTTTCATTCAGATCCCTTAAGCCTCTTTCAAGGAATACGAACTAAGCAGAGTCTAAAATGGCTGCTGCCTCAGATGTGATTAGCAATTGCCCATCGCTCCCCCTCTTTAATCATCCACCCACTTATCTCCTCCTTTTCTTTATTTCCACCCTGCCTGTCTTTCTTCACAGCATGTCATTGTATCCATCCCTGCACTTCTGTCACCAGCCTCTCGCTCTCAGAATGAAATGATGAGGAGCCCTGCAGGAGGAGGAGAGGCGATCTAACTGGACTCCCTCCCTCCGTATCTCTGAAGCACCATCAGCGGCGGAGCATCACAGACTCATGTGACGCTGGAAGAGAATAGAGGGCAGTGGAAATGCTTCCGGAAAAGCTGCGGTGCTTCGAGACTATGCACCACTGACCTTTTACAGTCGGCTTGGGTCACTGTGGCACATTGCAATTATCTCTCTCTTGCTCGCTCGCATTGTTCAACTATTTATCATCTGCTATTTTTGTAGTTTCCCACCTGCTCAGAGATGCTCCTTTATGAAAGTCTGTCTCAACTTCCTTCACTTCTTCACCTTTGATTTTTCAAGTTTTTCTCCACTTTAAGTCTTTCTATCCATCTTGCTGCCTGTCATCACACTTTCTTTTTTACAGCCCTCCTTTCTTTCCCTCTATTTTCTAACTCTAATTTGACCTTTGGATCTTTGTTCGTCAGGCTCTTACACATTAAAGGGGTGGTTGATTGCAACTTTTTTAAAGTTAGTTAGTGTGTAATGTTGTTGTTTGAGCATAAACAATTTCTGCAAAGTTACGACACTGAAAGTTCAATGCAAACGGGGATATCGTCTTTTAAATGCCTACAAAAACGGCTGGTAGGGACTACAGCGAGTTAGTTCCCAGGTTTGTGACGTAAAAAACCCAGATAAACCCCGCCCCCGGGAACATGCAACAAAGGGGGCATGGCCATGTTGCGCTGCTTTAGAGAAGAGGAAGAGTTGTTGCCATGCCGTCAAAACTAGTAGGGGTGCATGAAAAAATCTATTCATATATGAATTGCGATTCTGTCTTCTAAAGATTCTAATGGATTCACAAGTTTCAAAATCAATGTTCTAAAGCAGCAGTTCTTAATCCTGTTCCTCGCATCCCCTGCTTTGCACACACTCTGCTCTGCATCTCTCTCTCTCTCATTCAGGTCATCAACTCGTCACAGCTCCTTCAATGAACTGTTATAATTATATACACTTTGTGTGTATAGACAGACAGATATTTTTTCACATAGGTATGAAAAGTGTTAAACATGGACGCGCAAATGGTTGCCGTGCTGTATTAAAGCTTTAATCAGGATAAAACTGTATATTAAAAGCTAAAAGAAGCAGTAGCATTTACAAATAACAACATATCTAAAAGTATGAGACAACAACAAACAAAAAAAACATACCATTAAGAGCTGTGCTTGCACAGGTTCTGCATGATCCTTTTCAATAATATCCTCTGCTTCTCAATTGGGTTCAAACTGATAAGCGATATTAACGACGTCGTTTTTTACAATACAACCGGAGCACATGCCATTGAGCTGAGGGGCGTGACGCTTAGGCGTGCACTAGGAGGTTTAGCGATTTACAACACACTGGGCCTGCTAACCAATCTGAGCCCATTGTGTATTTCTGAAGGAGGGGCTTCATAAAAACAGAAAATCATCAGCGCGTTTATAGGAGAAGACAGAGCGGTGTAGAATAAAGGTAAATTATGTGAAAAATAATGCCTTTTTTAAAAAACGAAGCAGTAACACATGTTAGACTGCACCCCATAAACACAATCAAGCCTAGAGAAAAAAAAAAATAAAAAAAAAAAAAAACCGGTCAACACCCTTTAAAACAACTCTGACTGTGTGTGTGGATAGCTTGACCTAGCGTTAGGGGGACACCACAACGGAGGGTACAATCCTTCGCTCCTGCTAAGTTTCATTCTCGTTCTATATCTCACTACTGTCAAAAGGTTTGGGGTCAGTTGAATGTTTTTAAAGAAATAATTACTTTATTCAGCAAGGATGCATTAAAGGGGACATGACACAATCTGCCAATCTCATGTTAATCTTGAGTACCTATAGAGTAGCATTGCAGCATTTTCACCCTTCATGACGTCATACAGGGCCATACTCAAAAAACACTTTCCGAACCCTGAAGGAGTGTATTTGGCATAGAAATACTCTGTCATATGATCAACTCGTTTTTAAAGGGGTCATATGATGCGATTTCAAGTTTTCCTTTCTCTTTGGTGTGTTACAAGTCGATCAGTGAATAGATAAGATCCCTAAAGTTTCAAAGACCAAAGTCTCAAACCCAAAGAGATATCAGGTTATAAAAGTTAAGACTGGTCCACACCCTCCTAAAATGCCTCGTTTAAACAGGCCCCCACATGTCTACATCATGATGTGGGAAGATTCGCATAACACCGCCCAAATGTTCACGCAAAGAAAGAAGGCGTAACTTTATTGTTGCTGCCACCGCCGCCGCCATGTGTAAATACATCAGAATGCATGAAAAAGCATTAGACATCCCCTTTAAAATTCATCAAAAATGACCACTTGATCTTTCTATTCATCAAGGAATCCTGAAAATATTACCACAATTTCCACAAAAATGTAAGAAGCACAATTGTTTTCAACCCTGATAATAAGAATTAATATGCATTTCAATGCAAAAGCAGTGTTGTCTAAACTAACCACCCGCAATCCAGTTCAACTAAGCACTAAATGTGTTGAAATACTGCTGTGGTTATTTAAATTAAGTTATTGTTATTCTTTTTAATGTAAACGTGTTAATTTTTAATGTTTTTAAATGTCACGCAACCAACACAGAAAATGTTTTAAAGAAATGCTTGTGTTAATTTTATATTGATCATTGCAATTATTAATCAAATGATGGAAAGGAACACTAGGTGCATATCCAGACATGCTACATAGTCGAGCACACTTTTAGTGTTTTAAAGAGCCAATTCAGGTGTCACGATCGCTGTGATAGAGCACATTCTACAGTCTTGGTAAAGTGTGCCAAATGGAGAAAGTCCAAGTGCTGCATCCTCCATAAGGGAGCACTTAGAACCAATCCGCAAGATTTGCAATCGCCATGCAAACTGCTCATTTGTTTTGTAGCGTTGCCTGATTTGTATAAATCTTTAGCGAATTTTCGCTAATACAACATTGACAGCTCATGCAAATAAATGACTGCAAGCAGTGGGAATTGCCTCCTCAATGATAATACACTAGTGTTAAAGATTAAAGGGCAGGAAGTAATGCTCTAATCTACCTTATTGATCCAGGTCTCAAATCCATCTTTGGTGGTGAGGAACAAATCTGTGAGAAAAGAGAGATAAAAAGAGAGAGATCATTAGTTATTTCACAAAATGACCAGACCTCCTTGCTTTGCCAGTGTGATTCTGATTCAAGTAAGCTAGTACTGCACTGAGTGTGAGAGCCATCATCAACAGGTGGAAGTATAGATCCCTGTGACAGAAAGAGAACTGGACCAGCACCATCTTGCTGGCAGCAGCGGCTCCTCATTCAGTCCTGCCACACATTATTGCACAGTAAGAGACTTTGCCGAACCTTAATCAAACAAACTTGGAAGTGAGGAAGAAAGCAGCAAGGAGATTATAACAATAGACCCTGGATGGAAGGATACCGACAAAAGCACAGTTGAACCAAGGAGATCGAATACACGTGTGAAACCGTAACCCATGAGCTCAGTGTATTGACATATTAAACAGAAGGCCAGCTGTGAAACAGTGTTGTTATGGAGATGGAGCAAGACGCATGTAACAGCCCTGTGTTATTTTTGTAAGACTTTCATATGCAGCAGTCAATGCTTCAGGTGTGCGAGAGTGAGAAAATGCAAGAAGAAGAGACGGTCATAGCATGGAAAACATTTTATTTACTCTTTTAAGATAACAAGTTCAATTCTTTATGTAAGTACTCTAAAACTGGTCTGTCCACACAGAAATCAAATTGTTGGGAAATGCAATATTGCAGCCAATAAGCACATATTTGATGTTTAATGGATTTTTAAACAATGATTTTTCAGTGTGGGCAGGGCTGCATGACAGATGATGACGTTACTATGAATGGGAGAAACTGCAAGGCACAATTGGCAAAATCATTGCATCACTGCAGCTGCTGATAGAAGATCTGGTTCTTATAGAAACAATCTGTATCCTGAAATGTGTGCTTGGTACCGCACATGCACATTGGCTTAGCAACCTGAAATATGCTTTAAGAAACATTTATGGGACAGGTCATGTCATATTTTGCTGCCGAATAATTTTAATTTTGTTTAAATATTTTATTTAAATGTGATTTTGGTGCTTCTCATTAACCAGTTTAATTGGATGTTTGGCCAATCACAACAGAGGGTATTTTCATGTGTCTCAAACATTTCGTAGCAAAAACAGCCTTTTTCATATTACAGGTCATAGAAAGGATGGAAATGGTCATGGAAAACCTAAATAAATAAACCTTGATGAATCTGATTAATATTATAAGAGAAGCATAAAGAAAAAAATAAATTGCTGCAAAGAAGCAGAATGTGGCCCCTTAAAAGGGATTGTTCAAAAATGAAAACTGTCCTCATTTACTTACCCTCACATAATTCAAAACCTGTATGACTTTCCTTTTTGTGCAGAACACAAAATAACATATTTTGAGAAATGCATTTTTTTTGTTCATACAAATGGAAGTCAGTGGTTGGTTTCAAACATTCTTCAAACATCTCTTATGTTTTTCTGCAGAAGAAAGAAAGTCATGCAGGTTTGGAATGACGTGAGGGTGAGTAAATGATGATGGAGTTTTAATTTTAGTTTGACCTACCCCTTTAAGGAAAAAAAAGGGTGAGCCTGTGGTTGAGTTTTAAAGCCAGTGTCATGAGGTGGGCCGGGACAGATGTTTGAAGCGATTAGGGCATCTGTGCTTGTGCTGACCTTTGAGGAGAAATAAAGAGCAGATACTGTATTCAAGAGCTTGTGCTTTGGCTGTAAACCTTTGTCCTCTGCCTCTCATTTTGTCCTTTTCCTCGTCCTCTTGAAAAAACCTTTTCCTCTCCCTATCTCCCTCCTCCAGGTCTCACACATTCCATCTCTTATCCCTCTTCTCTCTCTCTCTCTTTCTTGGTGAAGTGGTGTTCCCTGTGGGAGTGGAGAGCTCGCTGGCAGTGGCTGATGAGGTGCGGAATAAACAGCTTCATTAATCAGACTTAGAGCAGTGCCACTGGTACAGTCGGCTGATTACACTCAGGTCTGGGGCCTCACATGTGCGCGCACACACACACACACACACAGTTCTCAGCGTACATTGTCATACACCAGCACCTTTTAAATAGATGGCGAGTTCACTTAAAAGATTTTCTGCTGATGTGTAAAAATATTAAAAAATATTTTATTCTAAGTGACTACTACAAAGGATAGAGCTTCTAACACATTCAGCAGTTTGACAAGTGAAACGTTAACGTGACCCTGAAAACAGGTCCTCTTCCAAAATGTCATTTTTAAATTACAATTTTTACCATGTGGTTTTGGTGCCAAAATAAGCAGCAACTACAGCAAATCTTGCATTGGTTGGACAAGTTTATTCAGACACAATGGGTTTTTATGGGTTCTCAAATTCTATTCTATAAACTTAAAAGAGCACCTTTATATATTAATAATGACAGTGATAGACATATTGAATGCGTGCACTGCAAAGGCTGAGACGGACACTCTCAATAAACCTTTCAGAAACTACTTCACTCTCACTGAAGCTTTTAAAATGTCAAATGAAGTTTTTTTTTTGTTAACACAAATCAAACACGTTTGTTTCTCAAGGCCAGTTTAAGCCGCTTTAAATTGCTTTCTTGTGAAAAAGTTAACAAGTAGGATGGCCTTATGCAGCACGTCCATGGACCCCAATCGGCGTTCACCTTCTGATATATGTTTTTTTAAGAATTGCAAGAGCTGTTCAAAACAGACAGCTCCAATCTGACTGATTGGCTGCTTTGCCAGTCCACCTGGAAACCAAGTTTTGTTTACAAGGCAGCAAGCTGCTACAGCTGACACCTCCAAGGAAGATCTAGTTGCTGGATTCAGTTTGGAAAGTCTATAGCATCAAATCTTTGAAAGATATTCAAGAGTTTTGCTTGAGGCAATCCGAGTAGCAAGTAAATGCTCCAGTTACTCACGTAACCTCGGTTCAATGATATAAGGGAACGAGCGCTGCATCATCGTTTGACGACTACTTGGGGAAACTCCTGTTTACTCTATTACTGAAGCCTGATTGGTTAACGTTTGTGTAGTTGCACAAACCAATGGCGCTCGAGCCCACCAGAAGGGGCGAAGCCGACCGCTATATAAGTTGGCTCGGAGTGCCATCTCATCAGAATCATACAACTGAAGCGACAGCCATCGATTCGTGTGCAGCTATAGCACAGCCAGTTACGCAACGCTCGTTCCCTTATCTCAGGGAATCGAGGTTACGTGAGGGAAAGGTAACTCCCGTTGCATCGTCGTTTGATGACTGCTTGCGGAACGTATCCAGTGGCGCTGTGCTATAAGGAGATGCAGAACTTAGCCTGCTCTGCGAGCTCAGCCAAGGAACACTCAGCGAGGGCTCCATAATCCTGAGCCACAAAGATACCCGATAACGTTCTGAGGTCTACTTGATATAACTCTCCCGCCGAGGGGGGGGGGTGTTGGGTAAGCATGAGGCAATAAGAACCCGCGGCTATTTGTACGCTTAGAATGTCTCAAATTTTAGAATCGAATAAAGGTATAAAGTGACGACCACCTCACCTGCACAATCTCCCCAAGAGGAGGCCATTCCTCTGGTGGAATGGGCCCTCACACCTAAAGGGCATTGCAAGCCAGCTGAGGCATAAGCCAGAGCTATAGCATTTACTATCCAATGAGATTGTCTTTGCTTTGTGACAGGCAGCCCTTTAGAGCGGCCTCCAAAGCACACAAAAAAACGCTCCTGTTGTCTGAAAGACTCTGCACTTAATGTACACTTCGGCGTGCCCGTACAGGCATAACAAGTTGGGACCTTTTCCGCCATCCGTTCCAGGGAGGGCTAAACTGTAAATGACCTTGCTCTCAACGTAGTATGAGAGCCCTTCGCTATATAACCTCTGCGGCGGGAGACCAACTTTAACGTCATGTTCAAACTCAAAACAGTCACACTGACAGACAGGAGCATCTACCAGACAGGGCTTGCAAGTCCCTTACTCGCTTGACTGACGCCAGGGCCAAAAGCAGAGCGGTTTTGAGTGTCATGACCCTTAAGCCGGCTGTTTGAAGTGGCTCAAAGTGGGAGCTCTTGAGAGCTCCCAGGACTATAGACAAGTCCCATACTGTCACCGTCCTAGGGCGAGGAGGGTTTAAAACCGCCGTGCGCACTCTAAGAACTTAACGACGCAAGTCATTCCTGCCAATTGTCCCGGTCAGCCTCGAGAAGAAATGATTCGCCCACGATGGCTGCCACTAGACGTTGAAGCGTGTAAGGGTTGCGGCCTGCAAAAAAGTTAGCACGGGCACACGTCACATGTACGGATCCGGTTCCAGTGCTAAACACCAGTCCTGAAGACTGACCACTTTAGGGTCAAGAGTCGCCTTGTAGACGAGCTCTACCCTAAAATTGTATTACTGACTGTCGCTGGGGTTGGCTATACTTCCTCCCGTCGAGTAGGTCATTACATGAAGGCTCCACAGTTTCCGGGCTGGGGATGCCAACATCTTGCCCTACATCTGCAAGGAAGGTCTCTCCTCATGTACTGACCACGGTGACTGCAATACACTGTATCATTCCGGAAACCACATTTGGTTCCTCCAGAGAGGGGCCACACGGAGGAGAGAACACTTTTTGAGCTTTTCCACTGCGTGGTACGACTTGGCTCGGCATGCTCAGTCTGTGCACGGCACTGTTTTTGCGTTTCCACCCACCCAGTTCATACCGCTTGAGATGTGCGGTATTATTCACTGTCGTATATTTGCGCCGCCTCTACACCCGACTCCTAAAAAAAAAAAAAACGTTTTCAATTCCGCGTCGCCCGCATCAAGCTTCCGCTGTAAGTTTCACCGCTCCTCTGCTATCAACGAGAGGAACGTCTGTTCTTCCGCAACAGACAACACAACTTTTTGGTTGTTAAAAAAAGACTAGACATAGTCTCAGAAAAATGGTTGCAGGGATCAAATTTTTTATGGTATCTTCAGATTTGAAATCTAAACTCATGAGACATGTGACTTTCAACCCATTACTTTTCTGGATTGCTCCAGGACTGATTTAATGTATTTTTATATGAAATTTAAAAAAAAATCAGTGTGGTACAATTTTTTTCAAGGCACTTCAGTGTCTATAACTTTTTCCAAAGACACCAAAATTGTGTGTGTAGCACACTGAAGTCAGGAAATGTTACCATTTTAATTTAGGAACTTGTATGGCATCTTGTGCAAAATGGGGGGTGCAGGTTAACAGGTTAAGGCTGGCAGGAAGGTTTTCAGGGTCAGCAAACAGCCATCAATTTGAGGCAGTTAATATGAAGGCATCGCTCGTGGGTCGACCAGGAGCCGTTCGCTGAATTACACTCGTTCAGAGCGCCCCAGCCCGAACTGGAGGCGCCCATTGTGACCACCTTCTTTCTGGAGGTCATTCTCAACTGCACGCCTGACAGAAACAGGCAGGGAGTTGTCCAAGGGGCCACAGCATTGACAGCGATGGGTTACCCTAACATGAATGCGGCCCAGGTGCTAGGCCTGGGACGGGACGCAGGCTTTTAGCCAATATTGAAGAGGCCAGATGCCCCGAGGGGATGTGCAGACCCTGGTTTGAACGATGCTGCACTTGCTGAATATTCAGGGAGCGTTACAGTGTAATCCAAGCTTGAACATTCACAGAGTCTGTAACTGTTCCCAGAAAGTCCCTCGCTGTCTGGGAGTCAGAAAACTCTTGGCTGAATTGATTTTCAGCCGAAGACGCTCTAGGTCAGGGGTGGCGAACGTCAGTCCTGGAGAGCCGCAGCCCTGCAGAGTTTTGCTTCAACCCTAATCAAACCCATGAACAAGCATAATCACGGTCTGAAAAGGTGAGGCCCGAAGCATCCAGGCATAAGTTTGATTAGGGTTGGAGTTGTACTCTGCAGGGCTGCGGCTCTCCAGGACCGGAGTTCGCCACCCCTGCTCTAGGTGGTTGAGCAACAACAACCTGTGAGCGAAAAGTTCCCGTTCTGATTCGGCCAGTCGTCGATGTAGTTCAAATAGCGGATTCCCATCAATCTCAGAGGGGAAAGAGCCGCGTCTACGCACTTCGTAAAAAAAACAAGGGGCCAGGGACAGTCCAACATAGGGACTGTGTACTGATAGGCCACTTCCTCAAAGCGAATCTCAAGAACAATCTGTGATGGGGCGCTATTTGGATGTGAAATTAAGCATCTTTCAGATCCACAGACAGATAACAGTCCCCGGGCATATTTGCGCGAGAGTCTGTTCAAGTTAACATTCTGAAAAGCCGTAGCATTAGGGCCCGGGTTCAGATGTCTGAGATAGAGTATTGGTCTGAGCCCACCGTCTTTCGTGGGAACGAGGAAGTAATGGCTGTAAAAACCTGACTCGCTGTTCGCTAAGGGGACCATTTCCACAGCACCTTTGCAAGCAGTGAATGTACTTCGGACCGAAGAACATGCGTTATCCCATACTGAAGTGTGAATAATATCTCTGAAGAGAGGTGGACTGCGAGCGAACTGGAGCGAGTAACCTCATTCCATGGTTTTTAGAATCCAGCTTGACATGCCGGGGATGGCTTTCTAAGCCAAAAGCCAGGCGGCAAGCGGTTACTTTCCTACTAATGGCAGTTCACGGCATAGGGCGGGGAACTGGTAGTCACAGTGTGAGGAGAGGAGAATTGCTCTTGTGGGTCCACTATCACAGTGGTAGTTTGCTTGGGCGCGCGCTGAATGAGAAGGACATGCCCAGCTTGAATAGAATTTCCATCGCTCCGTGTTGAATGGAGGGATGGAGCGTGAGCTTTCTTTGATGAAGTTCCGGCCTCAGTGAGAACTGATACTTTCCTTTTCCTCTCAAAAGTTTTTGCTTCGCTTGACTCAATGCTCTCTCAGTGTGAGCAGCCAGCCTTCATGAGCGCATCGTCAAAGTGGGTGTGGTCTAGATGCGTCTAATCTGAAGCTGTCAGTATTCTCCTTTTTAATCCACCCAAAAAGATCAAACCGCTCGTTAGATGAGGGGTGTTGATGATCCTCACGTGTAAACACACCAGCAGATCAAAGTGCTGCATGCATCCACCTAAAAGGATAAAACTGCTTGTGCAAACGAGGGGTTAATCCTCACGTGTAAACACACTGGTGGATCAAAGTGCTGTGGGGAGAGTGTAGCGCGTGGGCACTGTGCCAGCGTGTGATCATTCAAGCCCGGTTGCTCAGCCCCGTGACTTTACGGTTTCATCCTCCGAGACAGCTGGGAGGGGAGAACGTGAGAGCGGGAGGTGGGGCCACCTTCATTAAAGGAGGGGATCAGTGAGCGATGCAGGGACAAACTCGCGCTTTCGTCTGTGAAAGCAGCCCGTCTCAGTGAGCGCATCCTCAGCGACGCACACACAAATGCGAAGCTGTCAGTGATCTGAATCATTGGTGACAACATTCTACTCCAATCCGCCTAAAGGGATTGAGCCGCTCGATGTAAGAGGGGCACAATCTCACGTGTAAAACACACACTGGCGGATCAAAGTGCCGGGGGAGAATGAGCAGACGGGCTCTTGCCGGCGTGAGATCATTCAAACCCGGTTGCTCAGCTCCGTGACTGAACCGTTTCTTTCTCCGAGCTCACTGAGAGAGGAGAAATGGGAGAACGTGGCTACCTTCATTTAAGAAGGCGTTTCGCGAGTGGAGAAGAGCGAGACTCAGTGAGCGCACAGTCTCTGCATGGGCGCTGCCCAGACAGGTGACGCACTCACTGCCCTTCTGCATCGTGCAGGGATTCCCCGCACGAGCCACACTCGCGGTGCGACATTTGCAACAACGTCACAGAGAAATTGCTCAGGACTTGCTCTTACCAGCCAGATAGCAGCAGGGGAAGGCTTCTCGCTTCTTCCGCTGCCGGGGCTCTTCTACGGCGGCGAGCTGCAGGCTGAGCTTCTTCCCGCTTCGGCTTCTTGATTGCAGAGTCAGCGAAGAGATGGTCTCGTCGCTGAAGGAGAAGATTCTGATGAGATAGCGCTCCGAGCCGACTTATATAGCGGTCGGCTCCACCCCTTCTGGCGGGCTCAAGCGCCATTGGTTTGTGCAGATACACAAACGTTAACCAATCAGGCTTTCAGTAATAGAGTAAACAGGAGTTTCCCCAAGCAGTCGTCAAAGGACGCAACGGGAGTTACCTTTTGATAGGGAACAAGATATTTTCAATCACAAAATATTGAGCTTGATTTTCAGAAGTATGACCATGAAATAATTGTTTCTACAGTATATATTTGTGGACTTGAGGACTTGAATTAAATCAAATTAAATTAAACATCCATTGGCAGTTTTCAAGAGTTAATTTAGCTTAGCTGATGCAGTCACGGGTGGGTTGGAAAGCTCTGGAAACCACAGGGAGCACCTTGGTCATTTGAAAGAAATGCTCGATTAGCTGTTGAACATACATGTTGTGTTTACGTGCCTCCATCGTTGCGGCCAATCTGCACAGAATCAGCAGAATCAACCGTCCTTTCAGACACAAATGTCCAATTTAATTGTCTAATCAGAAGCACTGGAGAACATAACAGGGAGTGACAGAAAGTAATGTGACTCTCATACAATTAATCAAATTAATTTGATTATACATGTTGCAGTAACATACTAAAATATGCCTTGATTAGCGCCCTGATTCATTTCATGCTCTCATTTACTTCTCTAACAGCATGCATGCCTCTTTGTTGCTATGCAATCTCACTTTCCCAGCATGCTGTGGGAACTTGTATGGCATCTTGTGCATATTATTTGTTGATTTTCTTTTTACATCACCCAGTTGGCACTGTACCTCCATTAAGGTATGAATATTTGAAAGCTGTCAGAATTAAATAATTGAGGAGCACATTCAGATTATGTGTCATGAAGGAAGGATAGTGAGAATAGTGGCTGCTCACGAAAGTTGAAAAATGCTGCCTCTGCAGGCAGCATACAGATGTAAAAAGGCATGCTCGAATCCTATGATTGTGTCACATCCTGTCTACTGAGATACGTTCATCTGATGAAGGCAACATAAATGTATTCTTCGCTGCCTATGATATCCCACTATCCTGTGCGTTCGATTCAGTGACAGTTGAGGCAAAATATAAAAAGGCATCTCAAAGTTGGAATCTTGACTAGTGGCCAGTTTGTGTGTAGATGTATGTTTTTGAATGACTTTTTCAACTAGGGGTGCTCTGATTGATCGGCTACCTATTGCTATCGGCTGATAATCGCTTTAGGAAGTTTGATCGGCAGTCTCTATAAAAGGCTGATCTCATAAGCTGATCTCAAGCTGACAACGCGCCTTGCCATGAGAAGTCCGGCATGGATAAATAATTATAATGCTTTAGGTGAGGCACAATTCATATTTCTTTATTAAATAAGTTACAAAGTAATTTGAAGAATTTCTGTGAAACATAATTTCACAAACAGCATGAGTGAATCGCTGCACGCTCTCTCGCTTTCCCTCTCAAAATGAGCAAATGTCTTCAAATCACCACATCGCGTCTGCACTATAAGTGAGCTGCACAGTTAACACAGGAATTGTCACTTGCACAATCGAGGCAGTGTCGCATCATCACTAAAGTTTATAATTTGCCTTTTTAATTCTCACCAGTGTTTAGCGTGCACACACCATTCATCCTGCGCTGTTTTACGTGGACCGTCCGTGCGGTCAAAATATTGGGCTGCATGCGGATGGCTCGGACACTTCTGATGATGAAAACTGCATCACAAGGGCAGTGTGCGGACCGTTGCGTAACGCGTATGGCCGAAGTATACATTAGGCTTAAGGCCGTCTCACTTACAGCTCACGAAATCAGGATTGTGAAAATAAAAAAATCAGTATCGGGCATCGTATCGCAGATAGTGCTTTCGGTGATTGGCTCCAAAAATCCTGATCGGAGCAACCTTATTTTGAACTTTAAATTAAATTTTCGCATGGTTATCACCAAACTTCTATTTTGTTTTAGATCATTAGACCATTGTACTACCTCATGCCTGTACCTTTTGTGCAGCTTCTCCAGAGCGGCTGCACAAGCTCTGGTGACAACACAGCCGTTTCATGATTGACCCGTTTCACTGATGACATCAGTCGTGTGTTTCATGTTTACTTTGGCACCTCCAGTTCTGCAACTTCTGCTAATTCTCACAAACACGCTTTTATAAAGCACAACAATTAATTTATTGGAATCAATGTTATATTGTGCCGTGTTTATCAAAATAAAAATTATAAAAATATATAGTCCCCACTTTATTGTTTTTTAGTAGTATTGGCTTATATTAAACTTTATTCTTGAATGCACTGTATTAAAGGGTTAATTCACCCAAAAATGAAAATTCTGTCATTAATTACTCTCCCTCATGTTGTTCGAAACCCGTAAGACCTTCATTCATCTTCGGAACACAATTTAAGATATTTTTGATGATATCTGAGGGCTCTCTGACCCTCCCATAGACAGCAAGGTAACTAACACGTTCAAGGTCCAGAAAAGTACCAAGATGATCGACAAAGTAGTCCATGTGACATCAGGGGTTCAACCATAGTTTTACGAAGCTACGAGAATACTTTTTTGCGCAAAGAAAACAAAAATAACGACTTTGTTCCACATTTTCGTCTCTACTGCATCACTTGTGGACACGCGTTCACGACAGTATTATGACGCGAGCGTGTGGCGGAGCGCTACCAGCGCCGCCACACGCTCGCATCATGGTACGGTCATGAACGCGCGTCCACAAGTGACGCAGTACTTTACAGTTGAACCACTGATGTCAAACGGACTACTTTGTCGATCATCTTGATACTTTTCTGGACCTTGAATGTGTGTTACCCTTGCTGTTTAGGGGTGTCAAGAGCCCTCAGATTTTCTATCACAGATATCTTAAATTGTGTTCCGAAGAGGAACGAAGGTCTTACGGGTTTGGAACGACATTAGGGTGAGTAAGTGACAGAATTTTCATTTTTGGGTGAACTAGCTTTAATTTAGTATTGTAGGATTATGGTCATGCAGAATGTGCGTTAAGGAGCATTCAATCACTCAAAGCGATTAAAGAAATCTAATGCATAAATATAAAATCTTCAAAAAGAAGCTGGTTGATGTTACCGACCAACTATGGATTGCGATACCCCTTATTTTGTTTTCGATACGATACCGATATTTTTCAAGGCAGTATCGTCGATATCGATACCGATTCGATACTTCTGCACTAAACTTTTAAATTATGAAATGTATTAAATTATTAAATTACTAAGAGTAAAATGGGTAATACCACTTAACTTTATGTTTAAAACACATTTTAACCCGTTTAATCCCAAATTTTCCCAAGACATGAAAATATCCAAATGATGTGTCATTAGTAACCCTTTGAAATCATCAAGTACTAATTTTTTTTTTTTTTTGGAAAAGTTTTGAAATTTTTATTTTATGGTCAGTCACAATTGTTACCGGAGGGATAATGTGTATACTGTATTAACATATTTCTGCAGTCTTAAAAATTGTTATATTTCTTAGCCCAGCTATTTTAAACTGTTGATCACATTCTAGGGTTACTATTATGCATAAAAAACCCTTATACAACATTGATAGGAATACTGAGATCAAATACAAAAAAATACAACCATCAACGTATTTCAAAATTGTTACTTTTTTGTAACATATATCATCACATTTTTATATTAGTGCTACCAGTATTACAACATTAATATTCTAACTTATTTGTAACATTTGAAATTTTGATTTAGTGCAATATTTTGTACTGCCATTAGGGACTGCCAGTGAATGGCTGTTGCATGCATAAAATGCAACCTTTTTATTCTGACAGTGTATGATTTCTATTAACATTACAGAATAGAACATGATCAATATATCTTTCAACGTTCAATTTAAATAATTGTAATTGCACAAACTATGTAGGCTACAATTTCAATTTGTTTATTGTGAAATAACTCAAACATTTATGGGGTTTTTTCTGTCCTCTGATAAGCATTGTTCAGGGCTGCCATTCCCAAATGCTTTAATGCTTTCTTATGATATTTTTGGGAAACGCAGCCCTGTTTGAATGCACTGTCAGCAGTGAGTGAACACTATCTGTGATTGATTAATTCTGTCCTGCAGCACTTTTGGTGTGTTCAGATGAGCAGGAAAATAGTTCTATCCTACCATTACTCGCTAACCAAAGTTATTCGTCCAATTCAATGCATATTGTACGCATTATATTATTATTATTATTTTTGTTAAATAAACAAAACCACTGGTAAATAAAACCACCCTTAGTATCGATATTTTTTGGTTTGTAGTATGGGTGTGGGTGTACGGTTTCGTACGCGTTTCAGTATCGATATCATCGATACTTCAGGATCGATAACCCGCATCTCTAACCACCAACCACCAATAAATAAAAAAAACCCACTTCTGAGCACGAACCATGACACAAAAATCACTTTGCATAAAGAAACAGTGTTATTGTTCAGGCTTTATAATGCTTGTCTTACAAGCGTGGTGCTAAAATTGCTGTGCCTCTGTTTTCCGGTACACACAAAGCCAGTGTCGTATCGCTGGAAGGAAAATGGGACAGATCTCATTTATCTTCCACCATCAAATTTGGAACAGCATGGCAAGAGGAGTAACGACAATAGCATCCATAAAAGAGATTACATAAGATTTCAAATGTTCATAAAATATACATAAAAATGAAAAAAGGCAGCACAACAATTACAAGAGGACCTGATGTTTTTAACACATATAAACTAGCTAACGTGCATTGCGAATCTGAGATACCGTGAGTCACAGCAGGGCTTGTGCAATTGGAGGGGGGTTTTCCATTATATCTAATGACAGCATTTAAACGAGTATACAGTATGAAGCACAGCAGTGGCCCGCTCTCTTTCAGCAGAAAAATGTTAAAGAATCACTCTACTTTCTAACTGCCTTTCCTGAGGCATTATGGGTAACAGCAGAAACGCACGCAGAGACGGGCTCTCCGGGAAGAAGAGAGAGGCAAGGAGAGATGCAAGAGCATCTGTCTCCAAAACTCCTTCAACTGCTGCTGCCCTCTTTTCCAGCACCCTCTTATTCAGAGCAAAGAGAAGGAAGAAGAGACAGCAAAGCGAACGTGTTCAGCGGCAGACATGTGACAACAAGAGGAGAGTAAAAAGAAAGGAGGAAATGAGTGATATGGAGAGCGAGAAAGAGAGATCAATAAATTCTACTCCGTTCCTCTGAGACCGTGTTCGCACAACATTATATTGTTTTGTAAGTTATGAAACTGATAAGCACACCAAAATAAAAACAAATCCAGCACAACAACATGCAGAAGACTTTCATTGGAGTAAGGTCACAAACAACTGCCTTTCTTCTTTTATTAGGACAGATGCACTCGAGCAGATTTCTTCCATGATATTGTATGCAGGTAAAGGCTTTTGAAGACAGACTTTAATAACGCTCTACATTACCATTTGTTACTTCAAGAAGAACTATTCTGAGACATGACTCATTGTAAAGGAGAACCTTTTTTTAGGATGGTTTCTTGCACAGAAGTAAAAGAAGTCAAAAATTCTATTAATAGTAAATACTATTATAATAAATTTGATCTATTCTAGTAAGTAAAATACAACAACAATAATTATAATCATTATAACATACATTTTTAAAAATTTTTTTATAAGAAGCCTCTTATGCTCACCAAGGTTGTATTTATTATATTTATGTAGGGCGTATTGTCGAATCACGTTCGAGTGAAATATGAATAACTAACCATAACTAGTTATAATTAACTATTCATATTTTAGATCCGCTGTAGATATTTAGCTGACCTCTCAGGGTCAACTGTCTTGTCAATTCTAAGAACGTTAATTTCCTGGTTAAGGGAAATAACTTTCTTACTGTACAATTCTACAAAAGCTTGTAGCATAAATCCGCATGATTAGTGACTATTCCGGTTATGAGGCAACAATGAACACGTCAAGTGTGGATTTACAAGTAGTTTTTTATTAACTACATAAACTCAACTAGTCTACATACTCCATAACTACTTAAACTGGTCTAACACACTACATAAACTGTCTAACATACACATACACACACACACACACACATACAGTTGGTATAGGAAAGGGTTAAAGTTTAACTCAGCACAGAAAGAGGCATAAAGAATGAATTTTATGGAACACTTTGCATATTCAGCAGATCTAAACCTGAGGGATACGTCAGATTCTTAGTTCAAACACACCTTTGTAAAAAAAAGTGTAACTGATACTTAATGCATCAATTAATAAGACTAAGTTTGATACTTTCGAGTCTCGTCTGTCTGAAAGAGATTCCTTATGCAATCTTAAGGTTTCCAGTTGATATTTTGCTGAAGTTAGTTGATGAGAAAGAACCAGTTTTGAGTCAGAGAATCTTGGTGAATGGAAAAGTCAAGGCCGAAAGGCCTGGCACCAGCTTTGATATCCTGAAGCGTTTTTTCACATCTTCATCTTAGCATCTGACCGAACCACCGACTGGGCGGGTCACATGGTGTGTCAGCTTTAAGGTCAGAGAAGATCCCCGCCTCTCAAGATGGGCTTATCCAATGAGAAAGGCCGGAATCCCAAGTGGGCGTTTTGAGATCCTGTTGAGTTTATGGCTCTTTGTGTGGAAACAAGGTACTTTAGTATCTGGAACTTTGATAGAAAATACTAAAGGTTCTCAGGGCACTAACATATTGCCTACGTACCAACAAATAATATACACTCTTGTTTAGATCATCAGAAGGCGAATTTCGATAGATACTAAACACGGTATGACTTACGGTTGATGTAATGATGGATTTATCGTAAGCATGATCCATAGTCCTATAATCAAGCCAATTAATACAAAACATCCAATCATTACTACACAATGGCCTGAAGAAGAGTGGGTGGTCTGCAAGAAAGGTTAATAATCCGATGCATTAATTGTGAAGTAAAAGCAGTGTGTCTGGCTACAGACGGTCCTGGGCTAGCTATGGGGACAGTGAGTGGGTTATTCTACTCACATTCCTGGGGGGTCATAAACCCAGTGATATCATGATTAGTTGTCATGGTGACCAAGGGGGCCAGGGGGGTCAGCAGACATCCTGGCATCCAGTTTATTTGGTGAGGGGACTGTGACGAATTGTTAATCTAATGAATAATTGATTTGTTTTTTAAATCAAAAATTGTGGTGTCAGATGGGTCCGAGGACGCTACAGTTGATATTAGCTAAAAATACAGTAAAAACAGTAACTTGTGAAATATTAACAATTTTAGAATTGTAATACTAAATACAATGTCATTTATTCCTGTGATGCCAAAGCTTAACTTCAGTGTCACATGATCCTTCAGAAATCATTCTAATATACTGATTTGGTGCTCAAGAAACATTTCTTATTATTACCAATGTTGAAAACAGTTTTCGCTGCTTAATCCTTTGAAAAACGTGCATTAAAGTGGTCCTTTTATGTTCTTTTACAAAGTCTTGATTTTGTTTGGGGGTGTACTAGAACATGCTCTCATACTAGGTTGTTTGAAAAACACATTCTTTTTCACATATTTTATTATTACAACACCTCTCTCCCCAGTCTGGCATGAACGGCTCGAATAGTTCCTGTATCAAATGAAGGCCCGCCTTCTGAAATACGAAATGTGCTGTGATTGGTTAGCTGGGCCAGTGTGTGTTGTGATTGGCACAATCGGATGATTGTAACCACTCTATGTTCGTCTGCCTTGGGAAAGCTAGCGTGTCTCCGACATAGTGATAACACTTGTTGCCTTCTCTAGTGCAGCTCAACCAGGTCTCGTCCCATTCGTCAATCTTTGTGATATCACAAATCCTGGAAAATATGCGTTGTAGTCCAAACGAGTCGTTCGTTGTAGTTTTTGAAAAGTGATTTCTGTTAAATAAAATATCTCCTTTTGAAGTGGACTGTGAGCTTTGTAACTTTGCAGATCTTTTTTATGCTCAAACAGCAACATTACAGACTAACTAAAGTTGAAAAAGTGAAAAAGCATAATAGCACCCCTTTAAAAAAAGTGAACGAAGGTATAAGAAATAGATTTTTTTTAAAAACAAAATAAAAGTCTTCACTATCAAAATTGTGTGTGCCCTTGCTAAATATTAGTATTCATTTCTCTAAAAAATAAATAAATAAAAATCTTGACTTTTAAACAGAGGTGTATTTTATTCCCATATTCAAATGTACATTTACCCAGAACATTTTACAGTACATTTACTGTTTGTTGCTGTATATTACTTAAGTGGATTAAAGAATCTACTACAGTAGCTGGTTGGCTGAAATGACTGCTTTCTTCCGACCAATAAAAATAAATAAAATCACCCTTTTAAGGCATTCCAGATGAACTACATAATTATTAAGATGTGTATTACATATTGCTAAAAGGCTGGAAAACATAGCTATATGAGCCAGTAGGCCCGTCATGATTATTTAAGATAACCACTGTGATTACTGCGCACATTCATTTCTAAATCACATACTGCAGTCTAAGTGAATTTTAAGCAAATACAGAAATACCACGAAACACATTTTGTGTCTTTTGCCAGTGCATTATGTAAGCTTATACAGTATAATAAAAAATATAATACACATTTATTCATATTTAGAACATTAAATTAACTTTATTCATAGCCATAGAGAAAATCCTCCATATTTTTAATGTTTTGTGTTCACTGTGAATAAATGACTTCTGCACTTGAGGTGGCTGGATTTCTTTATAATAAAAAGCTCTGCATCATCAAAATCTGGCAGAAAATTTGACTTAAATAAAGAGAAATGGCTTTTCCCACAACATACTCCACAACAAAATTCAGTCACACTTTATTTTAAAGGGGTCATATGATGCGATTTCAAGTTTCCCCTTCTCTTTGGAGTGTTACAAGCTCCTGGTGCATAAAGAAGATCCATAAAGTTGTTGTTAAGACTAAATTCTTAAATCCAAAGAGATATTCTTTATAAAAGTTAAGAGTCAACCACGCCTACCTAAAACGGCTCGTTCTAACACGCCCCCACATGTCTACATCACTATGTGGAAATATTAGCATAATGCCGCCCAAATGTGCATGCAAAGAATGAAGGCGTGGTTTCAGGAACAGCAGATCTTGTTATGCAGCCTGTCAGGAGACCCTGTGTTTCAGGTGCGAAAGCAAAGCACTTTCTTTGGCCTTCGGAAGTAATGCCATAGGACATTGGTTAAAGATTTATTTTACAACAGAACAGCACCAACTCGATATCGAGTGTTGCAACGTCTTTTATTGCGCGACATTTTTTATTCCATTTCTATGGAAGATTTACAAGGCTGGCTGTGCACAAAGCTATTTCTAAAAAAAAACGAAAACATTGGGTATATTCCGACTTTGTTATGACAATCTGGCACTTCTGAATCAGTGACTGTAAGTAAGTTTTGTTATTAGTTTAAGTATTTGCTATTGACCTGTTCACATGATTGCTGATTTTTGGCGGTCACGCATAGAGCACTTTGTGTGTGTGTGTGTGTGTGAGGGGTACAGGGTCACATCACAGGAGAGTGAATTGTCTGTCAGAAATCATAGCACGTCAGCTGTCTTAACCGCGGCTTGTGTACTGTTGCCCTTTCCGGCTTGAACTGATGGTAAAACTAACGACATTATTAACTGTCTTGATATTTACTTTGAAAGCTGAAGCTCGCGATTATGGTAAGGGGCGTTACATTTCCGACGCGTGCTTGTGGTGTTCGGCCAATCACAATGCACTGGGTCAGCTGGGCAATCAGAGCAGACTGCGCTTGTCAAAAGAGGGGGCTTTGGTGAAAACGGTTTGAGAGAGGCGGGGCATAGAGGACGTACAATAATGTACAGTATTTGAAAAAAAAATTGTTTTTTGAACATTAAAGCATGTCAATATATTATTTTACACCAAATACACAAAATAATGATCTTTAAAATAGCATCATATGACCCCTTTAAGGTCTACTTCTCGCTATTAACAAACCCTTAATTACGACTTTTGCCTCCATAAACTCCTAATCTGCTGTTTATTAATAGTTAGCAAGTCAATGTTCAGAGGGTTAGTCCCAAACATTAAAATTCTTTCATTATTACTAATAAACAGTCCCATGTACCTCAGTTGTTCAACCGTAAGTTTGCGCAAAGAAACAAAAGAAAATAAAAATAACAATTTATTTAACAATTCTTCGCCCTCAAGTTACGTCCTCCGCCATTTTGGAGAGTACCCAAGAATGTAATCGGCATAATCAGCGTTGTTTACGTTCGGGGGGAAAGCGCGCGCGTGAACGTAATCGGCGTAATCAGCATTGTTTACGCTTAGGGTAAAGTGTGCGTATGCATTGTGATGCTCTCCAAAATGGTGGAAGACAGTAACTCGGGGGAGAAGAATTGTTGAATAAAGTCGTTATTTTTGTTTTCTTTGCGCACAAAAAGTATTATTGTAGCTTCATAAAATTACAGTTGAACCACTGATGTCACATGGACTGTTTTACTACGTTTCTGGACCTTAGAACGTTACAGTTGCGTTGCTGTCTATGGGAGGGTCAGAGAGCTCTCAGATTTCATCAAAAATATCGTAATTTTTGTTCCGAAGATGAACGAAGGTCTTACGGGTTTGGAACGACATGAGGGTGAGTAATTAATGACAGAATTTTAATTTTGGGGTGAACTAAACCTTTAAGTTTAGGTATTGGGTAGGATTATGGTCATGCAGAATATGTGCTTTATAAGTATTAATAAACAGCCAATATCTTAATAATAGGCATGCTAAAAAGCAACTAGTTGATAATAGTGAGAATTGGTCCCTGTACTAAAGTGTTACCCAAAATCCCTTTACTTTCTTTTCCTACAACTAAATTTCATTCCTGTGTCAGCAGAAGGATCCACCTCCACACAATCATTCAATCTTTCTTTCCCACTAAGACTGTTCCATTACCGTGGATGAGTCCTAGTCGGAGGGCAAATGCTATAGCTTGAAGACAACACGTAATATCTTCCAACAGCATGATTTCTTTAGCAGAGAGTGAAACACAATGTAATGGACTTCCACTGCTGTCTTATTGTTATTCTCAGTTGTCATCTATTACACACCCAGAATGCTGTTTGGTATGTGTTTTTGTCATCTTTAATTGCTTCTAGAAAGCCGAAGCACTCATTTTTCCCTTTCCTGGTTTATCTCCATGACTGAAAGTATGATTTTTAAAAAAAGTGTAATTGTGATTTCTAGCTTCTACCACATTTGCATACACCTGTCACAATCAGTTAATACTTGGATTTCCTGTCAAACTCAGTACTGATGAGAGGAAGTCATGATGGATTTAGTCACAGAGTGCATCGAACCATCTGTCTGTCAACCATGCAGGGCTATGATGTGGGTGCAATATTTCAGCATCACCCGAGACCCGAATCCCAAATTCCGCTCTACTTCACAGATACGAGGTGGCGGTTTCCAAGCCAACAGAGATACAAGCATATCCAGCACCTTATACCCCGAAACTAACATATAGCTCAGCAGCAGGGCTGTGATAATTTGGTGTTTGTGTGCATGAGTTATTATACAGCTTGCAGACTTAAGCTAAAGCATCCCAAACTTGGGGCAGATTCCCAAACTTGGCACTTAATCAGGTTACCGGGCACTTGTAATTCAGATTTGCTTTGTTTAACCGATTAAAAAAAGAAAGAAAGAAAACTGTATATTTTTGGTTCAGGATCATGCAAACATTCAGTTAAAGTGTTTTAGTTTAAATTAGTGTTTCCCCCTCCCTCACACACCCACACAAGTCATATATACTTCTTTGATAGCCAGAGCTGCTGACAATCACCCTGAGAGAGAGATCTCTTTACACTGTGAAGCACTGCAAGCGCTTCTGTTTAAAATCACAACATAAACACACCTTTTCTTCACATCATTTTGTAGAGTGAAAGGACAGCATGTTATTTTTGGAACAGCATACTACTATTACTATTGCTGCACTATATAGTATACATTCTGCTGTTCCCAATATGCAGATTGTCTGTAAATACATATTTTGTAGCAGAGAACACCCAGAAAACCTACTTCATTTGCCAAAATGTGCAGTCTAAATGATTTTAAATAATTATATTTTAAAAACTCATTTAAATTCCTTAGCATCAACATAAATCTGTTAATTGTTAAAACAACAAAATGTAATCAGTTAATAAGTATGAACATGGTTTAAATATGGTTAACTGTGAAACAAGCAAGGGTTAATTAGATAGCATATGCATGAGAATGATTTACATATAATCAACAGGATTTACAAATGCTGCTTGTGTATTAACACAATTTGTTAGTACTATTAAATCTCATTCTTGTTTAATTTATGCCACACAAACCTGCATCACATTAAGTTTATTAGGTAATTTCAAAACCATCCAAATGGATTGGAAATGTATAATCAATTACAATACGTAAATCCTAAATATTAGGCTTTCTAAGTTTTTGAGCGTACGGTTTCACTTTTTTCACTATTTGAAACATAGTACATATTCATTAAGTATTACAAATATGGTACGCTATTAATACTTATCCGGCATGTTTGCATAGCCCATGTTCAAAATGGAGTCCAGAAGTGTGTTTTTGTTGAACAAAAGCACATCAGCTCTAAATGATAAAGGAGGGGAGGCAAAGGTACTGATTGGTAGTTAATTACGATGCATTCACAACTTCTGAGCTCTCATTAGTTCCAAACAATGCTGACATGCTGCACACCAAATGATCTCCATTATCATCGGCTCGCCTGCCGCGAGCAACTTCCTCCGCCTCTGAGGCACCATGCTGTCAGAGCGAGCGAAACCATTGCTTTCTCTCTCCATGTCTAGGCACCCATACATGTGAAGGCAAAAGAATGAGACATTCTGGGCTGGAAGTTTTGATTTCTGAACGCTGCAGAATGTTTTCACACTACAATGATCTCTTTCATTGCAAAAGATCAAGGAAAAATGTGATGCCTCATGATGTGACCCCAGTAAATTTAGCTACAGCTGCAACATCAAACATTCAACAAAACAAATCTTGCTACCAGTGCTAGCACCAAGCTAACAAAACCTTCAGCCTGCCCTCTGTCTGAAGACATTAGAGGGCACATCTCATATGTGTTTTGGCTGATGCTGCGGGGCTGTTTCTAGATCTTTCTCCTGAGGTTCAAAAGGTGGAATGCCGCTTATTTGTACAGCTGTTACTTCGCCAACCAGCCATGACTCCATCTCTAATGCTCTTGAGGGAGTCAATGAGCTAAGCTAGGCTGTCCTAAAGGGCCGAAAAGCTGTCAATGAGATCAGACGATGACGACTTGAGCTTGACAGGTGAATGAGACTTTGATAAAGAGGCTAACGACAGAATGGAGTGTTGTGAGAGTGACAAGACTCTAAAGAGACCTGGAAGAACAAAGTTAAAAGAATATGAGATGTCGATTTTGGATTGTCATCTCAACGGAGAAGTTCTCAGAGGTTCTGCTGTCTTTAACCTCTCTTCTCCAGTTGAGCTGAAGACGCCCTTTGACATTATCAGGAAAAAGTCATGTCACTCATCCCTGAAACAGATACCGAGACCAAATGACATTCAGACGGCAGACGTGAAGCACTTTTGACTCTGCAAATGACACCTCGAGCCTGGACTCAGGTATGCGCCATGGTAATGGCCTGACAGTGGCAGTTCGACAAATCTGTAATTACACTCCTGTAAAGACTTCATCTTGAATTCTGAAGTCATGCTGACAAAGTCACTCCATCTTTCTGGTGGAAGGCCACAGGCTATATCCTATGAGATTAGCACAGCGTGGTCCAATGTGATCAGTGAGGTGCACTATTCACTTCAAACAGGCCATGAGGCGGAAACAGACGAATAAAAAGAGACCGAGAGCATGAGAGAAACTGCCTCTTTCTCAAGGTCAATCCTTCACCAGTGTCGTCTCTGCAAGACGCCACAACCACAAGCACAGTCTCTTCCTACTTTTAAAAAAAACTTAGCTGAGAAAACATGGGATATTTCATGCATTCTGATTCTGAATCCATCCTGAAGTTTCATTTTCCGACTCGAGATGCACTTCAGAAGACATAAACTCTCTGTATAGAAAATATAATGAAACTCACTGAGTTGCTGAAAGGATAACAGAGATTCAAAAGGTTTTTCATGTAACCATCCAGTATCAGCTTGTTAACAGACTAGTATGCGTCACCTACATTTTGTAGATCTACGGCGGTTCCCAGGCTGAGGGAGAGAATTGAACTATGCTAAATGAATATGGAATGAAATTAATCTCAGAGGAAACAAAACTTCATCGAGATGACAGAGAGGGAATGTATAGAGGAACAGTTTTGGTGGGTCTGTGGGGGGGGGGGGGGGGGGGGGGGGGGGGGGGTTGAAGCAGGGCATTCAATCCAGAGCAATGGAAGAACTGGAGTCTATAAATAGATGCTGCATAAGCCAATATCTAAGCCAACAAATCGGCCGTGTTTCTCCAACCCCTCTTCATTCATGAGCATGACGGCACTGGCATAAAGTGGAGAGATGCTATTCTGAGGGGATATAATCTTGTAAAACCATTACGGGAACAACATAGGTGGAGTGGAGGAGATTATGCCAACCCCATATTCCTTATTCCATTTCGCTCATATTATGCTGGCAAACAGAGCAATGGGGAAAAGCTGCTCAATTTATTTCACTAACAAGCTTAGATGCTCAGGCCACTCACAGGATTTTATTTATGTGTCTGCCTGCTTTTTGTTGGAATACAAATTAATAAGTCTTTCCAGTCACATAATGTGCAAATTTGTGGGATGCAGAGAAATGTTTACAAATGTCACATTTGAATATTTCATACATCAAACTGATGCAGCATGTTCAACTATGACATATGCGGGGGGAAGAAATGACGCCAAACCTTCACAGGTCAATGATCCATGTTTTAATGTGGAGATGAAGATCAACAGCAAAAATTATTTCAATACTATAACCCCCTTAAACCTGGCATTGACATGTTATTTTACTTTACACCTTCTTTCCAATGTGACTTACAAATCCATTTACATATTTCATAAGAGGTTGTGTTAACTGAAATGTATCTGCCATTTATCAAATTTTAAAAACATTCATAATGTGTTGATTAAATTGGGGGAATAAATCGCATGAGAACAGTATCTGTTGTCTTGTTCACATTGCAAGAGCAAAATAATCAAATTGACGTGCTTGATTAATTGCAGCAGCATAACCTCATTGCACTGCATATAGCTGAGTGAGGATAACGAAAATGCATTTGCATTTAAATCTTCATTACCTCTGGTCAAAATCTGTCTCAGACCACCTCAAAATACATTATCAGTGATCTGATCACAATGTGTCTTCAGCCCTATTCAGACAGTAAATGTTCCTCATGGGACATCTGTAAAAATAAATTTGCATGGTTTCTCAGTGATAAAACGGAAAGGTTCAGATGATGATTTATTCATGGTGGAGGAGGGAGTTTTGTGAACCTACAAACCCGGAAATCAAAGAGCAGGCGCATGCTTAATATTTAAATATCCTATTTAACAACAGGAAAATTGCTTTGATGGATGTCATTTTAAAAATGTGGAAATTAGCAGAAATTTAATGTAATTATAATTATAATAATTATTAAGGTAAACATTTGGCTCAGCAACTTGGTCGACTAGTAAAAGGATTGCTAGCACAAATTTCTATAAATGTCCATAATTACATATTTTAAAACTGTATTGCAGACCTGTTGCTGTAATAAAGGGACCATATTAGTTAGGAAACTCTGGATAGATTAGGAAATCAATAAAAAAAAAAATCAGTTGTGATCTGACAAAAAAAAAAAAAAAAACACATGATAATGACCATATTATAGAGGGTGACAAAGCTATTATATAAAATGGCTTCAACAGACTTGAAACACATAGCGCACAAGTTGTACAGCATGGACTATATACTGGGTTTTTTGTCCTTTTTGGAAGATATAACCACTATGAACTGCAGTCCTTATGTGGAAAAATTTATCATTCTATATAAATAATACAGGCTTGGAATGGCATGAAGGTGAACTATCCCTAGACATCACACATTTGGAACGGTCTGCCTGTCATCAGGTACAACAGGATGTATGTATTATGAAATCTCTCTCTGCCTCCATGTTCTGCACAAGTTTCTGAATATAAACGTACATGTCTAGTCTGTGACAACGCAGCAGCATTATGCAAGTCATCATACTAGTTTTAAACAAGCACCCCGAGCACAAACAAAATGCCAAAAAAAAGCATGTGGGTGGATAAAACTGGCCCTGGGGTGGCAGAGAGTGAAAGAGAAAAGCGAAGACACAGAGAGTGGGAGAACGAGAATCGGAGCCAACTCAGGCAGGTTACCGAGTCTTCTGGGACGCTGATCCATTTAAACAGACTCTTCCATTAGCTACAGCCACTAATTGAGTGAAGGACAAATAAAGTCATGGTTCTTTTTAAAAATGCTTGATTAATACACACTGAACTTAATTAGGTCTGGTGGCTCAATCTTATCAGTTATTGTTAAGCATGCCTACTATTTCCCCAAAGGAACAGATTAACATTGGTCATCAACTGTGTGGGACAACTTCAGCGACAAATCTGCTCCCTCGACTTTTATTTATCATGTAAATGTTACAATTTAGCTCTTTGATATACTGCCAACTGTCTGGAAGGCACCGTATATCAGCTTTGTTCCTCAGAGCATGTTTACTGCTTATAAAAACGGGAGGCAGTGAGAAGACATACATATTGAAAAATAATGAGATCTCTACCCACATTGTTTCAGGCTATTTGTCAGTAAAGCTGTGCCAGGTCTGAACAAGGAGAAACACCCAGTCATTGTGTCATCCACCTGCTATGTTCTACAGATCTAGCAGACGGTGCCATACAACGAGACTGACACCGAATCTTGATAGGTCCAAATTTATCCCTGTTAGAGAGTGGCATCTTCTGTAAACAGGTAAGTGCATCTTATTCTGCAAAATCTGGCTGCTTTATTGGATTGTTGTGTCTTTTTGCAAACCACAAATGAAAAGGCATTAAAGTCCCATAGGAAAAACAATAAAGGGACGGCGCACAATCACGGGCATTTGGCCAAATGTAACCTAAATGTGCAAGTGAGAGTCTGGAAGACTGCTGCAGATAATGATTTGATGAACTTCCCACTTCAGCAGTCCCCTAATGTGGAAAATCTGTTTCCTTTACATCGCACGACAATTAACTTGCCGCTCATATTCAGAGATTTCAGGTCTAATTGGCTGCAGTTCGAAGCATTGCAATACAAGGTTGCCTAGCAACCAGTCAGAAAGCAGAATTGGTGTCTTTTATGCATATTTGCGCATAATGACATTTATAATTATTTGGCAATTACTCCCTATTTTTAACGAGGCCACACATTCTGAATCCGCGGGTTATCAAGAACATTATGAAGAAGTGAAAATGTGATGCAGATGCCAGTGGCATCTCCATGTTGATCGAGTGATGCATCAAAAACAAGGAGAAGAAAAAAGTAATGAATTTTTGCCACAGGGACTTACTAAATGTATGGGGCTTCTCCATGCTCATTCTGTTGCTATTCTCTTCACTGCTCCTTTGGCTATGCATTAGCCTTACCTGAGCCATCAGAGCTGCTCATGCAAGGCAGCATTAGCCTATTAGAGACGCATTTAACCGGACTTAATCATTCACCTTTGTCTCAATTAATTGTTGGTTGTTCATCTCAATAAACCACTAGGGCCAGATATCAGATGCAGAGCCTGTAGATCTATAAACGAGAGGGAGATTTTGCATTCAGGCACAGGGTGAAGGCTGGACATTCCACTTTTTAAAGCTTAAACGGAGCATTGACACTTAAGTGGATGCAATTTCATGTCTTCTAGCTAATGCAGCCATACGGTGGGTGTTACGATTTCACATGTGCGACCGGAATCTGAGCTGTAATCCGTAGGTGACCCTCACCTGTTCATTCACAGAAAGGACACATACGGAAACAATTCATGTCTTGACTGAGAAGGTCACAGAAGCAATATAAAGTGAGCAGTGAAAGGCCAGGAAGCCGGTATAGACGTTCAGTCAATATGATTTCAAAAGAGGTCCTTCAACTAAGTACTCAGGTTCTCAGGTACTCATTACTCAAACTTAAGATAAGAATAAAAATAAGAATACTGGGTGGCCGGCGGTCTAGAGAAGTGGTTGTCAGATGGTTTTGCTTGAGAATATGAATTTTACATTTGACTTCAAGCGTGTCCCAATAAACAAAAGTAAATAAAAATGTCCTTAAAATTAAATACTGATGTAGTATTATTACAATGAACTACATAGGCAAAGTAATTAGTAGTTACTGAACATAAAATAGATGGATGAATATTTTTTAATATTACATTAAAATGTATATTAAGAAGAATGTTAACATCAAATTGACTAGTTTCAACCAACGGAGTTAAAATTGAGCAAAAATACTGTAGGTAATCACTAGACTTGATCAAAGATTCCTGAAAAAAAGTATCACAGTTTCCACACCACAAAAATGTTCAACATTGATAATTGTTGAGCACCAAATTCTGAAGGATCATGTGACACTGAAGACTGACTGGAGTAATGGCTGTTGAAACTTCAGCTTTGCCATTACAGGAATAAAAAAATATATTCAAATAGAAAACAGTTATTTTAAATTGTAATAATATTTCACAATATAACTTTTATTGCATTTTTAAAGAAATTTCTGTGAGCATAATAGACTTCTTTCAAAAAGAAAGTCCCATTTAAAAGCAGATAAAGACAATTTAATTTGCTAGCCTAACTATGCACAATTATATGCTTATTTGCATCTAGTATTGTTTTTTCCCTGCTATCCACAATCAAATCAGACCTGCCACCTAAAAATTACCATTAAAATGTAAATGAACCCACCATGCACATCAAGATTACATTCAAAAAATAAAAAAAAGAACAAATCATCTCTTATAAAAACCACAAGACAAGCCATTCAGTTTCAGCTGCTATCTCTTCTTGAAAGCCTCCACTCACCATCACTAAGGTATTTTCCTCACACCAACTCTTGCCACAGCAGACAGCCATAATTGTAGAGTAAGTGTTGGATGATTTTGACGTGGGTGTGCTCTTTTTTTCTCTCCTGGGCTGTTGTTAATCTGCTGTGATTTTCTCACAGCTGTAGAGGTCCAGAGAGGCTTTCTTGGTCCTGTCTGCCAATCAGACCCAACAGCATGGCCACTTGTGTGACAGCAGAACAGCTTCCAGATGGTTTGGGGGTGGCAGTGATGCCAGGCTCCAGCCGAGAGGGTGGGAGATAAGTGCTATAGCAGCTCAGGGGCTTTGTTTTAGTATGGGTAGATGGAGTTGGTCCATATTGGTTAGTGAATTACTTTTTGACCTCTTTACCCTTTCCTGGATGAGATGCTTTTGGTCACTGTGACATAGACACATGACCACTCTGAGCCTCAACTACACTAATGGACAGTAAGACTTTGACAGGATTCTGCAAGAGAGCATTTAAATCTGTTTTCAGCCTTTAGAAGCACAGGATTATTACAGTCAATTATATGTGACTGACAGGCAAGCTTAACAGGAAACTCTTCACCCTTGAAAACGGCTTTGAATTCATAAACAGCTCTTGAGAGATCATTTGATTTAAACAGGTTCAGAAAAAGAAAAAACACACACTGGCATCAGGAGTCAGAGGCACCTGGCAATAAAGAGGATGCCGAAACGCACTACTCTTTTGGCTTCACTTATGATGACTGTGAGCCAGTACAGATAGCACAGCCTTTCACCAGGACAGCAAAATTATATTATTTATGCAAAAAAATAAAAATAAAACCTGTAATAGCATTTTGTGACAGGCTATATTCAGACTGCAGTTGATTTGCCTAAATTTGACATCAGTTATAACAACCCTCTACATTGCGAGTAAATCACTCGCATATGCGACTAAATCTTCACTCTGGGCGACTAAATGATGTCTAATATTAGCCAATGGCTAATAAATTCTCAGATTTTACTCGCCAGTGTGTGAGTTGGAGGCTGAGTATATGATTAGCACAGATATATTTTCACTCACAGAACACTCTGACTGAGCACTTCAGAGTTTCACTCTCCATCAAGCGATCTGTGATATTTTTCAGTTCATTTGAATGGATGTGCAGCGCACCTGTGTTTGTGTATTTGGTGTAATGTGTTTCTAGTGTGAAGCGCACGACTCGCCGTCGCTTTCTCTCACAGTGAGCAAAGAGCGAGTGTCTTACATAACATGCAGAATTGATGCGCTACATGTTAACGATATACTTTGTTGTATTTTCCTATAAAAATAACAGAGATAATTAGGAATTCTTCAGCTTTTAAGAACTGCCGGGTTTTCCTGTAGTAGGCGGAACTAATGCGCAAACGACAATCTCATTGGCTGGTGTTCGCCTATTATCGTCCCTGTTTTGATTTCAGCGAATCAGTTCGAGCAAACGCACACAACCTGATTAATATTCATGAATCCAGTAGCTCATTAATCCTTAGTGCGTTTTTATATTGTTATTATTAGTAGAATTCGTATAATAATAATAATAATATCTTATCAGTATTATTGTTCATTTTTTTTACAGGAACTGAATGACCAAAAAAAAAAAAAAGCACCAGCCCTAAGTTCATGGTTATCTAGTTTTAATTCTAATTACTAAACTTCTATTATTAAATAATATTTGATTATCATATTATAATGCTTGACTTACTGATGTTAAGAGTGTACTTTCAGATATTTAAAAAGCTGTACCATTTTACAAACATTATATATGTTTGTAAAATGGCATAACTTTATATATATATATAGTATTTCAGTCTGGCGAGTAAACAAAAAAATATACTAGCCAATGCCGATTCAATTGCCAAGGTGTCTGTTGAGGGTTGTATAACTTACCCATGATGGCAGGAATCATAAAACAATGAATGAAAAATATAAACGAGTCTCTTGTGCTCACAAAGGCTGCATTTATTTAATCAAATGTCATTTTTATTATGTTATTGTAATTTTTATTATGTTATTGTTAAAACTAACACAACAAAAATACCAAGAGAGTTTCAGTACTTCACAGACACTCCCCACAAGACCTGCTGCTAAAATAAATGGGCCAGTATTACCCAGACGAAAAACAACATTCAGGAAGTATCCTGTCTTGATGACAGGATTACAAGCAGAGAGAAAAAGCATGACAAAGACAATCTGGAGAAGTAGAATAATGTAGTTATTGTGAATCTCTGTTTCAGTACATGGAAAAAGCTGCTAGATTTGTAGTCACTAAATTAGCTTATTTCATACTTATAACTACAGTTGAGGTCAAAAATTTGCATCCCCCTTTCAGAATCTGCAAAATGTTAATTACTTTACCAAAATAAGAGGGATCATACAAAATGTTGTTAATTTAGTACTGACCTGAATATTTCACATAAACTATTTTGGTTTTTGGTTACATCTCTCACAAAAGAGAAAATAATAGTTGAATTAAAAAAATAATAATTAAACCCTGTTCAAAAGTTTACATCCCCTTGATTCCCCTTGTGTTGTTACCTGAATGATCCACAGCTGTGTTTTTTTGTTTAGTGATAGTTGTTCATGAGTACCTTGTTTGTCCTGAACAGTTAAACTGCCTGCTGTTCTTCAGAAAAATCCTTCAGCTCCCACAAATTCTTTGGTTTTCCAGCATTTTTGAGTATTTGAACCCTTTCCAGCAATGACTATATGATTTTAAGATCCATCTTTTCACACCGAGGACAACTGAGGGACTCATATGCAACTATTACAGAAGGTTCAAATGCTCACTGATGCTCCAGAAGGAAAAAACATGCATTAAGAGCCGGGGGGTGAAAACCTTTGAACATAATGAAGATGTGTACATTTTTCTTATTTTGCCTAAATATCATATTTTTTCATTTAGTACTGCCCTTCAGATGCTACAAAAGATAGTTACATGCTTCCCAGAAGACAAAATAAGTTAAATTTACCCTGATGAGTTACTGGCAGAGTAAACTTTTGGTTAAATTAAATTTTATGAATCAAAAAGCATGTCTAATTAATTAAAATCATGAAACTTAAACAATTTAACATCAATTTATTATTTATTAAGTTGAACAAAAATTACATGTTTAGGGCCCTATGATATGTTTTATTTTTTCCAACCTTATGTTTTATTGTTAATTCTGTTTTAGCATGTCTAATTATTTGAAAGCATAAACCAAGTTTCATTTATTCTTACAATAGCCTTATGATTTTTTTGCTCCAAAATTACGTTTTGTGTATTTACATTTTTAAGGCATAAAATATTAATTTAATATATCTTTTAAGTAATGAACAAATTTTTTTTTTTTGGAAAATAAAGGTAATTTAATATTACAATTAAAACACTGAAGAAATATTGTATGATTATTCCTTAAAAATTAGGTTTTAATAATTTTAGTAGTAGTATCAGCCTATTACATACATTCTACTGTACAATAGTAATATATTTCTGCTGCAATGCCTTCAAGTTAAACCAAACTTTTATGTTGACAGGCTGCCGTGAATACCTTTACATTTCTGTGTATATGATACGAGGATAGTTTAACTCAAATGAAACGGTCAAATGCTGATGAAGTGACTCTCAAGAGTAGTTCTGGAGATGTATTTATGTCCTCATTAGTGAGAAGGCAGATGCTGAAATCACCGCAAGCGTCACGTGCGCTTCAGTACCAGTGATAACAAACGCACGTCTGCGCCATCATTAACACATAGACACGCATATTCTATTTAAATAGTCGGTTTGCGGCATTAATCTTTTAAGACTACTAGTTGGAGTGCGCTCACTTTGAAAGTATCGATATTCGGTACGCAGGGAATAACTGCGAATGGTCATATATATATATATACAGTATTATAATAATATATCATATAATATGTGTGTGTCAGATATTTTTTATATTATTAATTTTTTTGTCCATGGAGGCAATCAGTAGGCTATTTTCTAATGAAAAGCCCAATTTATGACAGATTTTAATGTAGGCTTTTACACATATGTAAACATTATTTAATTACCATTATAACTAACTATCTCACAAATTTTTGCTCACTCAGTGTATTTTTGATTTTACAGTTGGGTAATTTTGTTGCAGTAGCACGAGATAGCTTGATTTCAAACGTTGAATTGAATAAAAATGACAAGTAAACAGTCTGTCAGGGTTTTGCCCTGACACTCTGGTTGTCTTGTGTTTTTGTTTCTTGTGTCTATGTTGTCTTGTCAGCACATGGCCTAGTTTGTTTTTCTCAGCCATGTGCTGCTTTAGCCCCTCCTCCTGGTTTCCTCATTACTACAATCTCTTGTTAGCCCTCATTGAGTCCTTGTTAGTGTAATTGCTCTCACCTGTTCCTTGTGTGGTTTCCTCCCTATTTATAGTGCCCCGTGCCCTATTGTCTTTGCTGGTTCGTGGTCATTCTTTCCCTCACTGTGTTTATTTTTGTCTGTGGATGTGGCTGATTATGTGTTCCTGTCTCCCTGTCTGTTTGATCTTGTGCTCTAGTCTTGTCTCTTGTAATTCTATGTTCTTGTCTTGCTCCTTGTTTTTGGATGCGGTCTGTTTTTGTCCTTTTGCCTTTAATTTAGTATTTATTTAGTTCTCTTAGTCCTGATCTTTTGTTTTTATTTTTTGGTTATTTGTGTTGGTTAATTTAATAATTAGTTTAACCTTTTTTTTTTATTAGTCCTTTTTGTTTATTCTCTTGCCTGTCTTGGAATAATTTGTGTTCCTGTGGAGCTATGTTTTGTCTTGTTGTGGTGTTAGCGTTCCTGTCCTGACCTGTTCCTGTCCACTGGTTCCCTTGCCTGGTGTCTGGGGTGCTTCAGAGTTTATGGTCAACAAGTATCTGAGCTCAGCTCTCTGGTGCCTTGCTCTGGTCTCTCTCCCCGCCTGGTCTTGCCGCCTCTGCTGCTATAGTATTCTGCCAGTTGACGTCTGCGGCTGTTCCAGTGCCCTTCCCTAGCTATCTGTTTATTGTGTTCCTGTTGTGGTATCACCTGTGCACCTCACAACCCTTTTGTATGGATCTGTTTTGTCAATAAACCCTTGTTACTCTCATTGCAATTGGGTCCTCCTTCCAGATCCCTGACAAAGTCAGTGATTAAATAAGAACAAATAGAATTAATAATGATAGCACAAATAAAAAATACCGACAGGCCTACAAATGAAATAAATTGCTTTTTAGTTTTTCAGGTCTAACAGTAGGGCTATTAAGAGATTTTATTTTTTTGACCAATTATCCAAATAATGTTTAGTCCTAGAAAGCTATTATCATCAGAACACGCGAGCATAACATAGCGGTTAGCAGATCAATGAATGAGAGGGCAGCGTTACCAGAGTTGCCCATATACTACACACATCATGTTACAACACAGTAGGGCTATTGCAGACAGAAACAATACTGTACTACATCGATGTTTCCTGTCGGCTCGTTTTTCGAGTGGACTTTGCTGTTCCGATGAGCATGAACAGTATACGAGTGGAGCGACTGAGCGGAGCACACACACACACGCAACTAATTTTCGGCAGCCGGAATTTCGGTGCATCTCTAATTATTGGCGACATCAGAAATGGATATTATATAATAGATGCTTTTTTGAACATTTTAGCAATTTAAAAATATTAAAAAGGATTTTTTTTACACAGCACCCCTGCTCTCGACAGACCCCGGTTGGGAAACACTGTGTTAGACAACAGGCACATTATGTGAGTGGATTAAAAAAATCTTAAAGATGTGTTACAAAAACTTAATACTTTCAAGAAGCTTTTAGAGAAGTGTACAATGCAAAAATATCTATACCTATAGGTCCATTCCTGTCACTCAACCAATTTCAGAAATTTCCCCGGCTTAAATTTTTGATTTTGCTAATATTTTTTTCTGAATATGGAGTCTCATTGACATCCCCATATCTCTGGGACCGAACAATGTAGGGCCTTGAAAATTAAGATTTCAAAAGAAAAGTTAAATAGAAGAAGTAAAAGAAGAGGAAGAAGAAGAAATAAAAGAAGTTTAATACTTCTTGAGTTATAGGCACGCAAACTTTGGAAAAAGAATACTTATGGCACTCAGAAAGGTATGTTCAATGCAGTTGTTTGGACAGAAGGAAATAAGATACATTTCTAGTTTCAACATTATTTAATCTTCAGACATTTCTCTTTAAAATAAAAGAATAGGGATGCACGATATTGGATTTTTGCCGATATCCGATATGTTTTTCAACTCATTTTGGCCGATAGCCGATATTGATATATTTCCTTTTGTTTGAAAACAACACCAAGTCTCTCCTGTGCAGAAATTATAAGCTAAATATTTTTAATTTTGGTTAGTTTTTAACAATAACTTATTTGTTAGAATTAAAAAATAATGAAGGTTTTTTGACAGTACATTAAAGCTTTGAAAATAACTATAAATAAACTATATATCAATCGCTGCATTTTTTCCCCAGAAAGATGCAGTGTTAACCCTAACATTTTATTTTAAGATTTAACATTGTAGATGGTCTAAAGCAAAACAGTTGTAAAAATTCAGAAAATATTTTAGAGCTCATAATTTGTTTAAAAATATACCATATTACACATTATAATGTTGTAGCGAATCAGCTCAAAGGGGAAATATGATTATTTAATCATAACTAGTTATAATTAATTACCGGTATGAATTTTTTTAGATCCGCTGTAGATATTTAGCTGACCTCTCAGGGTCAACTGTCTTGTCAATTCTAAGAACGTTAATTTCCTGGTTAAGGGAAATAACTTTCTTACTGTACAATTCTACAAAGCTTGTAGCGTAAATCTGCATGATTAGTGACTCCGGTTATGAACAAACAATGAACACGTCAAGTGTGATACAAGTAAAGTTTTATTAACTACATAAACACTTAAGCTAGTCCAACACACTACATAAACGGTCTCATCCTACATAACACTAACTGTTCTACACACACACACCACACACACCACACAGACAGTTGGTATAGGAAAGGTAGAGTTTAACTCAGTCAGAAAGAGACATAAGGAATGAATTTTATGGAACCATTTGTATATTCAGCAGATCTACACCTGAGGGCTACGTCAGATTCTTAGTTCAAACGCACCTTTGTAAAAAGGTGTTATGATACTTAATGTATCAATTAATAATACTAAGTTTGATACTTGTGAGTCTCGGCTGTCTGAAAGAGATTTCCTGATGCAATCTTAAGGTTTCCAATTGATCTTTTGCTGAAGTTAGTTGATGAGAAAGAACCAGTCTTGAGTCAGAGAATCTTGATGAATGGAAAGGACAAGGCCGAAGAAAGGCCTGGCACAATGCTTTGGTATCCTGAAGCGTTTTCTCACATCTTCATCTTAGCATCTGACCGAACCACCGACTGGGCGGGTCACATGTTGTGTCAGCTTTAAGGTCAGAGAAGATCCCCCCTCTCAAGATGGGCTTATCCAATGAGAAAGGCCGGTATCCCAAGTGGTTTTGAGATACTGGGGAGTTTTATGACTCTTTGTGTGGAAACATGGACTCTTAGTATCTGGAACTTGAATCGAAATTACTAAAGGTTCTCAGGACCCTAATATATATATTGCCTGTGTACCAACATATAATATACACTCTTGTTTAGATCATCAGAAGGCGAATTCATAGATACTAAACACGGTATATGTAAGGTTATATGAATGAGTGGTTTATCGTAAGCATGAATAAAATAGTCTATAATACAACAGATTAATACAAAACAGCAATAATATACACAATGGCCTGAAGAATATGTGTGTTCATTCAAAGAAAGGTTTTCCTATGAATTAATTAGAGCACAGTCCATTTCTATTCTGCCTTTGTGCCTCTTGCTTCTGGGAAATGCAGTGAGAGTCTCTGCTCACATTCCACAAGGTTGTAAATGTATCGGGTGTTCATAACCCCCAGTGATATCATTATTAGTTGTCATGGGGATCAGGGGGCCTGGTGTTTTGCATAAATCCTGGCATCCAGTTTATTGAGTGAGGGGACTGTGACGATTTGTTAATCTAATGAATAATTGATTTGTTAAATCAAATAAAAATTAGTGTGTCAGATTGGTCGAGACGCTACAAATCAGTATATGTAAAATTTTTATATTTTATATTTAATTTACAAGTGTCATGTTTGTGATTTTTTTGTCATGTCAGCTATAGCTTCTGACCTTTAAATCAAAAAATACTCATGATTTTATGAAGCAATTACTCTTTATGAATCGGAAACACAGTCTCATGTTGACCGACAGCGCCCCTACATATTAAATCCGTACGTAGCGGGCATTAACCCGGGAGGCTGCTGCAGCTGCATTGGCTATTACGGGTTACTCCTATACACACTAACGTGTCATTCTGTATGTGCCTTCACAGATTAAAGGGGTCATATGATGTTGCTAAAAATAACATTATTTGGTGTAATGCAATGTGTTTATGCGGTTTAAGGTTTAATTCTTAATTTTAAGGTTTAATTTAATTTCCACACTGTACATTATTGTTTCTCCTCTATGCCCCGCGTTTCTGAAACACGTTGATTTTTACAAAACTCATCGTTCTGAAAAACAAAAGAAAGCAAGGAGTGCTGTGATTGGTCAGCTATCAAGTGCGTTGTGATTGGCTGAATACCTCAAGCGTGAGACGGAAATGTTACGACCCTCACATTCTGTTGATGCCGTGTCCCGGTCGGAGCGACGAGACAAAAACATTAAAACCCATTATAAACGAGGCATTTGTTGCATCCAGTGGGGACATAATTACAGATTATAATGACTTATACTGTCTTTTTACACGTTGCGTTGCATATCGCGCTGCGTAAACATAAAACTATGTCTGGAGAAACGACAAACAACAATTGTTACTCTACACTGCTCAAAACTCGCGTTGAATCATCAGTGGCAATCCTTTAAATATGAAAACGTTACTTACAGTCTTTGAGTCAGAACGCCGGCATAATATTATACCTCCACAGATCATAACAGGCTAGAGTGAGCGGAGGCTGGCGGGCTTGAGAATGGCGCGGCCGGCGTATTCGACGAAGGAGCGTCCGGCGGGCTTTTGCGGCAACCACATGTGACGACCCTGGTCTGGACTCCGCTTCGTCCACGGTGAAGCCGATCCGGCGATCCACAGCACTAAAATTATGTATTTCCTCAGCGACCAGCACAGATCAACTCTAGCATGACGAAGCGGATATCGTCCTCTTTTGCAAAGTAGTTTCGCTTTCACAACGAGTGCCTTCACGACATGGCGGCGCGGTGGCAACAACAATACTACAGCGAGAATACATATACCCCTTCTTTCTTGCGTGAACATTTGGGCGGTGTTTATGCAAATCTTCCCACATAGTGATGTTGACATGTGGGGGCGTGTTAGAACGAGCCGTTTTAGAAGGGTGTGGTTGACTCTTAACTTTTATAAAGAATATCTCTTTGGATTTGAGACTTTAGTCTTTGCAACTTTACAGATCTTCTTTATGCACCAAGAGCTTGTAACACTCCAAAGAGAAAGGAAAAATTTTAATCGCATCATATGACCCCTTTAAATGCAGCGATCCAAAGGAGTGAATCTAATCATCATTCAGGCAAAACTTTGCTTCAAGAATGAGCCACACTGCTGACGTGATCTAATCGCTAGCACACCCTGAGCACATGTGAGTTAATGTATTCCTCTTATCGGCAAGACATATCGGCATCATTTTTCATATCGAGCCGATGCCGATATTTACATTTAAATCCATTATCGGCTGATTCCGATATAAGTCCGATAATATCATGCATCCCTAGAAAAGAAGCATCATATTTTTGCAAATTGACCCACATTTGGTTTTTGACCAAAATTGTACACAAAAATGTGTACAATTTACTCCTGGAGCCATATTGAAATTCCATTATCTCTGGAAATGAACCATATGGGGCCTAAAAAATTTAAAAAATTTTTTTTTTTTTTTTTTTTTTATTTTAAAACGGAAATTCCCAAGGGAAGTTTGTTAAGACCCAATATTAAAAGGGCATTAATATATCTTTAATACTTTTTGAGTTACAGGCCTGCAAACGTTGAAGAATAAAAATTTGAAAAGTGCTCTTTCCCCATTTTTGAATGGTCACACCACTGGCACATAATGCAACAAAGATTGCTAAAGTCAACAGATTTTACTAACAGACCTACTAATCTCTGGGTAAAAGTAACATTATGAGGCTGCCATATTTCTGAAGTCATTTTTAACCCCCCATAATTTGGCTCTGAATCTCAGGTGAAAATTGACATTTTGACCCCCCTCTACAAAATAGTGGATTACTCAGTAAATATTCATCCATGACATTTAATATTTTGGCTATCATCACTATACATGTTTATCTTTCTTCAGGAAAAATATTAGCAAAATCTAAAATTTGAGCCGGGGACCTCTGGTTGAGCTGACATGGAATGACCCTATAGATATAATATCTACAACCTTTTTTGACCTCCACAAAGCATGAGAAAATGAATCAAATGTAAATGTGACTTCATATATTGTTCTGAAAAGCAGTATGAGGAAAAAGTCTAATCTAATAAACCTGAGTGTCTGATGTGTTAATAATCAAAGAAGTATTCCTAGCATTCCTAATCCATAAATAAATCAAGCAGCATTCAGGGCCGTTCTACGGCAAATGGGCTTCATCAAGGCATCTACAGAAATGCTAACTGAAAGCAACAGAATAGAGAAGTAGCGATTCTCTAAATCAGTCCACAGAGCAGCAGAACCTTGCAATACTTTCTCTGACACTTCAAAAGACTTCAGAGTGAAGGAAAGACCATAGCAGCATTACTCACCGGCGGTGAAGTCCTTGTTAAGGTCAATGAAAGTATTGGAATGAGGGACACGCATTTTGCCTTCCAAGTTGAGAGCCTTCTCGCATTTCAGTTGCCTGACAAACAATAAAACAGCATGCTTTCTACACATACACAGTACACTTGTTTTCTTGACACAGGCAGAAAAATCTAAAACAAGCTATTGCACATTTAGGAAAACAGTCTTACCTACTCCTGAGATAGCAAACCTCTGATGAACCATCCACAGATCCAAAAATGTCTGGAATCATGTCCCCATTAAAGCTGTAGTGGAAAAGAGGAAGCAGCTTTAAACCTTTACAAGAGAAGTTTGCATTTGTACACTAAAGGGATGAGGACTGCAAAACTTACATGATACATTACATTAAGTTAAATTTTGAGGGGTTACTTTTAAGATATTATCCAGCAGAACAGTACGTACACTTCCTGACAATAAAAATGTCGGTCTGTTTATCAGAATTAAAGTAAGTGAAAGCCGCAACTGTACCATAATTCCCTAAGGCAAGGTGTTTAAGACCAAGATTATATAATAATGGAAATAATATTTCCACAATGCCCTTAAATTAAAAACAATATACTGCACTTACTCCATGACAAGGGGCTGATCATCAAAGGTCCTGTTCAGCCCTACCTTACTACTCTGGTCTGTAAGAGAACAGATAACATAAGTATAATTTCTATAGCTGTAAGACCATAAATTCAGGCAGAAATATGAATAAACGAACCAACTGGAGCCAGGGTAATGTACAGAAAGCACTTTCTTTTATTTTTAAGACCTTACCCAAAGTTTGGTTATGCCCCCAGAAGATGAAGACTGTTTGTGTGGAGAGGTCCTTCTGGTAGCCAGTAACAAGCACATCCATCTGAGAGTCTCCATCATAATCACCCGGGACCACACTAGTTATGCTGAAGTCACTAAGAGAGCCAGAGAAACACATGAACAAGGCAATATCAACACAATAAACTCTCACAAAACATGACATATGAAATATTAGTCTGGGGAAAAAAAGTTTGCATATGTGGTTTAGGTTTTACATCATATTTGACATTTCAAGCTGTTATGGCCCATACAAAATGAGATTGTGATAATATGGAGCTCACACATTCAAGAAGAAAAAAAGCATGTCAATTTTATTCAGAGGCCCAATCTGACCAAAAATATGCTATTTGTGAAGTTGTTATGTATATGTGACCCTGGACCACAAAACCAGTCTTAAGTAGCTCTGCTATATTTGTAGCAATAGCCAAAAATACATTGTATGGGTCAAAATGATTGATTTTTATTTTATGCCAGAAATCATTAGGATATTAAGTAAAGATCATGTTCCATGAAGATATTTTGTATTTCCTACTATAAATATATAAACTAATTTTGGGATAGTCAATATGCATTGCTAAGCCTTCATTTGGACAACTTACAGTGCGATTTGCCTCACCTTTGCTTTTTTTGCCTGTAATTCCGATTTTCAAATAGTTGTATCTCTACCAAATATTGTCCTAACAAACCATACATCAATTGAAAGCTTATTTATTCAGCTTTCATATGATGTATAAATCTCAATTTTGAAAAATTGACACAAGGTTTTGTGGTCCAGGGTCAAATATGGTCATTAAATGCGATGACATTCTAATAGCTTGTAATGTAAATCAATGTGATTTTTCTTACAGTATAGCAGACTACATAAAATGTAAATAAACATAAGTTTGCAATGCTCTCACATATGTTGTTTTATGATCAAAGCTCTGTAATTTTAACTGTGAGGAGCAAAACATATAATGCAATGCAATATAATTATATTAGAGAGAAATAAACATTCTTAAAGTCGGTTTTATCTTATTTGATACACACATTTTTAATATAATGTTTCTAAAAAAAAAAGGATAATGAAGTAATCCTAGGTAGCTTCAGTCCAGTAAATGTTTACTTGAAATATTATAAGTTATTCTTTTATTTACTAACTAAAAGTCAAAAGACACATGACACATGTACAAAGATGGCGAACATTTTTAGAATTATGATAAAAGGCTGTTCACTTATTAAAAATGATGAACTATCAGTCAGGTGGCAGAAGGCATCTAGAAGATTGTGTACAACAGCTTTTCGGCAACATTTTGATCATGTTGATAATTAAGAGGCCTTAGAAATTCATGATACAGTAGGCTTTATTAGTGTGTGTCAGTGTGTATTCTTACCTAGGGAAAGCCTCTTTAGTCAGATGGACTTTAGGTTTGAAATAAGGAGCTTTAAGATCAGCCAAGAAAATCACCAACTCAAAATCTGAAAGAAACAATATTCTCATGAAATAACACAGAATCAGGGTGTTCAGTACCAATAACACAAACATATAAACAGTACATAAAAACAGAGTACAAAGGGAGTATCATGCCACACCCCCTGTGACATCTTATTAAAACTCACACATATTGTACAATAAGCAGCATCTTACATTACATTAAATTCAGCTTAAAAGGGAAGATTTCGATACATTAATAATCTTAACGTCAGCTAGCAGAACTGTACTTACGCTTCCTGATGATGAAAATGTCAGTCTGTTTATCAGAGTTAAAGTCACCGAAAGCCGCTACCGTCCCAAAATTCTCCGGGCCAAATAAATCAACAGTAACGTCCTGCAATGCAAACGTGACATGTTGTCCCACAAAACTTAATAACGTCAAAAACCAAGTCCATGACAGCAACATTTTGCAGTTAGCTTCGGTCACCACAAACCGGAACACGGCATGTCGTTCTACGGCAGCCAGGGGAGTACATATAGGCTTTGCGACCGTGTGAGTGCTAACCGGCAGTGCGAGGTTGATGTTGTTATTTAGCTGTCGTTATGGCAAGCCTAGCGGATGTCGGCTGGAAGCTGCTGGAGTTCAAAGCCAGATCTAAGCGATCAGGTTTGGCTTTTTGTGATGCATGGCATTGAGCACGATTAAGCAGTGCGCATTTGCTCTCTCGGTGCATTTTGATCCATTGTCCGTGCTGCAGAAGCGCATTAACATGAGTTTTCTTGTCTGAGCCCAAAGGTCAGGTGCGAAGTTTACGCTGATCAGGGCTATATTTAGAGACTGACTGCACACTGCGCTTCATGCTTTGAATGTTTAAGGAGTAGCACTCTAAAAGACTTCAGTCCCCTGAATGTCTAAGGGTTTGAAAGGCCTTTTAACCCTCTTAATTCAGTGCTTGTTAGCGTCTGCTTCAGCCTGACATTAAAACTCAAGTAGCCCTTGAAAGGGTTTTCAGAATCCACTTGTGGTTATGTAAGATAGATAAAATAAATAAAATCACACATAGTTTCTTCCAGCTAGTTTTGTTTGTTGAAGGCAAACCGTGATTTTATATTCTAAACCTGTATAGAAAAATATTCAATGAATGTACCGTAAATAGTGGCTGTCCTTCTACCTAATATTATCTTCTTTTGTGTTCTACAAATTCATATGGGTTTAGAACAACATGGGTGTGTAAACAATGACAGATTTTTTTTGCCATAACAATTTTTTTAAATAGTTTTATTTGTACAGCTTTATAGAAATGAATGATGTCAATATCTTAATGCCTTATTGTCGTATTGAACAGATTAGAGCTGTTGATATTATAGTTTACATTTTGTGATTACAAGCAATCAAGCAGTTGAGATTTGCAATATAGAATATATCGCTTTACATGAGTATGCATGGTGTGAAGTTGGATATACTTGTATATCCTGTGAGGTAATATAGTTTACATTTTGCAGCATTATAAACATTCAAGCAGTTGAGATTTGCACTTCTTCACTTTACAATAGGACTACGGATCACAAATTGTCAGTCATTATTACCTTAGAAGTTGCATTGGCATTGTAGCTTAGATGGTGTCATGGTCATTTTCGCACATTTTAATTATCATCTCATCCCCTGATGTCAGTCATACCAGATCATCTTTCAATTACGCATAATGTAATTTGTTGCATGTCCGTCCAGTAACCATGACTGAAGAAAATCTCACTGTGTGATTCCATGTAATTTGTCTTTTCTCTCTATTTTCTGCTAACCCTCTGAATTGCACTAATGTTGTAGTTTAACTAATAGAGGCCTGGCGTAGAGTTCACCTAATGAAAAATGGCCAACACTGCCAATGAAGTGAATGTCCATCGCAAACTCCGGAAACTTGGTAAGTTGGGGCGTAGCGATTGGTTCATGGAAAAGACGCTCGTTACTTTAGAAATAAGAACTGTTTCAATTTACAAGCATCTGAATGGAGGTTAATAACGGTTTAATTTTTAAAAGCCAATGCATTCATATAACAGTCTTGGTTCAGACTGTTTGATGCCTAATTGAAAATTGGTGCTTTATTTATTTTCTTTTTCATTGCAGAAAATAATAATTCTAGTTTTTCATCTGTAATAATTCATCGGATGTATAGGCTTATGCGTAAATAATCCTTGGTGATATCATGGGGGAAATTCTGTGATTAATGAAATCAGTAATGCAGTCCAGTACCTCTCATCTCTTTCTGTCAATGTCTGATCAAATCTGTTAACAAAGGGTCTGTATGCTTCTCGAGGCAAGTTACTTTTATATCAATGTGGTGAAACTAAAATGAGGAGTATCTTTCATTTGCCTATTGGATGTGCACTGCTTAGCTGGAGATATCTTAAAAAGAGATGGTTTTGTCCCAGCTACTTAAAAGCTGATGGGAATTATGCTAATTTGCTAGGAAATGTGAATTTTCAGTACCTGAGGTATTGACCCTGGGTCGATTCTATTAAAATGTAAATTGCTCCAAAGTTAAATGTGTCTGAAATAGTGCTCGAGTTGATGGGGTTCCCCTGAATTTTACACCTAGCAGAAAAAGCTGAATCTACTGGTGTCAGGTTCCATTATTCACAGAGTTTGTGCCAGTGCCTTCAATTTTGCAATCAAGCTTTGTGTGTTTGCAATGACGTTCGATTTGATATATGCATTTGGAGAACAATAGCTTTAGTCTTTTGCATTTTGCTTTGATTGTTTTCCTGGCATGCTTTACTGCCTTTGCACCCCAGTAAATCTACATTTCGCTGCTCTTAGCATTGTAAATGGAACAGAAAACCATTTAGGTTACAGAGACTAAATGAAGCACATTTTGATTTTGTTGAGTCAGCTCAACCTCGGCATACTAAGTAGCCCAAAGTGGGCCTGTAGCGGGTCAGTAGTCTATAGTAGCGTCATCAAGAAGCCATGCTGGCTTTGAAGTATGCTCCTCACTTCCATCCAGGGATAATTGAATTGAATCTAAAGATGAGATAAGCATCACAATATTAAGATCAATTAAGATAAGCATTCGGATCTATGCTGATTCAAGTGTTCTTTAATATCTGTCTTTGCTTTCTATGATCAGGCTCCATCTATGAACCCCTTAAGCTATCCATACTGCAACGGGAGGATGAGCCCCTTTGGGAGAAACTTGACCGCTACTATAGCGCAGGTGAGAATTTATGTCCTAGATGTAATTTGTTTTTCATATAGGTTTAAGAATAGAAGCCGATCTGAGCGTTTAATGAAATGGTTGGCTCAGGATAGTTGGAGAACATCTTTTGAGCACTCTATTATTGTCTTTAAATTAGGCATTTAACCTCATTCTGTCGTGTCATGGATTAATCTAGATGCAGCACCTTTTTTTATTTTAATTACAAGTACAAAATTATAAAGCAATGCATTTAAGGTGTCAAGCTGTGTACAAATTGCAAAGTTACTCCTGATTTTTTCTAATATAGTTGATCTGTGTATTAAGTGCACTGGTGTTTGCTCATATTTAAAAATAATTTAATTATGGCAAGATGTTTCGTAATTTAATTAGAGGATTCAAAAAGTCTCCAAACCATTACATTTAATTATAATACCCAGCAAATGAGTTGAGTCCAAGCACTAAAAGATTCATTTGGAGCTAGTATGGTTTCTCATTGCTGAGCTCCTCTGTGCATTTTGCTCTTAATCAATACTCATCTCTTTTCCTGCCTACCCTCTTTCTCCCTCTCCTCTCACCTAATCTCGCTTTCAATTTCAGTCTTCAACATGACAGTAAATACTGCTATAAAATATGAAACAGCGTATGTAAGACTAAGAGTTTTCTTGATAGTTCTATTAGTTCTTAAAGATGAAGAAAAATCTTGGAGTTATTTAGCTTAGTTTAAATGTATGTGTTATTTGTAAACAACTGATTTAGAATTATCTCCAACTTGTTGGTTGCTGGTTGTTTGTGATATCATAATGATTGGTTATTCCCGCAGGTGAGGCTGATCTTGTTAGTGGCGGTATTAGACGGATATTTGTGCTGATGCACTGCAAAAAATAATAATGATAATAATTTATTAATATATTATATTTTGCTCTTGTTTTCCAGTAAACATCTATACGATTAATTTTACTTGAGAAGCAACATGACAAAATATAATAAGATAATAATCCAGTTTTCAGAGAAATCTAACAAAGTATAGCGAGAATTAAAATGTAAAATATCTATAAAAAATATACTTTTTGCAATGACTAGGACACATTTATCAACACTTACGCAATGGTTTCATTTGTAAAATTTATTTTAAAAACAAGAATGACGGCTCTCTACTGTTTAGAATTCAGTACAGTACATGGTGCATGTTTACATTACAGTACAAAATTGTTCCTTAAAGGGGTCATGAACTGAGAAACCAAAATTCCCTTGATCTTTTGACATACAGTGCTGCTTGAAAGTTTGTGAACCCTTTAGAATTGTCTGTATTTCTGCATAAATATAACCCAAAAAATCAATAGATTTTCATGCAAGTCTTGAAAGTTGACAAAGAGAATCCAATCAAACAAAGCAGACAAAAATATATACTTGTCATTTATTTATTGAGAAAAATGATCAGGTGTTATATATTTGAGAGTGGCAAAAGTATGTGAATCTTTGCTTTCAGTATCTGGTGTGACCCCCTTTTGCAGCAATAACTGCAAGTAACGTTTCTTGTAACTGCTGATCAGTCCTGCACAATGGCTTGTAGGAATTTTAGCCCATTCTTCAGTACAGAACCATTTCAACTCTGTGATGTTGGTGGGTTTCCTTCTATGAACTGCTTGCTTCAGGTTCTTCCACAAAATTTAAATTGGATTAAGTTCCGGAATTTGACTCAGTCATTTCAAAACATTAACTTTGTTCTTCTTTAACCACTCTTTGGTAGAACAACTTGTGTGCTTGAGGTCGTTGTCTTGCTCCATGACCCACTTTCTCTTGAGATTCAGTTCTTGGACAGATATCCTGACATTTTCCTTCAGAATTTGCTGGTATAATTCAGAATTCATTGTTCCATCAATGATGGCAAGCCATCCTGACCCAGATGCAGCAAAACGGGCCCAAACCATGATACTACCACCACCATGTTTCACAGATGGGATAAGGTTCTTATGCTGGAGTACTTTCTATTCAACATACATAACGCTTCTCATTTAAACCAAATGTTCTATTTTGGTCTCATCAATCCACAAAACATGGGGATGTTTGTCAAACGTCTTGTCCATATGATCTTTAGCAAACTGCAGATGGGCAGCGATGTTCTTTTTGGAGAGCAGTGGCTTTCTTCTTGTGACTCCTGATGATGGACTCATAAACATTAACATTAGCCAATGTGAGAAAGGCCTTTAGTTACTTAGAAGTTAACCTGCAGTCCTTTGAAACCTAGTGGACTTTTACACGTCTTGCTTTTAGAGTGTTCTTTGTTGTCGCCCCACTCCTGGGGAGAGTAACAGTGGTCTTGAATTTCCTCCATTTGTACACAATCTGTCTTACTGTGGCTTGGTGGAGTCCAAACTCTTTAGAGATATTTTTGAAACCTTTTCTAGCCTGATGAACAACACCAACTCTTTTTCTGAGGTCCTCAGAGATATCATTTGTTTGTGCAATGATACACTTCCACAAACATGACCAAAATTTGATAAATCTGTGTTCTTTAGATAAAACAGGCCACACACTGACACCTGATAGTCATATCACTGATAAAAAAACACCTCTGAACAGATGGACTCCAATTTCACATTAAAATTAACAGCTAATCCTAGAGATTCACACACTTTTGCCATTCACAGATATGTAATAATGGATCGTTTTCCTGAATAAATAAATGACAAAGTATACATATTTTCATCTCATTTGTTTGATTGGGTTCTCTTTGTCAACTTTCAGGACTTGTTCGAAAGTCTGATTATGTTTTGGGTTATATTTATGCAGAAATATAGACCGTTCTAAAGGGTTCACAAACTTTCAAGCAGCACTGTATAAGAGGTCACTGTACTATAAAAACCTGTAAATCCTCTGTAAATTTCAGAACTCAAACCTTTGTCGTTAGTCTAAAAACAGCTTATATTGAAGCCAGTCTACCAAATCGACTGTACCTCTCTATGATGTAAAAGTGTGGCTAAACACCACCTCTGCAGAAGATCATCAACGCCTGCTTCTACATCACTGCCTGTTTAGCCCCACCCACTGATTAACGCATGTAGTGTTTGCAAGAGTGAAATGCAGAAACCAAATCATAAAGATGATCCGAAGATATCAAGATGCAGTGCAGTGCCGAGGTGTGGAAAAAACAGTGGAATAAATGTTACTATGCTACTACTGTAGAAATGTAGCAAATTGCGGCCCTATTGAGTTTTGTATTATATTTGGATTTGAACTTCAGTTTAACCAGTTTGAAATAAGTGTGTAAACATGCAAATTGGTCTGTAGGTACTTGGTGACAGTAAAATGGTTGTCATTGTGCCTCATTGAGAAAACAATTAATGTAATTTGAAAGATGCAGTCATTCAATGTACTTTGTGCCAATGCAATAAAAAATTATTTATATGGCCTACAAAGAGTTTTGAAAAGTGATCTAAGTATTACGAAATGTATCCTAGTGATTTAATTCTTAAATGTGTCTTGTTTTTAAAGATATTTTTTTCAGGACAAGAGAGAATATGACCCCACCAGATCTGTGCCCTATTTACTGTACATTTACATGCATGCAAACTGTGGAACATGGAGCTCTCTGTCTAATTCTTATTGCAAAAAAGGTGTTTGACCAATAGATGGAGGACATAAACATCTCAGATTGACCTTATGGTTCAATACAAAGAACATAGACTCCAGCTGCTTGTTTTAAAATATTATAGGATAGTGGTGTTTATGGTGTATCTGTTTTGTCTAGCACACCTGATTCAATCTCTCAGCTCATTAGCAGAATACTCGGTGAACTTGTTTCATCCTCCACAAAAATGATGGAAAAGCCTTGTTTCTTGAACACTGCATACATGAAGTCTATGTTTTCAATCTCTTTCCTCCATCCGGACTTCAACCTGTTCCTAAAGCTCATTTAAAATCCCCCAGACAGCCAACCCTGAGATGAGAGCTCTGCAGGGTGAGAGAGAGGGAGGAAGTGAGAGAGAACAAAGAGAAGAGTGACCGAGAGGATGCTTCTCATTTCAATGATCCTTTTGAATGAGTCATGGTTGAAGCAGACAAACGTACAGCGTTAGCGCAGGGTAATCTCGTTTTGAAAGTGAATCCCAATGTCATTCCCTATAAGACGAATCCTACAATAATAAATAAATGTGGCAAGTTTCATAATTCGGATAGTAATGGTTTTGGTAGACTCTTCCTTGGAGCTGAAGCTCAGCTATGGAGCTGAACTAAAAGTACTGTATATGAATGCAGCACATTACATGCAACATGCACGGTATGTTATTCTGAACATTGTTATTGCCATTTTTATCTCCGGTCTTTCTCATTTTTCCGTCTTTCTCGCTCTCTTTCTGGGTTTTCCTATTTATGTGGTAATGAAATCATGCTTCAGTGCTTCTCATTTCCTCTTCTCCTCTCCGGCCTGTTTGTTGTGAATGCAGTTCTGCTATCTTTCCTCTGCCTCCACAAGATTAAGGTTGGAGAAAACAAGCTTTAACTTTTAATGGGCAAAAGAGTCTCTTTCTCTGTCTCTCTCCATCTGTGTGGTTACACCCCCCCCCCCCCCCCTTTCTTCTTGTGGATAAAAAAATGGCTTCTTCGTGGAAACCTCGTGTTTGTGTGTGCAGTTTTAGGGGTTGATTTAGAGGTGTATTATGCCGTTAGATGATGAGAGAGATGCAGTCTTCAAAGACCTTGCATCTAGAGTGCTGTGATGCATTCTATCCCTCATGCTAAAGATGCGTGTGAATGTCATTTCGCTTCTTTTCTTTTCTCTGTAGAAGTCACTTAATGCACAGGTGGTCCTCTGCATGCTGCACCGATTTTTAAATGACTGCAAATTAGATTTTCTTGATTAGTAATTTAAGGTTTTCACAGGAGCAAATGGGCAGTAATAGCAGGCTGTGAGGCAGATTTCGCCAGATTAATTGATCTCTCAACTGTTCCTCCCTGAAACATTCTGGAAGACTGCAACTGCAGTCTTCCTTTCAGTCCTGCCGGCATCAACCGCAGTTACAGTACAAGGCCTAATCAGATGAAGACGTATTTATCGCCCTTTCTGGATTGCCGGATTCTTCCAATGGGAGTCGGAGTAATCCTGGCTGCAGTCTCTCTGAAGAGTATATTAATATTCTGACTAATTCCCCCCAGTGTCTCCTTATCCTCCAGCCCTGCTGGCACTGTCTCTTTGAATTGACCCAAACTCTACATAACAAATGATGGCTCGGAATGAATGGCCCCTTCATTTGTGCTGCCGTAATGTGCTGATGAAAAATGAATTGCCCTATTCAGCCTGATTATACATTAGTAAAGAGAAATCACAGTGGAGAGAGAGAAAGTTTAACAGTTGGGCACAGTGATGGATAAAGCTGTTACCTTTTTTTTGTTTTACAGTTTTTTTTTACTTCATAATATTGATGAAGACGAGAAACTTGCAATAATATTTAATTAGCTTAATTATACATGCAGTGGTATTTTATGTCAGACAGCTAGAATAACAGGTGTGAAAAGGTGTTCATCAAAGATGCGTAAACAGCACGTTACAGTAAGTGTTTGTGGAGGCACCTGCTGTTGCTGTGGGCTGTTGATCGTAACACTATCTGTTTTTATCTTTGTCTTTCTCTAATTTCTTCTAGTCAAGAGCACCATTCTGAATTATCAGAGCCCTACTACTGGTCTGTTCCCAGTGAAGACCTGTTCCACCTGTAAGGAGGCTAAAGTCAGAGACTCCCTCTACTGCGCTGCCAGTATCTGGGCACTGGCACTGGCATACAGGTAGTACCGAGTAGTAATGTATGTGCAATACCTTTCTATAAATTGTTTCTTTTCTAGTTTACATGATCAAGATGATAATCAGTATGACCAAGTGCTACATGTATATCAAGTGCTATATACTGTATATTTAGAGATTATTAATAATTAAGAAGAAGTTTATCTTAAAAAACTAAAGCCAAAAGATAAGTGTGGTGTGCATGGTGTGCATATGCAACACGGCAAAAACAGCACAGAGGCCCCATATGCAGTGGTGTACTGTATATACCATCTGTGGTGTCTGGGAAAAACAAAATGAATTTAACAGAGAAAAAAGGCTGAACAAACTATTTTACACCATCTTAAAGCATATCTGTTAGTGAGCTATTTTAGTGAGCAAGAGGAGTCTGTATTGTCAGATGAGTTGTATTATGCACAAAAACATGTGAATGTTTATTTATACTGGTTGTTGTGTCACTTGGTTTAAACAGACCTTATGTCTATGATTTTTGCCTAAATAAGCAGTATTGTGATAGGCCTCTTTAAATGAAACCTTGAAAATGAATGCTTCATTATCGTAGGGAAAAATTAAATATGCGGTTTACATACACTAATATTCAAAAGGTCATTCATGTTGCAAACAGTACGTTCTATTTCAACAAGTCTGGTCCAGTTTCCAATTTATCGCGGCGCAATAACTAGATTTTGTCTTTGTTAAAGGAACGGTGACCACCGTGCCCATCCAACTTCTTTATTATTTGGCTGGATTAAATCTCTTCTCAATTTTTATTCTCCACACGTCCCCTAGAGTTCTGCTACACCTACTATGATTGTAGAAGCTCTTTTTTCTAAACTGTTTTCGAATCCTTCAGGGCGCGACTTCTCACCATCCGTCTCATGCGCCGGGTTCTGGCACCCCTAGTACAATTTTAGCGTAGCTTAGCAAGACATTGGTAATCCTAAACCTTGATGGGTTCAGACTACTCTGCAGATAGCATGCCCTCAGGGCTGTCAAAATACCACATCAGATGCTTTGCCACCCTTTGTGCTAGGCCGTAGTTCCCATCCTAGTTACCTGAGGCGAAGGCTGCAGCTAAAATAGCCTATGCTACCTCGGGCAGGACCCAGACCCTACTAGCTTAGCTCGAGTCTGAATTCTAAGGGGCTGCAGTTTAGTCTCAACAAAGTTCCTTAAATCGTGGCAAAAAATAGTGGCGATACGGGCGACCATGTGGGGCGGAAAGTCATGTAGAGCACAAAACAAGAAAGAGTTGAACAGTCTGGCCCTCGCGGTTCATGAAGGAAGTGGTCAACATTAATAAACTGCAAATAGCCCCTCCTGGATGAGTCGGACAATAGGGGACAGTGGATATGCTAGATGACAGTGTCTCGGCTGGTGTCTGATCTTGCTCGGCACAGACATCAGATGCCATCTCGGAGGGGAGAATACAGGAGCCAAACGTGACAGAAAACGGGGGGGGGAAAGGATGTATATGGGCAAGAGGACTTTTTTTAACTGGAGTGTTGATCAACGACTAAGCAGCCTTGGCATTTAAATAATCCATTAAAGGGTAGTGTAAGTATTCACTTTTGATAGATTTATATCAGTGGCAGCTTTAATCACATTGAGGTAAGCATGTTTACCCACTGATCAAGAGCAATTTGGCCCATTGATCAAGGTACATTTGTTCCAGTGCTCAAAATAGTGGACTGCTGTTTTACACTGCAGTTTCCAAAGCTCAGGTAAGACAAAATTAGACTGAACTTAATATCCAGGGATGTGCCGGATACCGGTTAGCTTAAAGGTTATATGTTCAAACTCTGCAAGGGGGAATTGTCAAACTCTCACCTTTATGCCCTTAAACAAGATATTGGAGCTAAAGCCCAGGTTCCTCTTGGGGGATTGTCCAAAGTCACTTTGAGTCCAAGATGTTATGACCAAACACCGCCCTGCTCGCTCTTTAACTGGGCTGTTGTAGAGCATTTATCTTGTTCTTTAGCTGCTTCAGTGATTTGGCTTTGTGTTCTGAATCATTTTCTTCCCTAAAAATGAACTTTCTCCCAAGAGGTTCACTTGCAGTATTTCCTTGTGTTTTGCTCCGTCTTTCATTTGAAGGCAGATTTCCCTCTCGAGTTCGGGGGGGTAGGCGTGGGGTACGGATGAATCTGTCATCATTTCTTCAGCCTCATGTCAGTGTCGCAACCTCTGTGAGCGTGGGTGGTGGCGGGGGTTTGGAGGATGCAAAATGTAAGATGGGGCGTTTGAAGAAAGCATGGGGTGGGGGGTGTGGTGGGTGACAGACAGAAAAATCTTGGGGGGGTCAATGAGAAAGCCGAAGGTAAAAGTCCTTTTTGTTCAGGCGGGAGGTTGTGATGCATGACCGTTTTTAGGCAGTGTCTGATTGGTTTGGTATTGCTCTTTCCCTTCGTAATAATTGAACCAACGCTGACTGGGACAACTAAACACTTGAATATTGTTTTGTAGGTTTATTTTCCTTATTCATATCTCTAACAGCCATGGTGGTTTGTCATTCATAATAATAATTAACAGTTGAATTGAGAATGCAATTTAAATTCCAATTCAGTTCTGAATTGATTTGAGGTAGCACACAGGATGCAGAATTTTAATGTAATTTTTAACTAGAAAGGCAAAGTTTAAATGTTCTAGAAAAAAATATTGACGTATAAAGATTTATTGTCCTTTTATATTTTCACAATTTCACAATATCTTCACTGAATTTCAGTATTCTGTAAAAAGGGAATTATAGATATTCTAAACACATATAATATATCTATCCTATGCACAAACACACACACACCTCCCTTCTTTCTAAAGCAGGTCACCAGCACTCTGGGGGCCCGGGTCAAGGTTACAAGATTTATAGGAGGGCACCCAAGAAAGAGACTTTCCATTGAACTCCTAAGACAAAGTGTTATTTTTTCCCTTCTCACTCCTCCTGGAGAGGGTTGTTCTTCTAGAGGACGAATGTGAGGATAAAAATAGAGAGCAGGCGTATATCAGAGACGGGCGTAGTCATCAGTCTTCACCTGTGCATATTAGCATTGTCAGAGGAGTTTAATTAAGATTATTCCAATTTGACAGCAAAGCCTGAATCCATTACTTATTCTCTATATGTCTCTGTAAGAGTATATGTGGGTGGTGTTTGCACATGCATGCTCTACATGAGCTTTCTCGCTATGTGTTAAAGGTTTGTCTCATTTGCTTGTTTGCTTTTTTATGACTGTGATAGTTTCACCACTTAACTTAGTAGATGGTAATGGCATGCTGCAGATTCTTTGCTATTTAAAATATGCATTTTCAACATAATGAAGTGTTTTCTAGGAACTCATGCAGAATGTTTGTCGCACAGGCACATTGACGATGACATGGGCCGCACTCATGAACTGGAGCACTCTGCTATCAAGTGCATGCGGGGGATTATGTACTGCTACATGCGGCAGTCTGATAAGGTGGGTCACAGCGTCACACCATAGGACAGAACGCAGCAGTGCTGCATGCATCAATTGTGCCTTTTGAAAACTCGAGCAACCTGCTGAAGATCGCTTTATTCACCCCTGGTGAGCGGTTTCATACTACAAAACAACCTTACGGTTCTCTTGATCATTTTTGGTACTGTTCTTTTAAGGTTAAGGTTACGCTTATGAAGCAGCTTGCAGGTCAAACGTCCTTGTGCAGAGTTGGTGCAAGTTTGGCAAGATTGCATAGTTTGCATTTAGCACTGCATGCAATTTGTTGTCCATTGTGACCCCTAAACTTGTTCACATTGGTTGATTGACTAACTTTGCCATGTATTTCTTTATGTAGATTTCCACTGTACCTCAGATTTGTTTTCAAAGAAAATGTACACGCATCCCATACTTTTCACATTTTCTCCAGTTCACCACACTTTCAGGCAACACTGGGTTTTCTGTTCTGTTCTGGGGTTTATTGTAAATCTCAGAAAGAACTCTACACATGGCATGGGGCTTTTTTATGGCCCCACTCAGTGTTTCATGGCTCAACACCAGTAAGGAGTTTTTTTCCCTTCAAGCCTGGCAGGACAGTAGTTGCAATTTTTACTTACCCTACCATTATAATTAGCTCCACCATAAAATAGTGATTTTATTTAGCAATGTATTTTTATATTTACTAGAAATAATATTTATGTTTTTCATGAAATGTTATACAGTTAGTTTAACCAGAAATGAAAATTGTCATCATTTAATCAGCCTTTTTAATCAGACTTTTGTTTGTCTTTGAAAAACAAATTAACATATTTGTGATGAAACCTGAGAGATTTCATTAAAAAAAGAAAAAAAATCCATTGGAAGTCCACACAAACAAAAATTTGATCAAAGCACATGTCAGAGTACACTGGTTCTCATACCTCAAGCAAGCGTGTTTGATGTTCTCTATGTATGTGTGTTTATAATAGTGCTGTCAAATGATTAATCGCGATTAATCACATCCAAAATATACATTTTTGTTTACATAATATATATGTGTACAGTGTATATTTATTATGTACATATAAACACACAATATTATTTTGAAAAATATTGACATTTATTACATGTAATATTTTATTCATATAGTTATATTAAATTATATTTAATATATAAAACTAAACTTTATTTTTCTTAAATATACAGGCCGTGAAAAGGTTTTGCACACTTGTTTTAAAAAATGTTGCATATTTGCCACACTTAAAAGATTAAAATCATCAAACAAATTTTAATATTACACAAAAGATAATGCAAGTAAATACAAAATGCAGTTTTTAAATGATGATTTCAATTATTAAGGGAAAAAAGCTGTCCAAACATACCTGGCCCTACATGAAAAATTAATTGTCCTCTCCTGTTAAATCATGAATGAATGAATGATGCATTTACAGGTGCATCTCAATAATTTAGAATGTCGTGGAAAAGTTAATTTATTTAAGTAATTCAACTCAAATTGTGAAACCGTGTATTAAATAAATTCAGTGCACAAAAGACTGAAGTAGTTTAAGTCTTTGATCCTTTTAATTGTGATGATTTTGGCTCAAATTTAACAAAAAACCACCAATTCACTATCTCAACAAATTAGAATACTTCATAAGACCAATAAAAAAACATTTTTAGAGAATTGTTGGCCTTCTGGAAAAAAAAAAAAAAAAAAAAAAATGTAATGTTCATTACTGTACAGGACTCAATACTTGGTAGGGGCCTCCTGTTGGGCTTAATTGCTGCTCCATTTGGCGTGGCATGGAGGTGATCAGTTGGTGGCACTGCTGAGGTGGTATGAAAGCCCAGGTTTCTTTGACAGTGGCCTCAGCTCATCTGCATTTTTTTGTCTCTTGTTTCTCATTTTCCTCTTAACAATACCCCATAGATTCTCTACGGGCTTCAGGTCTGGTGAGTTTGCTGACCAATCAAGCACACCAACACCATGGTAATTAACCAACTTTTGGTGCTTTTGGCAAAAGGTGCCAAATCCTGCTGGAAAATGAAAACAGCATCTTCAAAAAGCTGGTCAGCAGGAAGGAAGCATGAAGTGCTCCAAAATTTCTTGGAAAACGAGTGCAGTGACGTTGGTTTTCAAAAAAAAAAACAATGGACCAACACCAGCAGACGTCAAGGCACCCAAATAATCACTGACTTCGGAAACTTCACACTGGAATTCAAGCAACTTGGGCTATGAGCTTCTCCACCCTTCCTCCAGACTCTAGGACCTGGGTTTCCAAATGAAATACAAAACTTGAAAAGAGGACATTGGACCACTGGGAAACAGTCCAGTTATTCTTCTCCTTAGCCCAGGTAAGACGCCTCTGACATTGTCTGTGGTTCAGGAGTGGCTTAACAAGAGGAACACGACAACTGTAGCCAAATTCCTTGACACATCTGTGTGTGGTGGCTCTTGATGCCTTGACCCCAGCCTCAGTCCTTTCCTTGTGACGTTCACTCAAATTCTTGAATATATTTTAATTGACAATCTTCATAAGGCTGCGGTTCTATCGGTTGGTTGTGCATCTTTTTCTTCCCCGCTTTTTCCTTCCACTTAACTTTCTGTTAACATGCTTGGATACAGCACTCTGTGAACAGCCAGCTTCTGTGGCAATGAATGTTTGTGGCTTACCCGCCTTGTGAAGGGTGTCAATGATTGTCTTCTGGACAACTGTCAGTACAGCAGTCTTCCCCATGATTGTGTAGCCTAGTGAACCAAACTGAGAGACCATTTTGAAGGCTCAGGAAACCTTTGCAGGTTTTTGAGTTGATTAGCTGATTAGCATATCACCATATTCTAATTTGTTGAGATTTTTTTTAATTTTGTTGTGAATTGGTGGGTTTTTGTTCCAAATCAAAAGCATCACAATTAAAAGAACCAAAGACAAACTACTTCAGTCTGTGTGCATTGAATTTATTTAATACACGAGTTTCACAATTTGAGTTGAATTACTGAAATAAATGAACTATTCCACGACATTCTAATTTATTGAGATGCAAATGTATATAGCCCTTTATTGTGTTGCTGGAACCCAAAGTGATTTACAATCATGTGTTGGTGTCTATCCCCAACACCACCAGTGTGCAACATCCACCTGGATGATGCGACGGCAGCCACAATACAACGGCGCCAGTACGCTTACCACACACCAGCTACAGGTGGAGAGGAAAGAGAGAGATAGAGCCAATTCAGTGGATGGGGATTATTAGGAGGCCTTGATTGACAAGGGCCAGTGGTGGCAGTTTGGCCACTGTGATTGTGAACTGTGATTAACCACATTATTTTAGAAAGCTGAGTTAAATTTCACTAGCCACACCCAGGCCTGATTACTGCCAGACCTGTTGAATCAAGAAATCACTTAAATATAACCTGTCTGACAAAGCGAAGCATGCTTAAATAGCAACACATCATGCAGCGATCTAAAGAAATTCAAGAACAGATGAGAAACAAAATAGTTGCCATGTATCAGTCTGGAAAGGATTATGAAGCCATTCTAAGGCTTTGGGACTCCAGCGAACCATAGTCAGAGCCATTATCCACAAATGGAGAAAACTTGGAACAGTGGTGAACCTTCCCATGAGTGGCCAGCCTACCAAAATTACTCATCCAGGAGGTCATAAAAGAAACCAGAACACAACATCTAAAGAACTGCAGGCCTCACTTGGCTCAATTAAGGTCAGTGTTCATGATTCAACTATAAGAAAGAGACTGGGCAAAAATGGCATTCATGGGAGTGTTCCAAGGCAAAAGCCATTGCTGACCAAGAAGAACACAAAGGCTCGTCTCACATTGCCAAAAAATATCTTGATTATCCCCAAGACTGTTGGGCAAATATTCTGTGGACTTTTGAGGTGTGTGGCACGCTAAAGCTGGCGAAAACCAACACAGCATTTAATAAAAAGCACATCGTACCAACAGTCAAACATGGTGGGGATAATGTGATGGTCTGGGGTTGCTTTGCAGCTTCAGGACCTGGATGAATTGCCATAATTGATGGAACCATGAATTCTGCACATCAGAAAATCCTGAAGGAGAATGTAAGGCCATCAGTTTGTGACCTCAAGCTCAAACACACTTGGGTTATGCAGCAGGACAATAATCCAAAACACACCAACAAGTCCACCTCTGAATGGCTCAAGAAAAACAAAATTAAGGGTTTGGAGTGGCCAAATCAAAGTCCGGACTTAAATACCATTGAGATGCTGTGGCATGACCTTAAAAAAAGCGGTTCTTGCTCGAAAACCCTCCAATGTGGCTGAATTAAAATAATTCTGCAAAGAAGAGAGGGCCAAAATTCCTCCACAGCGATGTGAAAGACTCATTGGCCAGTTTTCGCAAATGCTTGATTGCAGTTGTTGCTGCAAAGGGTGGCACAACCAGTTATTAGATTTAGGGGGCAATTACTTTCACGTAGTGCTAGGCAGATTTGGACAGCTTTTTTCCCTTAATACATGAAATCATTATTTCAAAACGGCATTTTGCATTTACTCGGGTTATCTTTGTGTAATTTAAAATTAGTTTGATCTGAATCTTTTAAGTGACAAATAAGCAAAAAAAAAAAAAAACAGGAAGGGGGAAAAAACCTTTTCACACCACTGTATATACATACATATATATTAAATATACAATAATAATTACATGCACAGTACACACTTATATTATGTAAACAAAAACTTTTATTTTGGATGCGATTAATCGTTTAACAGCACTAGTTGATAAATGTTTATATGTGATAAGTCTAAATTAAATCCGTTCATCATATAAAGTGATCGTAAGACCTTTCTTAAACCACTCAACTGCTTATTTACTTGCGTTATATGAACTTTTTGAATCGGAAATTTTGGTGTAATTGACTTCTAAATTGAGGAACAGAAATCTTTCAGGTTTCATTACAAATATCTTCATGTGTTTCGAAGATGAAAAAAACCTCTTATGGGTTTTGAATGACACAGGAGTATGTAATTAATGAAGGAATGTTTATTTTTGGATGAACTGCTTTCAAGTTTTCTTTATAAACTGGAAATCAAATAGCTTTTCTGTGGTTTTAACAGTTGGATGCTGCTGTAATCAGGGTCTTGACAACGTTCCCATGGCGAGCTGCCTGGAGTTGCTGCGGTCATTTGCTTAGTTGTTGGGCTTCCTATTTTGGTCCTGCTGGTAATGTGTGTGTGTGTGTGTGTGTGTGTGTGTTTAACCACCAACTGAAAGGAAATGTTAAGTAATTAACATTTAACATTCTTTTAACATTTAAAATGACACACTGTCAAATTGCTCGTAGTGATTTACTACTGGTGAGATTTTGCCAATACCTCCCTTCATATATGTACAGTACACAATTATTTACATATAAAAGATCCCTGGAAAAGTTTTTTTTCATGTTCCAACGGTTGTAGAACATTGCTAGATACAAGACTAACTTACTACAGGTTATATTTTGCCAATATCTCCCTTATGGTATGTACAGTACACAAATATATTTAAAAAAAAACTACAGTAATTCACCAAAATAATTTTTTCATGTTCCACAGGTTGTAGTACGTTACTAGTTACAAGACTGACTTCATGTGAACTTTTGCTAGTATCTCCCTTACTGTATGTACCATTCACAATTATTAAAAAAATAATAATAATCTATAAGACCCCAAAAGAGATTTTTCACGTTCCAAAAGTTGTAGTATAAAATATTGATGTACTTTATGTACAATAAGGGAGGTATTAGCAAAATTTCACCTATGTAAGTCAAGTCTAGTCACTAGGAACGTACTACAACCTTTGGACGTACTCCCGGAGAACGGGAGAATACTTTTGAGATTCTTTGCTCACGGATGTGCAAAGGCGAGTTTTCTGTCGAATTTTAACCACTGAATTTGTGGAAGCGAATTTGGAAAGTCAAATGGACCGAAATTTGCCTGTCGAATATTATACATCGTATTTTTAAACAGATTGAATATTTTGGAAGTGAATTCTGGAAGGTGAATATGGATTATTGAATTTTTGATTATAAAAATGTGTGTGAAATATTTTTAATTGAAATATTCACAGCTTAAATAAACAACCATGTTAAATTGCAAGCCCTGGAAATACAAGGCATTAAAAGGCAAGCACTGTTAATGCAATGCATTATTTTTTCAGTTAGTGCTATTCAACGTTTTTTTTTGTTTCAAAGACATATGGCATTATTTTTCTTCTGTACTTTTTGGTTATGTACTGATGCACTAATGGTTGGGAGGCTGACTTTAACAGTAAGAATAGTCTAATTTCACATGCAAAAAGAGCTCATGTTAATGCGGATTTTACAGTTGGCCATTGCTCTATTGCAACTGTTCTCTCCCGGCGTAGACCTGAGCAATTACGCCTCTCTTGTGCCTTTGAAATTGTTCCATTTCATTTATTCCTGACCCCCAAGACCTGATTTGCAAGAAAGCTTTTCTGTGTCTTAATTATAATGCCTCGTTTATGCAGTTAATTACACAGTGCAGTGCACGTTAACATCTGTCTTATAGCATTCACAAAGAACATTGGCTTTTTAATAAACTCACAATGTGTTGCAACTGTTCATATCATCGGTTCCCCAGGTATATTCAACAGACGTGTTTACTGTGGCATGCTGCTGATAACACAAACACACTGTGAAAAATAAGTCACAAACAGATGAAAAGCAGAAAGGAAGCATGAATGCTTGAATTATAGTTAAGACATGCATGAGTTTCTTCTGCAGCTTTAAACTGATCTTTATGCACTCAGAAATACATGCATAAGAAGACTTATTTCACCAAGCAGCTAGCTTTGATGAGTTTAATAAAGGTGAATCAAAGTCACACATAATAAATCACTTTGATAGAGTTTCTATTTTGCCAAGTAGTGTGTCATAGAATAATAGATGTTCCTTTAGCAACTGAAGGTTACTCGATGCCCTGTTGTGCTTTCAGTTTTTATTGGCTTAATTTTACAGGCAGTAATGACTAACAGATGTTTCAAATGTCATATTTTGTCTCACAGGTGTCTTTATCACTCTTTTTGCCTCTATCTATATTTGCTTTACTAAGACGTGGATTTGGACCAAGGGATGAGTGTTTTCTTTTTTGCAGAAACTTACAGATGTGTTTGGCCTGTTCCTTTTCGATACTACACTCGTACTGCGTCTTGCTAGATGCATATGGGAAAAATACTTTTTTCTCCTGAACTGAAGCCTGTTTTCATTCACGCAGTGAAACTGCATGGCCATTGGTTCGTGCAGTGTATTAAAAACGAACCAATGGCTAGGCGGCGAAGCTGCACGAGCCTATGGCGACGAAGCCCGCCAAAGCCCACTAGAATGGGTGGGGCATCTGGCTATATAAGCTGACGTTCGCCACAGGATTCTCAGATTTCTTCTCCTTCAGCGACGACTCTATGTCTCTATGCTGATCCGAAGCCACTCGCCGTTGACACGCCTTCGCAGCTGGAATCGGGACCTCTCAGCATGGCTGACCTGCTTCTCTGCCGCTTCAGCGATGCAGCAGTTCCGGTCCGTTTCCCCTGCCACCATCCGGTGATACTAAAAGAGCTTGGTGTTGTTGCAAATGTTCCTGCTTGCGGAAATCCCATGTGAAAGTTGCGCTCACGGGAGCTATTTGTTCCCATTGTGAGAACTTCAGTCTCGCCTCTCTCTGCTCACAGATTGCATTCTTTTCAGAGAGCGACTCCGCCCCTCGCGCCTTCCCGTTTTCTTCCTCCCAGGGACCTGTGAGGAAAAAACAGCGGGGCAGAGGGCTCGAGCGACAGGCTGCGAGCGAGCCCACGTCGCCCAGATCCTGCGTGCCTCGCTCTCGCCCCAGAGAGAGTATTCTCCCGTCCTTTTCTCCCAGTCTGGTCAGCGTCCCTCTGCTAGTGTGAGCGACCTGATCTCATTTGGGGGAAGTGAGGACGAGCTGCTTGATGACGGCATGTCATTGGCAGCATCGGATGCAGAGGAGCTGTTGGGCTCGGTGAATGACCCCACCCCCTCGCCATCGTCCGCGCCCAGCGCCACTAAAGACGGGATGGATGCCGAGCTTCTCCATATCCTCTACAAAGGAGCTGGGTTTAGAGTGGTCTACGCCAGAGGAGCCCTCCCGCAGCCGTCTGGATGAGTGGTTCCTGCCTGGGCGCCGCCAGGCCCCTCGTCAGCGTTCCTCTCCGTTTTTCCCAGAGGTCCATAACGAGCTCACCAGATCGTGGCGCGCTCCCTACTCCATGCCTCCATACTGCTTCTTCATCCGCCCTCACTTTCATCGACGGCACTGAAGAGAAAAAATAGGTTATGAATAAGTCACACCTCCCATTAGAATTGACCCGTGGTCACCGAGTAGTATAATCTCTCCCCTAGATGGATTATTTCTCCTAGTCACCTCCCCTCGTCGGTAATAGATTTGACGTCAGTGGTCCGAGCCGCACTCTGCCCCAGCCGCCCACGGCCATCGGCGGGAGAGCAAACCAAAGGCCGCTCACCCCGTAAAGCCATGTAGGCACCACCTAGCATTCGTTGGACGCGCATACATTCAGCTGGTCCTAGGCGGCCTTCGTGCGCTCATTAGGCGGGGGTCCTGGGGGTTCACTCGGGGGGGGTGGGGGGTGGGGGGGGGTTGGCGTCGGGGGGGTGGGTGGTCCACTACTTAGGTTTTGTCATCTGACAAAAAAGCACGGGTAACAAATTGTGGAATACTCGGCCCGACCTTTGGGCCCTGCACCTCTGGCCGCTCGACAGGAGCCTTCGAGCCTCCCAGGGCGAGTCTTAAACACAATTTCGGAGGCAAGAGCCCCGTCTACGAGACACCTCTACGCCCTTCTTTAAAGTAAAGTTTTCGTTTCTCCGCCGTGGTGGTTCTAAACAAAAACTGTGGCAAAAAAGACCCTATACTTGAGATTTGGACAGATGGTATTTAATTTATGCAAGAGTGGCTGGATAAGGAACGCTCCCCAGCCCCAAGCCTCAAAGTCGTATGTGGCTGCTCTCTATAGCGCCTTATCATACCCATATTGAGGGCCAATCGGTGGCAGACGAAAACAGCACGGTATCGCGTTCTAAGGGGTGCCAGGATGCCTGAATCAGCCTCCCTCGTACCCCTACCGTCTTTCATGGGATCTGACCAATGTGCGGGAGGCACCTGGAAGGGCAACACTTTCGAGCCTACCCAGTCTGTCAACATTCGTTCGCCATACGCTAAAGAATGCCTTGCTTCTCAGCATCTGGAATAAATTAAAGCGACGGTAGTACCCCATACGGGTGCTCTCCACTCCTTTCAGAGCACAGGTCATTACGCTCTCTCCGCGCTTCCTCCAACTGAAGATGACAGAGAGCTATCTCTGCTCTGCCCCGTCAGAGCTCTGAGAATCTATATTGAACGTTCCGCCCACTATAGGCAGTCGGAACAACTCTTTGTCAGCTTCAGTAACCGCACCAAAGTGCTTCCGGTTACAAAGCAAAGACTCTCTAGATGGATAATAGACGCCATCTCGCTAGCATACTCTTCCTTGGGCCTCCAAATCTCCATTGGAGTACGGGCCCACTCGACTAGAGGCATCGCCCAGTGGTGTGTCCATTGCGGATATTTGGGAGGCGGCCGGCTGGGCCTCGCCATCCACATTCACAAGGTTTTATAACCTTACAGGCCAGGCTTGCAGGCAGGGTCTTACGCTTGAAGTGAATGCACTGTGTAACGATCTGGCAGAGAGACCTTGGTTGTATCACGCTCAAGCTCTTGGCATAGTTCAGCCTGTTAGCTCTCGAACCCTGGGTCATTTTCTTGCGATAAAAGGACGTACTCTGGACCGATTTAAACCAAGGCAGGTTTCGCTGACTTAGGAAGATAAGCACGTCTTACCTTGGGGTTGGTGTTAACTCCTCTATGGGCATTGGTTTTGCTATGGAAGTTTGATACTTGTAGTCTTTCCACTACATAGCAGAGCACCGTTGATTGTACTGTGTTCCCATATGCGTCTAGCAAGACACAGTACGAGTTTTGGGTTTAGCCAAAGGGCTCCCGTACTTGGTTACTAACGTAACCTTGGTTCCCTTAGATACAGGAACGAGTACTGCGTTGCTAGCCTTGCTATGTAGCTGCACGACTCAGTCGTCGCTTCAGTCAAGTAACCTGAGAATCCTGTGGCGAATGCCAGCTTATATAGCCAGATGCCCCGCCATATGGGAAAGGCTTTTTCCCATATGCGTCTAGCAAGACGCAGTACTCGTTCCCATATCTCAGGGAACTGAGGTTACGTTAGTAACCAAGTACGTTATACAGCTGTGTAACTGGTGTGAAAAAAATCATTGTGTATCTGGAACAGAAGAATGCCTCTCATGACCTGACGAGAGAGGGGAAGTAAAGAATAAAAAAATGGGCCACTTATTTATAACACTTAAAATATGCTGTAGGGCCCGTGTGTGTGGTGCAGTCAGTGGGAAAGGTCGGCCCAGTTTTCTGCTGTATTGACGGGTGAAGGGTCCCTTCCATAACTCTAGGATTATGTGAATGACTGCTAGAGATGGCTTTAGTCATGCGGTTCATTTTTCATGTTGCTTTTGGTTTACCGGCTTCTTTGCAACATGTATTAACTTTTTTGTATCTGTGTTAAGGACAAAATAGTCAAGGGATGTTGTTTGTTATATTGTACACACTAACATTTTGAGCTAGAGCAGAGAATCCCACTGTGTCTCCAGGATTATAGAAGAGATGATATTCGATTAATGCATGTGTGGAAGATTGGAGAAATCCTTGGGGCTGTGTGGGATTTATGGGATACAGTCTGTGTGTGTGAAAATATCTTGATGGTCCAGTGTCACAACTAGTAGCATTCATCCAATATGGGTTGTTAAATGTGTGTGTTTTGTGTACATCTCATTTGTTATCATTGAATTATAAATTACATATAGCCAGTACACAAAAATTCCATTAAAATTATTAAATATAAAAAAAAAAGTTGATAATATTAGAGGGAAAATCCCCAACGGCCATAGTTATTAGATCAAAATAGACTACTTTTAAATTCAAAATAGACTAGTATATCTGTATATATCGATTAATCAACTGATATTTGGCTGTCACTAATGTGTAGTGCATCTGCAATGAAATCTTTGATTTATTTAGTTTTTGTTTTGTTTTTCTGCTTTTTTATTTGTTTTTTTTTGCAGTTTATGCCTCATTTTTGTGCCACATTAAATAATCATGCATATATATTTTGCGACCTCATTCTCAACATCTGGGAAAAAAACCCTGCGGCAGTCACGTCTGCTGGGTAGGTGATTGGTTTTCTGTGGTGATTCAGTGCAGAAGCCTTACCTATCGTCTGCATAATCTTCATATTTACTTGAGTTTATGACTCACATCTGTTCAGTGTACCGTTTATTTATCATCTTCATCTCTTTCTGTTTGATCACCTTTTAATTTAATCTGTTTGTTATGTCTTCAACTCTATAACAATCTGGTTTTTAATAAGCAAACTTTAGAGCAAATATCAATATCTGCAGCATGTGTCACGATTGGTCTGGGCATCTTTCACAGGAGAGAAATATGACATCCACTGCATTTAAAATGAATTTCTTTTCATCATAAAAAATAAGAATGTACTGTTTTTAAAAAGCTGTGTTTATTTTGTGCATGTATGCTAGAATTAATGTCACAGTAGACCTTTACTGCTTGCAGCTATGAACTGCACTTCGTCTTTTGCCTGATCAGAGAATCATCCAGTGACCTTAACTAAATTACTTTATAATAGAGTGAATGCAGAAAAAACATGTTGGATTGTCTCTAATACATGCTGTACATCTGTTTTTTGGGAGATAATCATTATTGAAATGTCCTTTTATCGTTCCTATCCAATATTGTTAACTTATAAACTTTATTATGCCATCATTATTATTCTTCCTACATCCATCCAAACAATTATGAAATCACTTAATATGAAGTACACATGTAGCTTCAAATTGATGTTGCCACAGCAATTCCTTTTGTATTAATACCCAACATTCAGCACATCTTCCCAAAATTGCATGTCTGAAATCAGCTTGCGTGCAAAAATATCATCGGCATTATGGCATTTTCAAATGTTTTTGCTTTTGTATCATTGGTGGCAGAGAATGTATTGTGTCCAGCAAAGCCCTAAAAACTCTAAAGCTTGAGTTATGTAGATAATTATCCTGATTGAGCATCTATTTCAAGCCAAGTAGACATCTGGGAGCACTACATCTTTCTTGCGGAGAGATGTACGCATTCAGAGTTGCTCCCAAATACCTACGTCATCTTAATTGTAATTTGCAGTTTGTAAGCTAATGTACATTTACTGATATAATGTAATATTACAGAATGGTACTTTAAATGAGATAAAATTGTGTTCAGGAGCACAACTATGATCTGCAGAAATATCAATACACTCCTCCTTTTTTTTTTTTTCTTCTGACTCGCTTACCTTAGTAAGCATTTGATAAATTATGAAACGGCCAATACCTTGGTTATATCTTGCATTTTTCATTGACTCTACTTTTTTCCTCCGTCTTTTCTCTCTCACTCTAATATTCTCACAGGTGGAAAAGTTTAAGCAGGACCCGAGTCCATCCACGTGCCTGCAGTCAATATTTAACTTGCAGACCGGAGATGAGGTTTATTCATATGAAGAGTACAGCCATCTACAGGTGCTTCCCACACTTTATTCACACACTATATTCATATAAACTGCCCAAAAGTTGTTTGCTTTACATAAGTGATATGTATGCTGCCTGTCACTCTCAATCAAAAAAAGTCATTATATACTATGAGTATCCTCTCTAACAGTACTGAGAATTTTGTAGTGAGCTCTTGTGTCCTTCTCTTTCAGTATTTGATTATATTTTATGGATTATCTCATCTCATTCTTTATGACTGCTTGTTTATTTCATATATGCTGATGTAATATCTGCTGACTGGTCCAGCGGTCAACAGCCCACAAAATGAATTCAACCTTTTGAATTAAACTATTAAAATTCAATTTTGTCCAGTAATGGGTGTAACGTTTATTATTATTTATTAGCTCTAAAAGGGGAATATTTATGACGAATCATAACTGGTTATGATTCATAATAAATATTTAGATTATATCTTCGAATTAACTATAGCAGAATCAATATTACAATTATTTGATCTGTCCGTCCACCGAGCAGACAATATAATCATTTATCAATTCAAGGAATATTTATTTTCTGGCCACGGAACAATAAACTGTCCTTCTTTGTACAGTGCTAGCAGTAATTCTTAGCCAAATGTAGCAAGGGTTCAAACATTCATTGACTTTGAATTGTGAGCAGCAAACAGAGGCAATCATTTGTGAATATAAGGGATTTAATAAAATGAAACTATATCTAACATATAACTAACTAAAACATATATACACAGAATGAAACAAAGTAAGGAAAAGATAGAGAATAGAAAAGAATGGCAGTATTTCACATCACTTAACCACAACCTCTGAAAATCATCAAAGAATCCAATAATCGCCTTAAAAGGGGCTGAGATTTAAACACGCATCTAAATAATTGTAAGCTGTTACTTGCATTGGTTTCGATTGCTGAAGAAGAGTCCGGATGCGGTAGATAACGGAGGTCTTTTGATGAGTTCGTGAGGAGTCAGCTGGAAGTTTTTACTTCTGGTTCTTCTGAAGAAGAAGTCCACAGCGACTAACGTTACTTGAAAGTAAAAAACTGCCGGAAAATAAAACTCAAGAGGGAGGTCTTGAGAGTCCTGAAAGGTGTTGTCTCAAAACGAAGAAGAAGTTTTCTGAGCAAAAGTTATTTTGGGCTAATCGTTTTTTGAGAGTTCCTATTCTGTGTGTGTTCTGACCAATGAGAGACATGGATTTTGAGCGGGAGAATCTTCTTTGTCTCTTGTTTTATGGCTCATTTGCATGCTTTATGGCCGGTCTGGAACATCCGTAGTTTTAACCCAAAATATCGTGCGAGTCATATGATGCGTTTCACAATCACATACTGTACGTCATTGTCCGAGAAAAGAAGAACGGGTGACATTGATACCAAGAAAAAATAATCTGGAATAGATTAAACCAAAGATACAAACATACACCTGAATATAAGTGTTTTATGGCTTTACTAATACAATAACGAGTGGTAACCTCATCTAATCAACAAGGGAATGTACACACCACATGCATATACCAGATACAATTATAACTGATTAATTATAGTCTAAAATAAAGAAATGTCTTTATGTGTGTGTGTGTGTTAGTTTGGGTGTGTGTGTGTTCGTTTGGCCATTCACAGCTCTAAGTGGAATGTTTTTGAACTCAGATTCCAGGATTCTCGTGGGGGCTGGTTCTAATCTTCTTTGACGGCGAAGAACCATTTGGCAATTTACAACCCCTATACAAGTAACATCTCTGACCAGAACTGTAATTTATATGCAAATGTCAAAAGGCTAAAAGGGGTCTTTTAAGCCATAAACAGTCCAACTATCATGCATGATCCTACGCAGACGCTACAGCCCCCCTTTTGGCTGACGAAGTTCACCTGTACACTTCGTCAGACAACAGTTTTCATGATGGTCGGACAGCAGGTGGATCATGATTATCGGGTAGCAGGTGGATCCTAATACTGATGGCAGGTGTATCAGGATTGACAGATTGGCAGGTGGATCAGGATTGTCCAGATGGCAGGTGAATCAGATTTGTCATAACATAGCGCAGTAGTTGCAGCTTCGCTTCTTTCCTCTTCCAGTTGCCACTTACACGGATCCTCAGCGGGGGTGTTAACCTTGGTCAGGTTCAGCATTGTCTCTGCCGGGGTCCCTCTCTTCCGGTGGCTCTGTTTGAAGGTTCGAGGAAGGGCAGCTGTGCACCTGTTCATGGACCTTTGCACCCCGTTGACTCTGTTAAACAGGACAAAAGCAAGACCGAGTGTTAGGGTGTACCCGATTGCTGTGGCAAGGAAAAGTGCCGTGTCGGCAGAGGTCCAGGATCGGGCGACGGGAAAGGTGTTCTGGACAGGCTTCCGAGACAGTGCTTGGAGGGCTGTGTGGGCATCTGGGACCCCCCTTTCTTAATGCTCAGTTCCAATTCAGGTTCCATGGTGAGATTGTGGTTCCTGAAGAAGGCTGGCATTTCTACCTCGGATTGGTACTCTTCACTTGGAAGGTGGTACAGCGCCAGGTCACCGAGGTGGAGTATGGCACCTTTGGGCACTTGAATCCACATATTCTGGTTGGGCAGGCTGACACGGGTGGCAGTGTCATTCTGGTCATAGGTCAGTGTGGTGGTACGGGTGGGCGTGTTGACGAGCCACCGATTTGCCACAATCTCTGCTTGTGTTTCTGTGACTTGTGAGCGAGACTTGGCCTCAGCGGGGCAGAGTGTCTCTCTTTGCATGGGTTGTAACCCACATATTCCTTCAGTGCTGTTTCTGAGGAGGGGTTTGCTGGGGCAGAGATAATGAATGTCTTTAGTCAGGGTACACATGCGCAGGTTTGGGCCAAGTATAACTGTGGGTTGTCGTCGTGGTAGGCTACCATATCTGGTGTGTGTATTCTGATGTGAGTGTTTCACTGCCAAAATCCAACATTGACAATGTCTTTGAGTCTGTAAATGTTGTCGGATTCAATGATGGGTAGATTCAGAAGGAACGCCATCTCGCTCTGCTCGGGGTCAACATGTAGCAGGATGGACCCTCCCAGGGAGTAGGCAAGGTGGGCTTGAAGAGGGTCAGCTGGACGGGTAGTTACAGAGGATAACACTGTTTGTACTAGGCTCAGGGGCACCAGATACGGAGGAATTCTACCCATGGCTAGGCTGTCAATGGAGGAGCCCACCTCACGGAGCATGTCAGACATCAGTGCGGTGACCAGCTGAGATTGGGCAACATCATTCTGTATAACTGAGAATAACTGTTTAACGGATTTCACAGTTTGGTTCAGCAGGACACTGTGGGTGTTCAGAACCACCAGGGTACCCTTCAATGATTTGCCTATAGTCTGTAAGGTTTGGCCCTGTAGTGTGAGTTGTTCTCTCAGCTGGGGCATCTCAGTCTGGATCTCCCTTACATGTTGCTTCAGGGTAGATAGGCTCACGGAGTTGACACTGGTCACTCCCAGGTTAAACAGGGTTCCAACGGCAGCAGCAGCTCCGAGCAAGGCCCCTAGGAATCGTTTGTCACGCCTGTTATGTCCGCTTAGCTCTGCTTGGGTGACAGTCATTTTTGCAACTGAGTGAGCATGTGTTTGATATCGGCTTCTGCGTGAGCGAGGGTATTCTCAGTCCATCGGGCACCTCTACAACTGTAGTGTGCGGCTGCCTGGGGATTATGTGTCTTGTAGACATTTCGGGGGTCAAGTCGGACGTACACCTTCTGGGTGTGAGACCTACAGTTGGTCATAAGAAGTCCAGGTTGGTCCCTCAGTGCAATGCCTGATGCTGGACCTGGTGATGTGATATCAGGTTGCGGCTGTCCTCTGTTTAGCTGGAGGCAGAGGATGGAGAGCCACAGCAGCATCCTGGTTCAAAGAAAAAGGGAGAAAGGCAGTGGATCAGTATGGGACGTTCTTGTCTGTTCAAGACAGTCTTTGTTTGAGGACTATAGCAAGGCCTAGTTAGCACTAGCCTCCCCCTGTCTTTCCCTGCCAGCAGCCACATGTCTCTTGATCTGGTTACGATGGACCCATTTGAAAACTGGTTCTTTCTGTCCCCGACTCAGCTTGATCCGATATGCGACAGGGGAGAGTTTGTCCACAATCTCATGCGGTCCTGTCCAGTGTGGCAGAAACTTCTTTGACAGCCGATGAGAGGTTGTCTGAGGAGGCTGTGCAAAGCTGTAGTACCAGACCCTGTCGCCCACATCCAGTTCTTTGTGTGACGCCTTCCGGTCGTAATATGCTTTCTGGCCTTCTGCGCTCTTTTGGAGTTGTTGTTGGGCAAAAGCAAATGTAGTTCTCAACTGCCGGTGTAGTTTATCAAGGTATTGATGAGTGGTGTAGGCGGTGACGAGGTTGGAGTCTCCTGGCTGGTACAGCAGGTGCAAGGGCAATGTCATTTGCCGGCCTGTCATTAGTTCAAAAGGAGGCACACCTGTTGATTCTTGTGGAGATGCTCTGATAGCCATGAGCACCAGGGCAGTTTCACATCCCAGTCCTTTTGATTAGCAGACACATATTTTCTTAGCATACTGACCACAGTCTGATTCGTCCGTTCCACTAGGCCCGAAGAGATTGGATGGTGACTGATGTGCAGTTGAGCTTGTACTCCCAGGAGTTTCCAAATATGCTGCATGATCTCAGCTGTGAAATGGGTGCCTCTGTCTGAGTTGACTCTCAGCAGCAGCCCGAACCTGGAGAAAATGTGATTCAACAGGAGATATGCTGTAGTTTGAGCAGTGTCATTGGGTGCTGGGAGGCATTCTACCCACTTTGTGAATTGGCACACGACTGTGAGGAAATACTTGTTGCCTCTTGTTGACCTGGGTAAGGGTCCGACCCAGTCAATTTGAAGGTCTGACCACGGAAACGTGACTCCTCTGCGCTGCAGTGGGGCTCTGTGATTTGGGTTAGACGGTTGGAATTGGCAGCAGACAAGGCATCCTTTCACGTACTCTGCCACATCTTGCTGCATGCCGGGCCAGCATGCCACTTGTTTGAGTGTCTCATAAATGGCTCTTGTGCCATGGTGTCCCGCACATGGTGCGTCGTGAGCATACATCAGCATCACCCCCCTTAGGCAGTGTGGCACCACAAGCCTTGGTGCAGTGAGGTCATCAGGGGCATAAAACAAGATGTTGTTTATCACACGCAGCATGTGTGTTAGGTGGTATAGGCGTTTGAGGATTGGGGAAGCAGCAAGTTCATCAGGTGTGATAGGGTGGCTGGAGGGGTCAGAGAGGTGGTGAAGGATGGTTTTGATGGCGGAGTCAGAAGCTTGCATGTCGGTAATGTCATTAGTGGAGATTTGAGGAGCCAGCGTAAGCGGCTGTGAGGTGGGCATTGTGGTGGGTTGAGTGTGTTTGCTGCGGGTTAGGGCTGCCACGTTAAGGGTGGGTTGGTTGGAGTTTTTATATGTTACTTGTTTTTCGCTCTTAATCTTTGTTGGGTTTGTTTTTTGAATTTTTGTTGCTTCTTGGGTGTGGGTTTTTTTTGGGTATTTTTCGTTTTTTGCTGTGTTTGTTGTTTTTGTGTATGTGTTTTTCGTTTGTGTGGGTTTCTGTGTTTTCCTATTGTTGTTTGGATTTCCCTGTTTTGCTTGTTTTTGCATGTGATGGGGTTTGTTGTTTGTTGGTGGAGACCATAACTCGCGTGTAGTGCACCTGCTTTGGCTAGGGTATCTGTTTGGTCGTTGAGGTCCTTGTCTGGACCAGGTTGCTTTGAGTGTCCTTTCACTTTCTTCCAATAGACGATCATATCATGTTCACATGTGATGTCGTCGCATGCCTGGAACAGGTGTTGGTGTTTAACTGGTTTGTTGTTTGCTGTCTTGAAACCATTTTGCTTCCAGCCTGGAAGATGGCATGTAAAGCCAAGTCTGGCATAGTTGGAGTCTGTGCAGATGAGCAGTTCTCTGATGTTACAGGTTGATGCTATCTGCAGGGTTATGAGAATAGCTGCTATCTCAGCATATTGTGACGATTGTGGACCCAGCTTGAAGTGTTGTGGTGGGCAGGGTCGATCATTTAGCCAGAGAACACCAGCACCTGCCCTTAGGATGCCCTCGTGGTTGTAGGAACATCCATCGACGTAGGCTGTGGGCATGCCTTGGCAGACATTTTCGTCAAAATACCTGTGGCAGGTAGGTGGCGGTGGTTGGGGCCTTTCTGCTTCTACGCTCTCAGTCGGTGTGTCATCGGAGCAGCTTTGGCAGGCTGCCAGGCCGTTTCCCAGCGCCGACTTGTGATTTTGAGCATATCGTGCTTCCACGTTGTGCCCCTGGAGAGCCATTAGCCATGTGGCTATGTATGCGTTTGTGACCACACCGTCGCGGATGCGCTGTCTGTTGAGGAAAGTGACAGGCTGGTGTCAAGTCTCTATGATCACTTTCTGTGCTCCAATGTAGTTGGAGAAACGCTGGATGCCCCACACAGTGCAAAGCAATGCTTTTTCACAGTCTGAGTATTTGCAATCTGGGGGAAGAAGAGTCTTGCTGGCATATGCGACCACCCTTTTGTCCTGGTCATGCCGTTGGTATATACCAGCGCTGAGGCAGTGGCTGGAAAATCCAGCGTCCAAGTAGAACTCCTTCTGTGGATCTGGGTAAGCCAGACATGGAGCAATGCACAGATGTTGTTTCAGCTCATTCATGGCATTTTGCTGTTCGTCTGTCCAGGCGAAGGGGCAGTCCTTTATCAGGAGGGCAGTGAGAGGGCGTGCAATGTCAGAATAGTTCTCAATGAACTGCCTTGAATAGTTGCACACGCCTAGAAAACTTCGGAGTTCCGAGACATTGGCAGGTGGTTTAATGTTCTGAATGGCCTGGATTCGGCTGGTTTGTGGCTCAATACCTCGTGGTCCGATGAGTATGCCCACGTAATTGACCTTGGTTTTGCACCATTGTCCTTTGTGGAGGGCAATCTTGGCACCGGCGGTGGTCAGTTGGTGCAGGACGTGGTCAATTTCTTTCAGGTGATCGGTCACCATCATGTGTTTCATCAGAAGGTCGTCAACATAAATTAAGTTCCCTCTTACCCTGGCATCCAGGCATGCTTTGTTGAGGAAGATGTTAAATTAGGCTGGTGAGTTGGCATAGCCGAATGGGCACCTGGTGAAGGTGTACTGCCGAGTGCTAAAGGTGAAAGCCAGCTTGTGTTGGTCATCTGGATGCACTGGTATAGTCCAAAATCCTGAGGCCACATCAAGAGTGGAGAAGATTGTGGCTCCTCTGATTCTTGGTATCTCCTGTTCCAGCTGGGTCATCGGCCATCGCGACAATGGCACCTGTTGATTCAGTTTCCTATAGTCGATGGTCGGCCGCCACTTGACGTTTGATTGATGAACAGGCCAGATGGGGGCAGAGTAGGTGCAATTACACGGACGAATGACACCCTTCTCAATCATAGAGTTGATGATCTCCTGTACGGATTCGTACGATTCAAGGGGGATCTTGTATTGCTTGACAAAAGTGGGTGGAGCTTTTGGGTGCGTTGGGACACGCACAACATGGAGGTTAGTGAGGCCACAATCTAAAGAGTCCTTGGCAAATGATTCCTTGTATTTGTAAAGGACTTGACGGAGTTTGTGGCGGTCTGCATCCTCCTGTATGGCATCAGCATCTTTCAGAATTTGCTGGATTGTGTCTCAAAACCTGGGTATGGCTCTGCTGTCGTTAATTCCTCTCTGCTGTGGGCGGTCAGAGGTGCAGTCACGCTGCCATTTATGCAGGTGGAGTGGTTAGAGACCATGTACAAGGCAAAGTGTTGGTCTTCTGTCTTCTACACACCTGCTCCTTGACCACTGGCATGACTGAGGTTATGGTGATGATCTTGAAGGGTGCTGTTAACACTGTGTGGCCTGAGCTTTCTTCTGGAATCATTGGATCTGAGATGGGTCCAATAATTGGTAGAATTAGTTCAAAGTCATGAAAGTCATAGCTCACTAGCCAACCCAGACGGTACGCCTTAGGCACTCTGACATCCGTTGCCATGCAGTTATTGAACAAGATGTAGGTTGCCCGAGATGTTACTTCAACGAGGGGTGTGGCTTCCAAAGTGAGGCCCAGTTCCCCACATTCGGGTGAAGGTTGGAAGAAGCCTAGGGTGTGACTGAGAGTTTGGCCGCTTCGCAGGTTGAGTCGAACAGCGACCCCTTTGGTGTAAGCTGGTACTACAGTCTCTTTTTCATTGATTAGCATGCAGGCCTCAGGGATGGTTTGGCCTGACAGGAGGTTCTCATGGGTGACAGGAACTGTGGGTGACTGTGAGGTCATTGGGGCCCATATCACTTCATTGATCATGTCCACGTGAGCCCTGAGGCGAATCAGAACGTCCGCTCCGATGTAGACATCATGCGCTGCATCTGGAAGGACCAGGAAGTAATGGGTTAGACACCTGTCATTCCACCTCAAGTTCAAGGCACAGGTGCCCTTGGCAGTCACCATAGCTGATGGGCAGGGATTCAAGGGGAATCGTGTGCGCTTGTTAGCAAAAGGATTGTTCGTTGTGTGCTGTTTGAGAGCACTGAACAGTGAGAGGCTGATGGCTGAATTGTCTGCCCACAGTGCTAGTATGGGGTCTGTTGTTGTGACATCATTCAGTTGTAAAAAGGGGACCCCCCCCCCCCCCCCCCCCCCCTTAAAGTGGGGTCCGTATGGTCAGAGTCTTTGGCTATGGAAAGTAAAGAGCACGACCTGAACCTTGATTGGGACGAGCGTTCCCCGGGAATGGCGGCGAGATCTCCCCGACCTTGTTTTTTTTTTTTTTTTTAGACCTGACAGTCTGTCTGGGTGGACTTGGTGACTGCGAGAGGCAGAGGTTATTGACTGAGCCTAGATTTTCAGTTGTTTAAAATCTAGCAATGGTTCAAAGCGATCTAGCAGGTCTTTGCCAATGAGGAGAGGATATGTGTCAAATGGAGAAATGTACACAGGGTGCACAAAGTTCATAGGGCCGATGGTCAGGTGAATTGGAGCTACCTGTTCAAGTTGAACCTCATTTTGGCTGTAGGTTTGCACATTCAGCACACATTTCTGAGTACTTAAGAGTTCGATTCTGTTTCTTGCTGCACTTGAAGTCTGTCAAAAAGTTGGCTTGACATTAACGTGAGGTCAGGTCCAGTGTCCAATAGGGCCTCCAGCCTCAACTCATTTTCTATTGTGATGGCCAGGTAGAGTTTTTTGGCCACCCCAATTTTCGATTAGGTTCCCTAGGAGTCTTGGCACTGGGGCTTGTGTGGTGACTGGCAAGCAGTCAGAGCTGGTCTTGTGTGGCTCGTCAGGGAGGCAGACCACCAAAACCGCACTTTCTGGTACTTTGCGGTCCTGGCTAGAGGTGTGTTGCGGGATGTTGGCTGGTTCAGGCGGTTCCACAGTCAGCTGAGGTGGTTGAGTGATGTCACCACTTGGTGCTGAGAATCTGGTTATGTGGTTAACTGCTGCGCAGTATCTGGTTGCAGGAAGTCCATTTTGAGGGGACTTGATGGGGTGTTGGGGTCGAATGCTAATGCTTCGTCAGAGATGGTCTGACTCATCCCTTTTCTTGTCCTTATGGTGCTTTTCTTGGAGGAGTTCCTTTATAAGTCTCATGATCTCTGCTGATTCAGTTGTAGCTTTCTGGTTCTGTTCTGTGGTTGGTTTATATTTGGGCCTGTCTAGGGCCTGTTGAGTGGGGTTCTGCTGCTGGCAGTCCGAGCTTGATGCTTGTGTCGGTTCCCCTTGGGCTGTCTCTTGGCTTCCCATGTGGCTCCACCTCTTCGGTTGAGGGGTGGTTGTGACCTTTCCCAGGATCTCTCGGGGTGCCCAGTCTGGTGTTTAGGATGGGCACCACCATGGCCATGCTGCTCTCGGCTGGTTGGGAAGGACCTTGACATTGTGTTGACAGGTTTGTCAGTGTGGCTTGGCTCGGCACCCTCTAGAGCAAGTTCAGAACTCCGATTAGTGACAGGATAGATTGAGGGGTCTTTTCAGAAGCAGTCTTTTGTTTAACATAGGCCTTGTGGGCCAAATCTCGCAGCTGTTGGGTGGACATAGTCCGTGGGCAAGCCAGAACCCCCAAATGGTGACTCATTGTTGGGTGCAGGTTCCGGAGAATCAGAATTTTGAAGTTGAAATCCTGTTCCATTCCTGGCTCGTTTCGTGCTCCGAAGTAGGCCTGTCTGAGCCTGTTGTAGTAAGCCTGTGTGGTTTCCTGTCTGCCCTGTTTAAGGTCCATGGCAGTAATCAGTCCTTGCTCTGACTCTGGGTCAGAGAACTCCTTAATCAGAGCCTGCTGCATTTGCTGGTAATCCCCTTCGACCGTTTCTGGCTGCCGGTCTAGAAAGCTCCTCACCTCACGGCTGGCGGTGATTCGGAGCAGATAGAGTCTGTCTCTTGTGGTAACATTGGCAACAGTTTGCAAGTGAAAGTCAACGTCTTTTAAGTAGGCGTGCACATCGTGGCCCCCTGCAGGGTTTGGAGTGAAAGTGGGAATGTTTCTAGCCAGCTTATCCAATTCTTTAGGTGACACGCCGTGACTGGAAGACAGCCTTTGAAAAGGCTCCCAGCCCCTTTCTGCTGCTGGGGGTTCAGGGATGCTGGCAGGTGATGTCTTGAGCAGTGGGCTCTCACCCCCCTTTCGAACTGGAAACCCTTGACTAGCTGGTATCAATCTGCTGGTTAGGGAAATTCTGTGGTGTGCATTTCCCTTTCAGAGTCACTTTGCAGTCTATATGCATATTTAAGCTCTCGGTGAACCATATCAAATTCACCTTTTAAATCGTCTGTTTGTTGGGCCAGGGCACTGACTTCAGCACGGGAACTTTGCAGGTGGCCTTCGCAGGCCTTGGCCCTAGCATCTCTCTCTTTGAGTTCAGTCTCTGCTCTCATCAGGAGAGCCTCGGCTCGCTGAAGTTTTTCACTTAGTTCCTCTCTGGTGTCTTTCTCCCACTGCTCTCGGCGTGTTGTGTCTACACGGAGATCAGTTAAAGCTTTCTGGAGTCTCTCTACTTCCTCCTGCAGCTCTGGGTCCTTTTCATCCGCCGTCCTGTGCTGGTGCTGAGTCTCCGACGTTAGCTGGTCCAGTTGACTTTGAGCAAGCACCAGGTTTCTCTGAGCCTCCTCAGCCTGGAGCTTCAGCGCTGCTGCTTCCTGTTCCATGCGGGAGGTGCTTGTTTCTCCCAGCTTTGCCTGAGCGAGGAGGTTGTGGGCGAGGGGCCCGATGATCTTGGTGAGATCTTTGTGGCTGTAGTCCTGTGTCGGATCGTGTGACATCAGGGCGCTCAGGTTGTCGTCAAGCTGTTCCCGGCTCAGGTGCTGCAGGCCGCCGGCTGCTTCAGACAGGTGTGTACCGGTTATGGCACTCAGCCAGGACTCTAGTCGATCCCAGTGGCATCAGCGGCTGGATGATCGAGAACATGTGGGAGCCACTGTGAAGAGAGGGAGGCGAGAGAGAGAGAGAGAGAGAGGAGAGAGGGACAGACACGAAGGACATGCAAGTATTTACGGCGTTAACAGCCATGCGATTATAGTAATTATATGTTCTTTGCACGGTCTGCGTGAGGAAAACAAACAGTTTTAGACCAGGGTGAGCGTAGACCAGACACCTGTTATCTCGGTCGCAAATGGCGAGGTGTGTCTAATTGTTGTGGGGGGCGGCCCCGGAACGGATCTAACTAAGATTGTTGACAGCGTGATCGTCTAAAGACTTTGGCAGCTTCGGTCGTCAATCTATTACTCAGCTTTCTTTGATGATTTCTCAAAGGTTCGGTCTCTAGGCAAACAAAACAGAACAAAATTAAAAACAAACAAACCAACAAATCAAAACACAGGGAGAGATAGAGGAGAGAGCAGGTTTAAGCCTTTCACTGCTGTTAGGGGTTATGACACTGGATGGTTAGTATTCTATAGCGAGGTAAGTGGTGTTTGGAGGTGATTCAGTTTGGATCCCGTGGCACACTGCGACCCGCCGTGGAGGCAACTGTCACTTCAACAACTAAGCACTAGAGGGAGTGTTACCTATAGGTGAACAAAAAATGGCTAGAATACAGAAATTTACTTTACATTTGAATTCAAACACTGTTTAAACTAAATTGAAATAAGTGAGGGGTGAAGTGAGAGAGAAGAGCGAGAACCGATTAAAAAAAAATATATATATCTATAAATCAATATATATATATATATGTTTTTTTCAAATTAAAATAAAAACAAAAATAAAAAAATAAAATAAAACTAAAAATAAAAAAAAACCATAATAATAAAATAAAATAAAAGGAACCAAAATAAAAAAAACTAAACAAAATTATAAAAGTCATAAAAGATAATAAAGTAAAACAAAATTAGTACTGGATATGAAGACTAATACAAAACAAGAAATAAAAATAAATGAGTAAATCAAATTAAAAAAAAATGAAAGGCAGGTACAAGAATGACAAATGGGAAATTAAAATCAAACAAATTAAAGTAACCAAGTCGACCTAGCAGAGAAATTCCCACAAGGGGGAGTCAGTGCGCTGAAAAACAGGAAGGCAGAAAGAGTTCACGAAATGTTAAGATACTTAAACAGCCTGCCCTCTAGCGTTAGTTTAAGGTACTGTGCCTTAACTCTAACCGTGCTTGAACTGAAAACGTTTAGAGACTATTCTCATTCTAACAGAATTTTACTGCAGTTATCACAAGAACACAAAGTCCAATCCCAACAGATTCTATCATCTGCGCAACTTAACTGCACAATGTGTGTGTAGCAGGATTTCTTCGCTGCAAGGTACACAAATAAAAATATGAACAACAGGGTTTCTTCACTGTTGTTATACACATTTCACTTGATCAATGTTTTAAAAAAAACTCCCATTTACATTTCAATCAGTCTACTGGCTCGCAGTGTTTTTATGATCAAATCTGCATTAGGTGACACATTAGGTAGCTACTCTAACGGCTAAACCTAAGGGAGTTAGATCGTCTAGTTAAATGACATTGGAACTTCGCAATGACTTTAATCTAGCGATACTATAAAAATAAGGCCTTTAAAAGATGATAAGAGGAGCATCGCTCAAATCTATCTTTATCACAAAGCAGGAAGATTTCTTCGTTCCAACCAGCGATTTTGATAATATTAAAAATGTACTGCAAAGAGATTTCTTCGTATTTAGAGAACAATTTAATATTATAAACTGCTGTTTACTTTAATATTTCACAGTGACTAAATGTTAGACAAAATAGAGGCTGTTAAAATACAGTACTGTTGGTGGCTTTGAACCATCCAATCAACAGAGTGAGTTCGCGTTGCGACTTGTCTCACTCTAAGCGCGCATAATATAAAAAACACAAATAAATTGATACTGTTTGCTCACAACCCAAGTTTGAATATTGCCCGCGTATCTCCACCAAAACATGTAACGTTTATTATTATTATTAGCGCTAAAAAGGGGATATTAGACGAATCAAATGGTTATGAGTCCTAGTAAATATTTAGATTAGATCTTAGAATTTACTGTAGCAGAATCAATATTACAATTATTTGATCTGTCCGTCCACCGAGCAGACAATATAATCATTTATCAATTCAAGGAATATTTATTTTCTGGCCACGGAACAATAAACTGTCCTTCTTTGTACAGTGCTAGCAGTAATTCTTAGCCAAATGTAGCAAGGGTTCAAACATTCATTGACTTCGAACTGTGAGCAGATAAACAGAGGACAGTTGTTGTGAATATAAGGGATTTAATAACTGAAAACTATATCTAACATATAACTAACTAAAACATATATACACAGAATGAAACAAAGTAAGGAAAAGATAGAGAATAGGAAAAGAATGGCAGTATTTCACATCACTTAACCACAACCTTTGAAAATCATCAAAGAATCCAAAAATCACCTTAAAAGTGTCTGAACCTTAAACACGCATCTGAATAATTTTAAGCGGTTACTTGCATTGGTTTCGATTGCTGAGGAAGAGTCCTGAGGCGGTAGATAACGGAGTTCTTTTGATGAGTTCGTAAGGAGTCAGCTGGAAGTTTGTACTTCTGGTTCCTCTGAAGAAGAAGTCCACAGCGACTAACGTTACTTGAAAGTAAAAACTGCCGGAAAATAAAACTCAAAAGGAAGGTCTTGAGAGTCCTGAAAAGTGTTGTCTCAAACGAAGAAGAAGTTTCTGAGCAAAGATTATTTTGGGCTAATCGCTTTTGAGAATTTCTATTCTGTGTGTGCTGGCCAATGAGAGACATGGATTTTGAGCGGGAGACTCTTTCTTTGTCTCTTGTTTTATGGCTCATTTACATGCTTTATGGCCGGTCTGGAACATCCGTAGTTTTAACCCAAAATATCGTACCAGTCATATGATGCGTTTCACAATCACATACTGTACGTCATTGTCCGAGGAATGAAAAACAGGTAACATTGATACCAAGAAGCAACCATTTGGAATAGATTAAACCAAAGATACATACATACACCTGAATATCAGTGTTTATGGCTTTAACTAATACAAATAACGAGTGGTAACTCATCTAATCCAACAAAGGAATGTACACACAACACATGCATATACCAGATACAATTATAACTGATTAATTATAGTCTAAAATAAAGAAATGTCTTTATGTGTGTGTGTGTGTTAGTGTGTGTGTGTGTGTGTGTGTTTGCCATTCACAGGCCTCTCTGTGGAATGTTTTGATACAGAAGATTCAGGATTCTCGTGGGGGTGGTTCTAATCTTTTTGACCGGCGAAGAACATTGGGCAATTAACAACCCCTATACAAGTAACATCTCTGACCAGAACTGTAATTTATATGCAAATGTCAAAAGGCTAAAAGGGTCTTTTAAGCCATAAACAGTCCAACACTCCAGCATGATCCTACGCAGACGCTACAGCCCCCCTTTTAGGTGACGAAGTTCACCTGCACACTTCGTCAGACAACAGTTTTCATGATGGTCGGACAGCAGGTGGATCATGATGATCGGGTAGCAGGTGGATCATAATAGCTAGATGGCAGGTGGATCAGGATTGACAGATGGCAGGTGGATCAGGATTGTCAGATGGCAGGTGAATCAGGAAGGCCAGATGGCAGGTGGTTTCTAATTTTCCTCAGCATTTGGATCCTCAGCTTGGGGTTTAACCTTGGTCAGCTTCAGCATTGTCTCCGCCTGGGTCCCTCTCTTCCAGTGGCTCCATTTGAAGGTTCGAGGAAGGGCAGCTGTGCACCTGTTCATGGACCTTTGCACCCCGTTGACTCTGTTAAAACAGGACAAAAGCAAGACCGAGTGTTAGAGTGTACCCGATTGCTGTGGCAAGGCAAAGTGCCGTGTCGGCAGAGGTCCAGGATCGAGCGACGGGAAAGGTGTTCTGGACAGACATCCGGGACAGTGCTTGGAGGGCTGTGTCGATTGGGGTGATGTCAATCATCTGGGACCCCCCTTTCTCAATGCTCAGTTCCAATTCAGGTTCCAGGGTGAGATTGTGGTCCCTGAAGAAGGCTGGCATTTCTACCTCGGATTGGTACTCTTCACTTGGAAGGTGGTACAGCGCCAGGTCACCGAGGTGGAGGATGGCACCTTTGGGCACTTGAATCCACATACTCTGGTTGGGCAGGCTGACACGGGTGGCGGTGTCGTGCTGGTCATAGGTCAGTGTGGCGGTACGGGTGGGCGTGTTGACGAGCCACCGATTTGCCACAATCTCTGCTTTTGTTTCTGTGACTTGTGAGCGAGACTTGGCAGAGTGTCTCTCTTTGCATGGGTTGGAACCCGCAGATTCCTTCAGTGTTGTCGCGAAGGAAGGGCTTGCTGGGGCAGAGATAATGAATGTCTTTGGTCAGGGTACACATGCGCAAGTTTGGGGCCAAGTATAACTGTGGGTTATCGTCGTGGTAGGCTACCATATCTGGTGTGTGTATTCTGATGTGAGTGTTTCCCTGCCAAAATCCAACATTGACAATGTCTTTGAGTCTGTAAATATTGTCGGATTCAATGATGGGTAGATTCAGAAGGAACGCCATCTCGCTCTGCTCAGGGTCAACATGTAGCAGGATGGACCCACCCAGGGAGTAGGCAAGGTGGGCTTGAAAAGGGTCAGCTGGACGGGTAGTTACAGAGTATAACACTGTTTGTACTAGGCTCAGGGGCACCAGATACGGAGGAATTCTACCCATGGCTAGGCTGTCAGTGGAGGAGCTCACCTCACGGAGCATGTCAGACATCAGTGCGGTGACCAGCTGAGTTTGGGCAACATCATTCTGTATAACTGAGAATAACTGTTTCACGGATTTCACAGTTTGGTTCAGCAGGACACTGTGGGTGTTCAGAACCACCAGGGTGCCCTTCAATTATTTGCCTATAGTCTGTAAGGTTTGGCACTGTAGTGTGAGTTGTTCTCTCAGCTAGGGCATCTCAGTCTGGATCTCCCTTACATGATGCTTCAGGGTAGATAGGCTCACGGAGATGACACTGGTCACTCCCAGGTTAAACAAGGTTCCAACAGCAGCAGCAGCTCCGAATCGTTTGTCACGCCCGTTATGTCCGCTTAGCTCTGCTTGAGTGACAGTCATTTTCTGCAACTGAGAGAGCATGTGTTTGATATCAGCTTCTGCGTGAGCGAGGGTATTCTCAGTCCATTGGGCACCTGCCCAACTGTAGTGTGCAGCTGCCCGGGGATAATGTGTCCGGTAGACATTTCGGGGGTCGAGTCGGACGTACACATTCTGGGTGTGAGTCCTACAGTTGGTCATAAAAAGTCCAGGTTGGTCCCTCAGTGCAATACCTGATGCTGGACCTGGTGATGTGATATCAGGTTGCGGCTGTCCTCTGTTTAGCTGGAGGCAGAGGATGGAGAGCCACAGCAGCATCCTGGTTCAAAGAAAAAGGGAGAAAGGCAGTGGATCAGTGAGGGAAGTTCTTGTGTGTTCAAGACAGTCTTTGTTTGAGGACTATAGCAAGGCCTAGTTAGCACTAGCCCCCCCTGCCCTTCCCTGCCAGCAGCCACATGTCTCTTGATCTGGTTACGATGGACCCATTTGAAAACTGGTTCTTTCTGTCCCCGACTCAGCTTGATCGGATATGAGACAGGGGAGAGTTTGTCCCCTCCATGGGGGGGTCCACAATTTCATGCGGTCCTGTCCAGTGTGGCAGGAACTTTTTGATAGCCGATGAGAGGTTATCTGAGGAGGCTGTGCGTAGCTGTAGTACAAGACCCTGTCGCCCACATCCAGTTCTATGTGTGACGCCTTCCGGTCGTAGTATGCATTCTGGCCTTCTGCACTCTTTTGGAGTCATTGTTGGGCAAAAGCAAATGTGGTTCTCAAATGCCGGTGTAGTTCATCAAGGTATTGATGAGTGGTGTAGGCGGTGACGAGGTTGGAGTCTCCTGGCTGGTACAGCAGGTGCAAGGGCAATGTCATTTGCCGGCCTGTCATTAGTTCAAAGGGAGGCACACCTGTTGATTCTTGTGGAGTTGCTCTGATAGCCATGAGCACCAGGGGCAGTTTCACATCCCAGTCCTTTTGGTTAGCAGACACATATTTTCGTAGCATGCTGCCCACCGTCCTATTCGTCCGTTCCACTTGGCCCGAAGAAATTGGATGGTGACTGATGTGCAGTTGTCCTTGTACTCCCAGGAGTTTCCAAATCTGCTGCATGATCTCAGCTGTGAAATGGGTGCCTCTGTCTGAGTTGACACTCAGCTGCAGCCCGAACCTGGAGAAAATGTGATTCAACAGGAGGTATGCTGTAGTTTGAGCAGTGTCATTGGGTGCTGGGAGGCATTCTACCCACTTTGTGAATTGGCACACGACTGTGAGGAAATACTTGTTGCCTCTTGTTGACCTGGGTAAGGGTCCGACCCAGTCAATTTGAAGGTCTGACCACGGAAACGTGACTCCTCTGCGCTGCAGTGGGGCTCTGTGATTTGGGGTAGACGGTTGGAATTGGCAGCAGACAAGGCATCCTTTCACGTACTCTGCCACATCTTGCTGCATGCCGGGCCAGTATGCCACTTGTTTGAGTGTCTCATAAGTGGCTCTTGTGCCGTGGTGTCCCGCACATGGTGCGTCGTGAGCATACATCAGCATCACCCCCCTTAGGCAGTGTGGCACCACAAGCCTTGGTGCAGTGAGGTCATCAGGGGCATAAAACAAGATGTTGTTTATCACACGCAGCATGTGTGTTAGGTGGTATAGGCGTTTGAGGGTTGGGGA